>OW679199.1:138564523-139067010 GCA_940337035.1 Agriotes lineatus
CAGAATCGATGGTCACTCGGTTAATTGTTTATCCCAAACCTGTCACTCTGTGCATCGAGACACCAAGCTAGTTTCTGCTTCTGTTATATTTCGCTTTAGTATCATTGATGTAACATTTTTCACTAATTACATTAGGAAATTAATTCAATTACATCTATTGTGTTCGTATTGCTCCCGTTTTTATAATCATACGCAGGTTTTATAGTTGTCATTGGTCCATTTATAATTCCCATGCAATATCTGTTAGATTAGACCGGTATTTCATATTTACTACTTCGCTTCGATCAGAGTCATTATTGCCATTCTAGTTATTCGTCTCATTGTTCGTTCCAAGTACATACTAAACAGCATCAAAATCTATATTATCTTTTAGTATCTAGCTTTATGTGCACATAAAGATTTTATTAATTTTTTGCTACGGTACAGTACACACAAAAATGAAAGAATTTGCTAAAGCTTGCAAAATAGCATCAAAATGTATTTCATCAAATATATTTCGTGGAATGGTGAAATGGCCAATATTTGGAGTAGGTTGCGACAATAATGGCTTACATTTGAAAAATATATTTATTGAAATTGTATTGCAATATTTAATTATCTTACATACAAATTGTAATATAGTAATGACTCAATAATCTGAACAGGAAGTTACCAGAGCGAATTCAGATCACCAAAACTTTCGGATATCAATTGCACATTGGAAATTATGCCCAATGGCTATAAGATATTTATTATAGCAAAAAGATTAACTCAATCACATTAATAAAATGAAGAGCACCTACATACAACGACACAAAGGTGGTAGTTCGGATTACAAATGTTCACATTATGAATGTCAGTTTATATAATTGTGGTGTTCGGATTATAGCGTATTTTAGATTATAGAGGTTCGGATTATCGAGGCATTACTCTATAGGACAACAACGTCACCCATTGAATATGCAACCAACTAGAAATTGACAACCATTCAGATTATTTCGTGTATTATGTAATTTAAACGAACCATCTAGTTGCAGTTTACCATTGTTTTTGCAACAAATGAATTAATGTAAATACTACAAAGCCCATAAAGCACCAGCCTCTACACCGCAAGGTAAAACGAGGTTATCGATTATATATATATGTACATACATACACTACAAAGGACTAGTTGGATTAGCAGAGGTGGAAGATATGGGCCAAATTAAAAAATCTGGTGTGATACACTCACACAACTTCCTTTTACAGTGATCTTATAATTAGCCAAAATTTAGATTTTTAATTTTTAAGCATTTGTCAACATTTTTCAAGAATTACAAATTCTACAAAAACGGTACAAAATAGAGCGTTAGTTGAAGAGACAAATTTTCTCTAAAATTTTAAGCTGAATTCAAAAATGTAATAATATACCGGGTGTTCTATTTAAAATAGGAGTTTATAACAAAAATAGAAAAAAAACAAAAGAAACCCATTTTAGAGGTATTCAACTCTAAAATCACCTATCTCACATCAATACACATTAAAAATGTAATAAAAATGTCAAGTTTGAAAAAAATAGTTAAAATCGTTTTTGAAAAAATCGAAAATAAAACTGCAAAATCACAAGAGTAAATAAACACCATACTACCGGTTATGCGATTATCTTCAAAAGCTTGCTGTCTCATCTGCATAGTACACAAAACTTATATAAGTATGGAGTTTCAACGCCATACCTCTTTTCGTTTTTGAGATATTCTGTTCACAAACAGACAGACACACAGACAGACCAAAGAAAAAAAACATGTTTTTTGGGTTCAGGGGACTCTAAAACGTGAAGATCTGTTGAAAACTCCATTTCGAATATATACGGATAAGCTTCCTGTTTTATTACAGTAATGATAAAGTTGTAGACAAGCTTGACCCTGTTTTCGACCTTCAAAAGTTAAATATTCACTCGTCTTCCCTGTAAAACTATTTATTCTGATGTTTACATCCTGCTAAGGTATATAACATCATTACGTAGACCTCCACCATACATTTACTTCCGTGTCTGTATTTTAGTCCCTGTAGAATTTACTCTAATATTCTTGTTTATAAAATTTATATTACTTGTTTGTGGAACCATAATTACAAAAACAGACTTGTCTTTTTGCATGTAGTATCCCTGAGTATAGCTGTATTAATTGCTTTAGTATCCAAGGTAGTCTTCAAAACATTTCGTCGTAATGGTCGTCTCGTCAGTCTCGCTATTTTCTCAAAATTGATTACAGTTGTAGTAGTATCTCAGTATCTGCCGGATTAGTTTTTAAATTGTTTGTAGCAGTTGCAGAGCGTGAGTTTATTAAAACATACAAATTGACTGGTTTCTAAGCAGTCCTATTCGACACTATATTTGTGGTTTAGGAGGAGCTCTGCCGCTACATTTACTTCTGTATGTTTAAATTATTCTTCTCTATGACGTGACGTTACGTATAAGTCACTCTTCCTCATTGAAAACGCATGCAGGAAGTTAAAATAAATTGAGAATAAAAAATTGTGATTGAGTGTTGCTTAAAACGTTTTTGTCATATAAACAACCTATTAATAGACGTGGTAATGGTTTCTTGCCTTTTTATTGGAGTTGCTTTATCTAGTCACTTTACGACGTAAAGTACATTTTGTCAACCGCAAACATGCTGATGTTTATTCTGTTGAGGAAATTTCGAAGTATTTGTGCTTTTGTGATAAATTCTAAGCTACTGTACACCTGCAGCAAGGACCAAAAGCTTATTTTTTGCAGTTGTACACTTCTGATTCAAAGCAGTTGACATTCGATATGAGTAGTGTTGTTTAAAGAAAAATATATTGAAGACTGCTTTTAATAGACCAACAATAAATCGTTACCATATTTGAATGTTATTATGATATCTTGTTTCATCTACAAGTGTTAAAGGAAAATTCAGTGGTAATTTGATGATTTCATATTTTACTTTTCCAATTCATTAGTAAAGAATGGCATGTAACTTACAATATGCTATGCTTTTTCACGTAAAACCAGCAACTCAGAAGAAATATTAGGCGCTATTGGTGTAAAATCTCTACGTATTTGCCACTTTGACATAAAAAAATATTTATTGATATTATAGTGTAAACAATTTTTTATTTCCTATTTTTTATTCATTGTAGGTAACTTCCTACCTTGAAAATACACGCGGCAGTAACTGATTATAATATATTCACAATCCAAAAATTTCCATGACTCTTATTCGTTTTCCTGAAACTAGTTAGCCCAGTTTAAAACAAACAATATACAAAATAAATCGACTATTTGCATTACAATCAATAATTATGTACATGAATTTCAATGCCAGGCTAACTCCGGATATCCATATACGTATAAGGTGGATGTAAGGAAGTACGATTAATTTTAACCTTTGGGTGTCCCCGACCTTTTTGTAGTAGATAGGTTTATCGGTATAAACTGTTTAATTTTAAAGCATAAAACTGTACGAATAAATAAGGAGCCGGGTGGGGGGCTCTAATTCATACCCTGGATTTGTGATTATTTATATTTCATAGCTGCTTTGTTTACGTGTAAATTCTATTGTTAATTGCAAAGAATACTGCTAGGACACAAAAGGACGACGAGATTTTCATAATATAAGAAAACCGTACTTCCAAGGTGCTTGCTACATAGGTCTGTTTATATATAGGAGGTTAATTTTATTATGCCGATTAATTCAGTTGCAATGCTAAAGGTAGTTTCAATTTAAAAAAAAGGTGGCCAATAATTAGTCCACAATTCGCGCAACCAAAACCACTTAGTAAATTATTCGAAGCCTTCGCAAGCTAGCGGAAAGTTTATTTATAAGCTATACTGCTTCTGCAAGGTCATTCTGATTTTCAAGACAGTAAGCAATTTTATGCAGATTAGTGGTTCAAGCTTCTTCAGATTTTGCGGAAAACGAAAATGCAATACAATAGATGTTGTAGCTTTAATGATAGCCTGTTATCTACTGGAAAATAACTCCAGATAGGATTCAATTACGTTGAGGAAATTGGTTGGAAAATTACATCGTGAACATCTTACAATTTACTTCTACGCATATACGGGTAGATTTATATATTCCTTTGGTTATCGTACAGCGTTGAAGATGTATCTAGATTTATATTTTGATAAAAAAAATACATTTGCATCCGTATCATATAGCTCTATCATAAAGTAATGAAAGCGTATTAGTTGGATTGCGACTACAGGAAATTGATCAGATATTCATTGTTAGATATTGAATCTAAATATAGAAATTAATAGGTTTGAGTATATTTTGTACCTCCTTAAACCAACGTACGTAATAGGCGCTTTCCTTTCATCCATGGGAGCAGCTCGGAGCGGCTCCAAACTCTCGCGCACCTCGTTCCTTTCACAAGGGCGTTTAACCTCGGAGTCGCTCTGGGCTTATTTCCCCTTTCCTCTCAAGGACCAGCTCGTTGGTCGGGGCGCGAAGCCACAGCCAGCCAGCATGGCATACTTTTAATTTTTAAAAGGCGCGAAGGCGAAATCATTTGAGGTTAGGTGCAACTTCTCCCTGGTTTTAGGTGCTATGCTAAATTTTTTTGAAGAAAAAATGTCATCATTGAAGTAAAGCCTCATCTTTGCGCATGAACAGAACTTTTAGCTATAGGAATGTTAATTTTTTTGTAATTGTTGGGATTTTGAATTTGTTAAATTTTATATAACTAAGTTATTAATTAAACATTTTATTAAACGCTTACCATTCCTACATCTAAATTTGTTTCATTTTCTAAAGCAGTTGCTATTAGGAAAACAAAGACTGATAGAAGAAGACAATTCACTTGTGATATTGTAGTAAAATAGTGGGTGCATAGATTTAATTTTTCAGTATACTATAAGTTCTTAAAGTGTTGGAATATTTTTGGTTATAACAAAAAATGAAAATGAATTTCAGCGAGTTTTTGTTACTGTTCAGCACCAAACAAAAATTTCTCAAAATAACGTTTTAAGGTTATGTGACTGTTTAAAACTTTTGGCGCGCGCTAGATGTGCGCTATGCCGCTAAATCGCGTTCCATTCACGAGCAGCACCGAGCGACTCGGGCTTCTAGCCGTCGGGGTTTGATGCACGCGAAAGGAAAGCAGCTAATATGTGACGTGAATGGCTCCGTTTCCATTCGCCGGATTCTTTTCGCCGGAATCCGTCAATCCGGAATCCGATTCGCCGGAAGTCTTTTGACCAGAATGCATTTCGCCGGATACCAAGATCGAGGACACTATGCTGATCGTGGGGACAACACCGACCGTGGTAGTGAAAACAAATATCAAAGAACTGCAGCTAACTTATACAACCTAGAACGATACACAGTCTTTGCCGAATTTCGTTATATGACACGCACCCTATAATCCGGCGAAACGGAATCCGGCGAATAACTTTTCCGTAAAATAATTATCCGGCGAAACGAATTCCGGTAAGTCGAAATCCGGCGAGTCGAAATCCGGTGAATGGGAAGGCCACGATGTGAATGACTGAAGTATAAATCAAAACTATGCATGTTTTATCGGACTTTTTTTTTACCACATTTATATTAAATTTTCAACAACAATATCCCAAGTGCCTTAAAATAGCCGACCAAATTTTGACGTTTTCTGTCAGAATGTTTTGCTAAGAAATTTGTCAAGTAAATTTGTCGCCCAACAAGAATCCCGAGTACGTAGAATGGAAGATTTTGGCACGGAAAATTTATGAGATATATTTCTTCAGAGCAAAACAGTTTGACAAAAAAACGTTAAAATTTATTCAGGCTATTTTACATGCACGCGGGAAATTCGGTATGATAATTTTCTGAATAAATATTGGGACAATTAAATTATTTATTGGTATGTATTTACATTAGTACAATTAATAAAGAAATTTCAATTCTAAAATACATTTCCATTCTTTGCATCTGCATCCGAAACTACATTAGATATTCCATCATACATTCTTTCGTAGACGTTGAAGAAGCTGGCAGCTCAGAGTATGGTTGAACATCACTTTTAATTTTTTCGATTATTTTTCCATGGTGGTTTGGATGGAGTTTGATGTGAAGTGGCCGGTTATTTTTATTAAGTTTACTTACAGATGTACTACGGTTGTAATGATTAGTGATTTTGACTTTTTGTATATCCAAAACAGCTTTTTTAGCAGCATCTTGTGTCCAACTAAAAATTTGATTTCGTCCCATTGGACTGTTTTTATACCACACGCCAGTTCTAGTACAATCTAAATTGATGTTTAAAAAAACCTGTTGGTTTTAATGCGGGCCGTTTTTTTTTTGTCATGAGTAGATGAAACAGTCTCACTGGGCACAAGTTGCAATTTTTCAAATTTGGATACTTGTTTTCGCCACATCTTTTAGAACCTCCTTGGGCGGTCTTCCAAAATATGGTATTATATTCGATTCTTCCTGAATGGAAATTTTAATAAGAAGATAAAAAATAAAAGTACTAATAATATAATTATTTTACCTATTTTAGCCCCTGCATTATTTATTTCTTCTTTGAAGTATTCTATAAGGCAATTTACAGCTTCCTCTCCTCTCCACGCATGTGAACTAATATGGTAAAACCTGCGCTAAAGCCCGAAAGGAATTTTCTCGTCCCACAAGTTTACAATTGCTTGATGTTCAGCATCTGTTAGTGCCCTGGAACTGAGTTTTCTTATACTACCGCCAACTTGTAGTTCTTTACGCTTAGTATTACGTGCATCTCGAGACTTCTTAAATACAATATCGTTAAAAGGATCAATTACCTTCTTGTAATTTGTGTAGTATAATTCTTGTATGATCTTGGCAGTAATGTTCCACATCGTTTTTATGACACCTTTATAATTTTCCCCATTCTGTTTTATCATATTGTATGCCCAATCTGTTAAAATTGCTGCAAGTTTTTCTTTGGTAGTTGCTTCGGCTAGTTCGTATTTCCTTATTTTGCAGAACTCCATAAATTGAAACCATATAGATGATTTTGTCTTTTTAGTATTATCAGGAACACTTTTATTTACGGCTAATTCAATATTTTCGAAGAAACTTTCCCCGAAACGAGACATCGTAAAGAGAAAAAATCTTTAAAAAAAAAATAGTTTGTTTGTACCTATTCATGTTTTGTACCTAGGCAACAAGAAAGGTTCACTTGTCGAAGCACCTTTGATAATAATGTTAAAATTATTCACAAAGGATTAAATTTTGATACATATTTAACCGCGGTTAACTTTTGACGTTTGAATTTTTGTCATTATTAAACTGACAGAAACCATGGTGATTGCGCATTATTATAGATATGAAGGAAATAATCAAGAGTAATATCCCAAGTGCATTAAAATAGCCCATTAAATTTTGACGTTTTCTGCAGAATGTTTTGCTAAGAAATTTATCAAGTACATTTTCCGCTCAACAAGAATCCTGAGTGCGTAACACGAGGGATCTTGGGGCGGAAAATGTAAGAGATATATTTCTTAAGAGCAAAACATTCAGCAGAAAACGTCAAAATTTAATGGGTTATTTTAATGCACTTTGGATATTACTAAAAAGAACAAAAATAATTTGCTTGGAAACATTCCACAACAAATGAAGCCAATAAGTTTGTCAAACTTGAAAGTACAGATTTGAGACTGATAACTGATATTTTCCATTCAAAGGAATGTTTTATAATTATGCCGCATGACATTTTATTCAATTTGTTTGTTTTTTTTAATAGCTTTTATTATGAGCTCAGGGAAATAATGCTATTCATAACAGTGTTAATACCTAAAAGGAACAATAAAAATATCACTAAAGCTCTGAAATAGAAAGTGAATATAACCTACATCCCCTCGGCGATATGGCAAAAGAAGGAGAAAACAATTTTAACTATTTTGAATTCAAAAATAAACAAGCTTAAATAAACTATTTAAAAGAAAATGCGTTAAAAATTAGGTTTTAATATTATCGGGTGTGTGACTAATACATATCATTAACACATTTATTTCGTATATTATCTACACTAATGGCCTATGATGTCATTTTAAAAAATGGCCCGAAAAATTGTGACTCACTATGTGTCCATGGCCTACCTCATTGTTTTCATTAATTCTATTACTGCCTGTGGCATGAACTATTTCGATATGAACGCCTAAAATTTTAAATATATTATCGTTAGTCAGGCATACAATTGACATACAATTTTGATGTCTCTCAGATTTTTCGTTAGTCAGTTAGCATTTACTAGACGCGCAGGTTTTCTGTAGGCGCTTTCCAATAGTGTTACGCTGTATTTCATTTTAATTAAAATACCTTTCATTTGCACACTAAAATTTCTACCCAATGACCTACCCACACCGACTGTTAAGAAATCAAAGGATTAGCTGTTATGGCATGATTGTATAGCAAATTCACCTAAAGCATCTCGATCACTCCCACGCCTAGAATATTTGTCTGGTTGAGCGACGTTACATAATAGCCTTAAACCGTCCTTGAACTAGTCCTACGATTCTGATACGTCATGTTTCATTTTACTCATCCTCATTTGTTGAGGTGGAAAGAATGGAATGTCAAAAATGTGTCACCTAGGTAGAGCATACGTTGTAACGATGTCTCTTTACATCTCTTATCGTCTTTCAAACGCTATCATCCGATTTCTCCAAAATTAAAGCTATAGTAAACAAAAACATTGTATTAGTGATTTTCCGTAAATTACTTACTCGAATAGATTTGGGACAAGGCAATCTAGATCAAAGCCTAGGGCAACAATAGCTCATGTGTTAAAATTTATAACAGTTCAACGAAATCCTTGCGGGACACAAACAGAAGTGATTCATACTATGACAGCACATCAATTTGAAAATGTTATTTGACTACCTGCGGAGAATGGTAAATACGGCCCTGGAAAAAGTTTCCTGCTAATAACAGTGTAACACAATTACACATATGCCATCATATGTAATTAAGATTCTCACGTAAAGTTCTATTAAAACATATGGCGGATTTGCTAATCTCATGATTAAAAACTGTTAAAATATACGTCTGCAACTGCACAGTTAATCACGTCGACTTATCGTGTGTTATAAAATACTTATATTCTATCTTAGGTGTAAAAGTGCCATATAAATTACATTTTTCATAATTGGTAGTCTTTGTGTTATACCCTGACAGTTTTCGTAAGATGGATGTGCTATGCTTCGAATTGCTTATATGTAGTTGGTAAGTAGGTAATGAGATAGACTGACATTATTGAGAATGTATTGTAATATAATAATTTGATAGGTAGATTTAATATAAGTATATTTATGTAAATATACAAGTCCACAAAAAACGAGTGAAAAATTTCCATTTCCAATTACTGAGTTGTATTATAATTTATTCTTCTATCTTCAAGTAAAATAATGCAATTACTCTGTGCACATCACTGTTAAAATCCATCACTGCTGGGAAAAATATCTACAACTCAGGTTTGAATTCATATCCGCTAACGGCGCAATTGAGTAATTATGTGATAGAACTAACCAAGTTAGCACTTATTATAAAAACCACTGAAGATTTCCTATGTTTAACATTCCTTAAAGAATAGAAAATACAGGGTTAGTCATGAGTGGGTTATTTCTGACCATAAGTTGAATGCAACCCAAAATACAAAGAACGCCTATCACTTGATACAATATGATTAATAAATTTAATCAAAATCCCCAACTTTCTGTTTACATGTCATTAGTGGCACTGTAAGTCTACGTCAAATTCGAGGTTAGCAGGTTAGGTTTTGTGTCAGTTGTGTCAAAACTGACTCGAATTTGACATAGACTTACAGTGCCACCAATGGCATGTAAACAGAAAGTTGGGGACTTTGATTCAATTTATTAATCATATTAAATATTGTATCAAGTGATAAGCGTTCTTTGTATTTTGGGTTGCATTCAACTTTTGATCAGAAGTAACCCACTCATGGCTAACCCTGTATAGTATGATAAGCAAGTTTTTCTGCATTGCATACAAATCTTGTAATATCTGGGTGATTATAAAAAATGAAAACCGTCGTCACGCTAAAGTTAGTAACATTGTTGATTTCCAACTCCTTTAAAATGGGGTCCTATGATTTTCTTTTACGATTATTGTTCAGTATGACCTCGCTGCTCAGGGCTGGTGTATCAGACTAATATGGTATTAAATTCAATACGCATACAAGAAATTTGCTATTACAACAGCGCACACTTGCTGTACTACATAAGGAAACACAATCTGCTTGCGGTTGGTTACATAACAGAGAGCGGCAGTGCCGCAAAGTGCAACAAATTTTTTAAATTTCTTAGTCGTGTTCATCACCTGTAATTTGTTCTCAAAAAATTGCGGGTCCAATCCAAAGTTCGCTCAAATGGTGACCGTTGACCATGAGTTACACGAAGTGGCAGTCTACAGCCTGAGGCCTTTGGACTTGGTCGACGTTCCGATCATTAATTTCCTACAGCGCTTTTTGTTATAGGCTCGAATAGAATGGGAGAAACAGGTATTAGAGAAAGACGATGACTCTGGGGGTTTGACTCTCAACAATTTTAATGTATTTTTCGTGCTAGTCTGTTGGTTAGTTTACGATGTCAGTATAACTCGTACAATAATTTAACCAAAAAGGAGGTACAGGGAGTTAAGAATTTGGCCGTTGTGATAAAAAACGCCAGTCACTATAATTTGCAATTTACATATCTCATTCTTCCACTTTTAAATTATTATTTACTGTTTTTGTAGCAAACATTTTTTTATCTTGTATATAGAAACATATTTTGGGGTCTTCATTCTCATTTACATTCTTGAGTTAAGCAGTTAACCTTGTGCACGTCTGAAGCTGCTAAATCATTAATTATACTCTAATTAAACTTGATAAGTGCTTAGGTTATACAACAAACACGCACATTATTATTCCGTGGCTTTCTTAAAAAACTTTCTATTGGCTTACTCTTCTGTTGAACAACGACATTTTATTTTTTTTCTTAACAACCTTCTTTGAAAAAAGTAGTTACTTATTTTGTTTAGTAAGCCGAGCCGTGCCTGGGGTGCAAAGCGTGCACAGCACCCGGGCGGCAAACTATTTGGGGCGGCAAAATGAAAAATGAAAGAAATTTAAGATAGGTATGCTTGTGCCTTGCGGCATTAGAAAATGCAACATTTTTTATCAAGTTATAGTCTTGTGTCTGGCTTTTTTTCGTATAAAGGTAACTTGATACAGAGAAACGGTTGCATTTTTAAGGCGGCAAGCATACAATAATAATTTATTACTTATAATTTATTTTTATTATAAACACGTCGCGTCGGTGCCGTTTGCTATTGTACACGGTGATTATACCGACACACGAGTTATCGCTCTGTCGCTATGGTTATTATTTATTTATCGTATGGCGATCTACAAATTCACTTATAAAGATAAAGAAAGTGTGTACATATATATGTATAAAACAGTCACTGACTAACAATTAAGATAAGTATATTATATTATGCGAATACATTTGAAATATAGGCTATGGGTTATAAATCGATATCCAGGGAGGTCAACCAGTTCACGGCAGCAGGAGTGGCATTCAGAATCTCGTTCCATTCTCCCTTAAATCTTCTTATTGGACACTCGTGGGCTATATGAGCTACAGTTTGATCTGGCGCCCCACAGTCGCATTCCTGGGTGTCCGAGAGTCCCCACTTGTACAACATGGACTTGCATCTGGCGTGGCCAGTTCTGATGCGGTTAAGGCTACACCATGCTTTCCTAGACATTTGCATTCCTGGGAGAGGAACGGTAGGATCCGCATGGTCGTTATGGTTAAAATCATGATTGGATGTCCATTTAGTTTTCCAAGCTTCTCTGATATGAAATGGTTCTTGATGGGTTAGTACCTTATCTTGCCAAATGGGTTTTCGGGACTTAAGACGGCGGCCTGGAACATTATCCAATATCATGTGGATTGGCAGATTTCTAGGGTGTTTAGGATCGTGTAGTTTGTCCCATTCGCGAACAGTAGCTTGTTGTCTCCTCAGGTCTGGTGGTGCTAAATTCGTTAGTGCGTGAAGCCAAGGTACTGGAGTGGACTTTAGGGTTCCTGATATGATTCTCATGGTATCATTGAGGTGCACATCGACTTTGTTAGTATGGGAACTCTTGTACCACACTGGTGCACAATATTCTGCCGTTGAAAAAACAAGTGATTGAGCTGCCGTTCGTAGTGTTTCTGCTTTTGCTCCCCAAGTAGTCCCAGTCAGTTTTCTAATTATGTTGTTCCTGGTTTTTAGTTTTTGTCCAGTTATCTCCAAATGTCTTTTATATGTTAGGGACCGGTCTAGTGTAACGCCAAGGTATTTGGGGTGGCTGTTGTGTTTTACTCTTTTACCACAGAATGTGACATTCAGGTCCTTATTTGCAAGGCGGTTATTAAGATGGAATGCGCATACCTCGGTTTTGCTTGGGTTTGGGCATAGTCGCCACTGTTTGTAGTATTTCCCAAGGTTTTCTAAGTCCGCCGTTAGAGTTTCCTCACCATCCTCAAGGAGCCTGCTTTGAGTGGCTATAGCGATGTCATCAGCATAGCAGAACTTCTGGGAGTTGGTTGCCGGCATGTCACTGGTGTAAAGATTAAAGAGTATAGGGGCTAGCACTGATCCCTGGGGCAATCCATTTCTGATGGTGAATGACTTGCTAGTTGATTGTCCAAGAGTGACTTTGAAGTATCGGTTTCTTAACATGTTTCCCATAAGTTTAGTTAACTTGGAGCAGGGTATAATTTTCTTTAGTTTTAGTATTAGACCATCCAGCCATACGGTGTCATATGCAGCCGTCAGATCAACAAATGCTACTGACGTTTTTTGTCCCCTTTGGTATCCTGATTCGATGTATGACGTTAGGGCTAACACTTGCTCACAGCAACTTCGGTTGGATCTGAAACCAGCCTGGTCTGGCGGGATAATATCGTCTATAGTTTGATATATTCTATTGTATATTAGTCTCTCCAGTAATTTATAACAAACACTAAGCAGTGCGATTGGACGATAACTAGCTGGGTCGTCACTTGGTTTCCCTGGTTTCAGAATAGCAAGGGTCTGGGCTATTTTGAACAGTGCTGGGATTTGTCCCGTATTTAGTATATCTGTGAGGCAATTTCTAAGCCATTCTCTCGCAGGTTGTCCTAGGTGCTTTATAAATTCTGGGAATATACCATCCAGGCCAGCTGCCTTCCGAAATTTGAGTGTTCTTATGGCCTTGTTCAGTTCAGCGTTAGTGAAAGAGGAAGAGAAGAGTGGGTTGTCTTCAAGGCGACTGTCAGTTGTTTTAAGTTCTTCCTTTATTGCTTCTTCGAACTCTCTATCGATCGGTACATTTTCTGAACGTTGTTTAATATGTAACGCTACTTGGGAAGGGGTCACTTCAGGTTCTTTGGTGAGTATAGGCGTGGCAGCTCCTAGTCGGCGTAGAAGAGACCATCCCTTTCTGCTGGAGGTTGTAAAATCCATATTTTCTGTCGTACTTTCCCATCGCTCCCTTCTTTCATCGTTGAGCGATTGCAATATCTGGCTTCCCAGATCCGGATTCCCAGTTTTCTCATACTCTTTGTATAAAGTTTCCGTGTTCTTATTCCAACAGGGTATGTATTCTTTTCTATATCCGCGGGGTATGTTACGCTTAGCGCTTCCGATCAGTACGCCAGCAAATCTTCTATAGTTTTCTGATTTTGGTGGGACCCACCGTAGATGTGAATCGACTTCTTTAGAATATGATGTCCAGTCCGCCTTGCGAAAGTTCCATCTTGGTTTTGGTATAGATTTTATCAAAGGTACTTGGACTCCGATATTGATAATAACTGGCCGGTGTTGGCTACGTGGGAAGCTTCGCAAGACCTTTCTTGTATGAGGTAGGGGGACTTGCGATGAGTCAGTTGTAACGAAGCACAGATCGGGGTTTGTGTCGCTCTGCCATCGTGCTGAGTGAAAAGTTTTCAAATCCTTAGCATCATAGACCAGGTGGAGATCCAACTCATCCATCCAATTTGATAGGCTCTCTCCGTTCTCGTCATTAGTTAAGTATCCCCAGTTAACATGGTGGCAGTTGAAGTCTCCCAAGTATACTCCTGGGTGTTTTAGGGTTGGAAGTGGAGGATTTGGCCATCTAATATTGGGAGGTTTGTAAACAGCTGATATTGTCGTTCCTGAGATCTCGACAGTTATGATTTCAGTATTATTCTGTTGGGTGCTAGTAATGATTTTATATTTGTCCATATCTTGTCGGAGGTACATTATAGATCCATGGGTATCTGAGCTAATATTTGCAAGTACCTTATAGCCTGGCACTTTCGCTCTGACTTGGAGCTGGGTGTCGTTTGTCAGGTGTGTTTCTTGCAGTGATATGATGTCAATGTTATTATCCCTAGCTATTCTGCTCAGATGTTCGCATTTGTCTCGCGATATACCTTCAATGTTAAGTTGTAAAATATGGATACAAGATCCAATATCTCTTGTCAATTGGCTCTTACAAGTGCCGTTGGGTTTTTGGTTTTGGTTTTGTAGATCTAAATGGCCGTGAGAGACGTGTCTAGTTCGGCCGCCATATGTGTAGACTTTTTGCCGCTCTGCTCTCGCAGAACGTTGCCCGGTGTGCACCATCTTGGAGGTTGTCTACACGTTGCACACCGTCGCTATGGTGCAGCGTCATGAAACACGAAACTATATAGATCAGCGAAATCAGCTAGACTAAGCGGCCCTCTTTAGACACAAAAATAATGAGTAAATTGTGTATTTGTGCTTTGTTGCAACATGCTTCATGCTCATGCATGCCGCCGGCATATACGATAACAAACTTAAAAAGGGCAATTGGGGGTTAGTTTAGTTTGCGATTGAATGCTAGTAAGATTGTACTGAACTAAGCAGAAATAAAAAGGCTAAACGTTTCAAGCAAGAGCTAAATAATATAGTGCTTTTTAAAGTTGAAAGTTTTAAAACGTAAGTATTTTTCATTATTTTAAACATTTGAACTTTTCTGCTTATTTTTCTGTTTCGCTATCCTTAGAATTTATTTGTGCTTAATTCAGATGGCCGATGGCAGAAAGAGACTTTCCGGCTTTCAGTATCGAAAAAGAAAGTCCGAAAAAGACGAAATTAAAAAAGGACTGGCTGGCTCCTTAAAAAATTTTTTTGTTTCCACGGCGGCTGCAGCCGAACAACCATCAACAAGCCTGCAAGTGGAGGAACAGCTTGATTCGAACAAGGACACGCATATGGAAAATCCAGAAATAGGGCAAGAAAATAATAAATCCGAGGCGGATGCACAGGACACACCGGATTCACCACCACCAACCGAGGTTGCTGCTGAGGACGCTGGGATGGAAATATTGAAAGATCCTGCTCTTTGGCCGCAAGTTTTAACAGATAACATTAAAATGTCTATTCTTGAATTGGGGCCATTACAATTGAAAAATATTGCATTTCCATTAGACGATTCAAACAGATCTTTTTCAACTACTTATTATGACAAAAAATTAAGCAATAATGAAAAAGTTTCTAGAACATGGTTAGTTTATTCTAAGTCAAATAATTCTGTATTTTGTTTTTGTTGCAAATTATTTAAAGTTACTGATAATGTTTTTAACGATGATAAAGGTTATACTGACTGGCGACACTTATCTCAAAATTTAGACAGGCACGAAAAAAGTAAGGGGCATTTTGAGAGTGTTAAGAAATGGGTCGAGCTAAAAAAATCGTTTGAAAAAGGGACAACTGTTGACTCAGTCAACCAAAATTTAATTAAGTTGGAAAAAAACGATGGACGTCAATTATTGAAAGAATCATTTGTGTCATACAGTATTTAGCTGGACAAAATGCAGCTTTTAGAGGAAGTAATCAAAAACTTTTCGAAAAAGGCAATGGTAATTTTTTGAAGCTAATTGAATCAATTGCAAAATTCGATAATATAATGGCGGAACATATTGGCAGAATTCAAAAAGATACCAATAATATGCCACATTATTTAGGTGATAAAATCCAAAATGAATTAATTTGTCTAATAGGTGAAAAAGTCAAGCAAAATATAATCGAAACTTTAAAATTGTGTAAATATTATTCAATTATATTAGATTGTACACCTGATGTGAGTCACGAAGAACAAATAACTGTAGTTGTCAGGTTCGTTTTCATTAATGATATTTCAAAGGGTATAGAAATTAGAGAGCATTTTTTAGGGTTCTGCCCAGTGGCAGATACAACTGGTGAAGGACTAACGGCCTTTTTATTGAATTATTTAAAAGAATTAAATATTGATATTAAGGATATGCGAGGGCAGGGATATGACAACGGTGCCAACATGAAAGGCAAACATAATGGGCTGCAAAAAAGAATCCTTGATATAAATCCTAGAGCCTTTTTTGTCCCTTGTGCAGCTCATAGTCTTAATTTAGTTGTCAATGATGCTGCGAAAAGTTCGCTTGAAGTAACAAATTTCTTTGCTATTGTAATATCCTGAATTTCTACGTTAATTATTTAATTTTGAGCTATGAATGATTACCAATGTTAATAAACTTTTTACTCTCGGATAGCCACAGATGCCAGGGTTCAGTCTGGTTAACTCAAATATACAATCAAGTACACATCAAACAAAGCGATTTATTTTGTATACCTATTTACATTTTAAAATAATAACTAAAATATTCCATGTATTTTCAAATAAAAGATTTGAATTTCAATGTATCACGGGCAGGCTGACGCCTACTGGGTTAGGCAAGCCACGATACTTCTTCTCGTACTTTGTCGGCGGCAGGACGAAGGGATTCGTAGTTAGAAGAGCGTCCTCTACTCGGCTAAACTGGAAACAGAATCTAGGTTAAGTTTGTTTACTTTTATCGGGGGCATGAAATAAAGTTATGTTTGCTTTTATTTCGGGGGTGTTGAGATTGGACTTGATATAAGGCGTAATCCCATTACGTCGAAGCTATTCTACAGTGCCCACAAAACCTCGTGTGCTGCAAAAACCTGGTGTGACAAGTGAAAATACGGTAGAATTACATATCGTGTGTCAGCTAATAACTTTTAAGCCAAATTTGCGTTTAAAGCTGTTACTGAAATTCCAGGGGTGTCTAGGTGATAACTAGGGGTTTTCTAATTACGTTATTCAAGGTGATTAAACCCTCCTTTAAGCTACATAAATTACTTTTAGCTTGAAGCTAACCTCACACAATTTTTGGTTTAGATTATGTACTATGAATTGCGGCACTGCAGAAAGCACGGGAAATCTTCAGGACAAGATTCCTCTAGGTAAGTGAAGCTTTGAATTTTTACGAGTACGTTAATTCCGGGAGTTTCGTTGCGGGCTCTTAACCTCGCAATTCTTGTTCAAGCTTATGCACGGACCTGGAGGGCCACGTTTTTAAAATGCTTTCTGAATGAATTACGTGAATGTTGTCGGGAAGCGGTTTCGAGGAGGTCTAAGACTCTTATCAGGCGTATATGTACAACGAACCACGTGCGAGTTTTAGACCACACCGGTTTCGAGGAGTAAACGTATATAAATTCCAGACAGGCATATATAAACAATGATCCACGTCTGAATTTTAGATAAGATAACTCCTGAATAGGCTCGACGGAGATCAATAGGCACTGAAAATCAATGGGCCACTTTGATCTTTCGGGGATTTCTGGGAAAGATTGGTTCTAGGACTAAAAGTCAAAATTGTTCTTCGGACGGGACTAGGATTTGGGCCCTCAGGGGGCCCCAGGCAGGAAGCTGGTTCGGCTCGCTGGATGCAAGTCAAGTTCTCTTCACAACGTACGATACCTCTTATTTATACATTACCATACGCCGTGATTTGTGCAGAATTTTAGGCAGGGATGCGCTGGAAGACGACGGCGCCGGCGGCTCGTAATTTCTGCGCACCTCGATTGTTTCTTCGTGCCTCGGCGATGTTTTCGGACAATTTGTGACGAAGTTTTGGCGGCGGTCAAATTCGAACGTATTCCAATACGTAAAAATACGATTTCGGCCGGCGCTAACGTCACACTATTATTCAAGAAATATATGTTTTTTTTTCAGCCTCCACCTACCGTTGGCATATTCTCATGAAAGAACTTCCTACCATAACTGTAAAACCTTTATCTGATACACGGTGGGAGAGTAGAATCGATGCCATTAAAACCCTTAGATTTAATTTAGAAAAAATTTATGATGCTCTCTTTTCCCTTTATAATGATACATCAAGAGACAATGACACAAAAAACCTTGCAAAGTCACTAATTAATAAAATAAAATCATATAAATTTGTGTGTTCTCTAGTAATTTGGTACAATATTTTATCAAAAATAAACACTGTAAGCAAAATCATGCAAAAATCTAATATTATTTTACCAGAAACTGTAAAAATGTTGACAGAAATTCAAATTTTTTTCATTGAAATACGATCTGAAGGTAGTTTTACAGCTATGCTTAATGAGGCAAAAAAAAATTGCTGAAGATATAGACTGCGAAAGTGTTTTTCCAGCTGTAGGCTTGGTTAGACCGAGAAAAGCAAAGGTTTTTTTTGATTATGAACATAGAGATGAATCAATCGAATCACCAGAGTTGAATTTCAAAGTCAATTTTTATTTTTATATTCTTGATATAGTAATATCAAAATTAAATGACAGATTTGAACAGTTAAACGAGTGCAACTCCTATTTTGGCTTTTTAAATAATTTAGGCTCTTTATCTATAGATAAAGAAGAATTAATGAAATGTTGTATGGATTTACAAATTATATTAACCGATTCATCTACAAAACAAATGGATGTTAATGCAATTGATTTGTGCAATGAAATTGAAATATTGTCCATTTATAATAAAAGCAATACGACTTCGGCCAAGGAAACTTTAGAATACCTTGTGGCTAATGATTTAATTAGCACTTTCCCGAATTTATCTGTAGCCCTACGAATTTTTTTAACGATGCCTGTCACTGTGGCTCATGGTGAGAGATCGTTTTCAAAATTAAAAATAATTAAAAACTATTTGAGATCTACTATGAGCCAGAACAGACTTACAAATTTGGCTGTAATAAGCATCGAGGAAGAGATCTGCCAGGCGTTAGATATGACGGATTTAATACGAGAATTTGCAATTAAAAAAGCAAGAAAAGTCGCTTTTGATATTTAAATTTAGAATTTATGTAGTTTTTAGTTCATGTTTATAACTTCTAAGTTACTAATAATAAATAATTTAAGCAATACTTTGTTTTATAACTATTAAAGCATTATGTTAGTTGTTTTAAATATTTAATTTTTTAATTTATACAAATAATAAAGTTTATAATAACCTTTATATTTTTTTATTTTTTAAAACAAGTTACAGTTATCAAGGCAACGCAGAATTTTAAAATTAACACTATTTACGTCTAAGGAGCTATACGCTATAGGGGCGGCAAACTATATCTTGCACCCGGGCGGCAGATACCCTTGGCTCGGCCCTGAAAATAACATTCTTGAATAATTTGTGAATCAGCTCCATGACGATAAAATTCGACAAGGATACTTGCAACAAGATAACGCAACACCTCTTGCTTGCAAGAAGAAGGAAGACATTTTTAGCACCTCTTGTAAATGTGTATAAACTGTAGAATGTTGTAACATTTGGCAACTTTGAATTTGTTTAGACTGAAGTGAGGTTATGTACACCTAACCTGCAATTTAAAAGTGGTGTCTCCATTAACACAAACGTTATGCTAATTTTATTTTATTAATTTTGATCTAAATACTCTCCGTTGTAATTTTTATTTTCTCTTTATTAAATTTAGTAAGTTTCGTTATAAGACTGCATTTTTTAATTTAAACGTCAATAACGACATTGACAAGAATCAACAAAAATTAAATATAATTTTTTGGTGTTATAATACACATGACTTCAAAATTCCAAAGGTATCTTTGATGGAGTTACTTTTTGCTCATACTATATTTTCTAGTCGTTACAGTCAGGGTAGAAAGTAGTAAATCTGTTACAGTTAACACTTTTAGAAAGTGATTTCTTTAGGATGCTTTAAAAGAGCTTATCTCTCGTGCTCGGTTACTATTGTTACTATTGTTTACTGTTACTATTTCCAAATAAGTCAAATTTAATTGTGCATAAAGGATTTAGGATTTACGCAAACTATAAAAACTGTGTATGGAAAATAACGAACATCATGTTTCCTTTACGTTTAACAAAAACGCCTTAGTTCATCTCATATTCAAAAAGGGTGGAATTACCAAAACGGTAATTATTTATAAATTTCCCTTCTTAAATTAAGTTTCAATAACAGTTTGTATTTACATACATTATTAGAGATCTTTGGAATGTCCATATCGTCTAGAAATATTTTAAACATGATTATTTTCGTACTTTGTAGCTTGTTGCTTCACTACACGACTAAAATACGGCGTAAAATAACGAACTTTAATTTAATTCTTTAACAGTTTAACGTATACAGGTGTAAATGTAACACGAACAAACATGGTAACGCCAACGCGACTACTAATGAATTGAAAACTTGCAAAGTTTTTTGTACAGTGCTGCCCATTGTCTGATCCACCAGAATTTGGTAAACTTGTAACTGCTTCGTTTCCCCGAAATTTCCAGATAATGGGCAGTTCTCAATGTTGACATTCTGAGAAGCTGAGCTATTTTGTAAGACATTCTTTGAGCTATTCCAATGTCTGTAAGCTACCACAAGGCTGCTACTACACTGTTAAAAACATCGGCGATTGTATAATATTACAAAAATGGACGAAACTCGTAACAGTTAACTGCGAGAGCTTTTTCTTCTGTATCATACGGTATATGTTTACTCTTCAACTTACAGTATTGGAACCTTAAAGACTTTAACAAAGAGCTGTAAGGCGAACTGTTTGTGTAGATGGCCCATAGGGTGGTTTATGTTGTTTAGAAACCGATTACGTATATTTATATTTTTTGTTATCAGTGTTATAATACACGGGAGTCGTTTAGGAATATGCATTAATATACAATGGTTTTCTGTAACAAGATAAATTTATTAATTATAGGTACGTAGGCAAGTTGAAAATAAATATTGGGCATACAATATCATCTTTGTCCTTTCAACTGATAAAATATGATAAACTAACGGTAGCGTAGGTTTATCTGCGCGATATCGTTTGAAATTGAAAAATTATTTTAGTAAATACGCAATTGTTCTATTAGTAAATTAAATGTAGTCATCTGCTGGTGCGAAGTGTCGCTACGTGGCTGTAGAGCAGCTTAGATGCAACCGACGTGGAAGAAAAAGTCTCAGTGCGGGAATGAATTATGCAGGCAGATATTTTCTGTGAAGTGATATGGTGCAGCTTCACGAGCAATGCATTATTGTAATTTACATATGCTTTTCCTGCCAGTTACGTATTTCATTTGTAACGATGGGAATTAAAAAATGTCAACCTCCACTCAATTTGGCTTATTCATTTGTCTTGAGTCATGGCGATTATTACAATTATTTAATATTTTACAATTTCCATGCTTGCTTTATATATTAGACCGGTTGTTAAATTATTATTATGACCTAAATTTGTACTGTACTGCTGTTCAAGAATACCGAAAACTGTCGTGAGTTCAGCCTTGGAATTTATTCGTGGCTGGAATAAAATTGCTTTCTTCAAGGTGTTGCTTGAAAGTATGTCGGTTCACTTGCTCAAATCGTAAGATAGAAAATCAAATTCTCAAATTGAAATTAGCATGTTGTTCTAGTATGATGAAGGTATAAAATTGAAATAATTGCTTGTTCTGCATATAATTTTTCCAGCGACGTATAAATATGTCGTTTTATCACACAACAATATAAATTGAAAATATGAGTTATTTAAGACGACAGTGAACTAATGCGACTGACACCACTAAGCGTCGGTTGTTAAGCAAAAATTGTTTAAAAAGAACTTAAATACACAAATTATATGCTGGCTGGGTTCCACGTCTCTTCATTCTAAGACGAAGTTGTACTGAAGTTTCAAGGTTGAAAGTTTCCTTGAGTCAACATTAAAATGTAGTGAATCTTGGGTGCACCATTTCATTTTACAGGCAAAACGAAAAACTGTGGATACTTCCATCTAAGCCATCCCCAACAAACAAAAACGATATTGCTGAAAAGATAACAGTCCAAGTGAAACATAGTACGACTGAAGAAAAGTAAATTGAAAAAAGGAGTGCCACAGGAGTGCACCTTATCTCTGTTAATTTTTGATGTGTATTAGGAAGCTATATTTAACGAAACTCTTAATGATTTAGTTGATAGCATAACTGGCGAATTAATAAACTGTATTAGATATGTGGACGATACGGTTTTTCCAACTGACAACGAAATCAATTAGACTATCAAAAAATGCCGCCAATAGTAGAACAAGCAAAATCCACGTTGCTGAATGTGTAGTTCGAAGGCAACAGGATCCCCTGCGTCCATTTGGTCCTTCCGGCAAGGTGTATACTGGATGGAATCTGTCGAGCAAGCTCGAATTTTTTCGCGAGGAACGCGGTCTGATTGTGATACCCTTTTTGGGCTCGTTTAGGTAGCTGTAATTTCTCCAGGAGACATGGCCAGATCTTTACCAGATAAGCTATACTTTTAATTAACTATGGTGGTAGTTGTGCTCGAAACGTGCTTATCTCGCCGCGATCAGGTTAATTGTGGAAAGTCCTTTCTGGTGCTTGACAGTTCCCTTTTATCAGCGTAATTATGGTTACAGCGTTGATCTGATGGATTGTTGGATAAGGTTGGATATCCCCCCGGTGCCCTCAATCGGTCCTCCAGGACTGATTGAGGGCTGGTGTTGGGGAAATACTCTAGTACTGAAAACGGTGGAATACGTTATGGACTGGTTTTGAGGGGAATACTACGCTACCAGAAGTCTACCAGAAGTGGCGACCTGGAGGATCCAGGAATTCGGGAGAGTATTTTGTGCTGTAGTGGGCTTCTTCTGGTAGTTCCGTGGACCGGCTCGGTTCGGCGCTCCCGTTGCGCTGGAGGAAACGGGGCGTCAGGTGTCGGTTTTACAAGATCAGATCAGGCCGACCTGGCGGCTGTTCGGGCTGAAAGTCTACTCCGGTTACAAGCTACAGGGCGTAAGCCCCAAGGGGGCTGTTGTCAGGTGAAGCTGGACTCAACTGTCTTTAACAGGCCAGCTTTTCACACTCTTCTGAACTAATGTCAGCTGGATCTTCTCCTGGTGAAATTCAGGTAGGGAGGCGTTGTGGTTAGCTGCTCGCTGACTTACACGTCATTGGAACAAGTATCAACAAGTATCCGCGCTGGAAGCCAGGCGTAAGCTGTGACTTAATATGGCGGCGTTTAAATACTAACGTTTTAGTTGTGTCCAAATTCAATTTCTATAGGTGTAAACAGAAACTACGTTTGCATAGTTTCAACCCTGTTATAGAGTATAAACTTGTACGCTCACTACATTTTTAAGTATAAACGATCGATGGGCTTGCTGTAGAATACTCAAAGTCTCATGGACATGGACATCCAAAACAAGTAACGTGAAAATCTATCAAAGACTAGGAAAGAGAAAAACTTGAGTTCTTAGGCTCCAAATACACTTACCGAATTGAAACGAAAACACTTCCACAAACTCTTTCAGTGTGGATTTGTTCATGTTTGGTTTTTCGAACATGGAGAGAAGCATTAGAAGACGGTGCAACTTAAGAGTTGCAACTTGTATTGTACAAAAATGCAGCTACATTTATGGACTAATTTATTCCCGTATTGTGACCTTAGCCTGGTTTGAAAACTGCGTTAATATTGAAAGCGAACTATAGAAAACTGCAGTAGCCTGCGGCTGATTAAAATTAACTCTGAAAGTTAATGCACTAATCGGCGGGCAATTTTCCATGCTGTTATCTGGAAATTGAAGTGTCCGCGCGAATAAAGAGACAGATTTCCTCAACCAGACACTTTATTTGAGTACGAGATGAAAGAGCGAAAGTTTATCGCGCATTTTACGACAGCATTTACTAGATGCTATAACGCCGGTTTCTAGCACAGCGTTTGAACCGTATTTATCAAATTGCAGGCCGACGAGCGAACATGACAAAAACAATTTGGCGGAATTCTCACTCGCTAAACCCCGGATTAAACTTCTCATATAATTAATAATACCTTAGGCATTTATGCCCTCTAAATACGGCGGGCATTAAGGTATGAGCGAAGATTACTCGATTAAAATCGAGCGAATGCTCGCCGGATTTTTGACAATAAACTTTTTCGAATTAACGCAATTCGCGGCCTTAGATAAATAGCGAATTCCGAACCGCCATAATCGCTTTACCAGCAAAGAGGAGCGCTACAAAACAAACCAGAATAAATTATATTACACACCTATATCTGAACGTTAATTGATTTTGTCACATAAAATATTCATAGTGTAATATTATGTGCCGCGAATTTAATATCGCCAAATAACGGCCGAATCCCGATTCATTATAATTATTTTGTCAAACGTAATTCGCTTAAATTACAATATCACAACAGACGCGAACGATTCACATTTAACGAAGGGCGCCCGTTCTACCGACGGCTATATTTTAAAAGTATTTCAGTTTAGATAATTACACGCTTAGAAATTTATTACTAAATATTTCATGCTGTGTATTTCCATCCATTTACGAGCGTCCGATAAGGTATAATTAAAAGTATAATTATTATATACTTTCACAACGTGTACGGAACCCGGCCTGAAATATGGCGTTTGTAGTAGTCCAGGCTCCGACTAACGTTTAAATAATTTGACAGTTACACACAAACCTAACAGAGCGCGCTCTTATCAGGAGAAATATTACTAAGTCTCCGAACCAATTAGTTTAATTATTAATCAAACCGTTTTGGCTGTTAATTACCGGTAAGACACGTCGGCCTGAGACAACAATACATTAAAATATAAACTAGACACGAAATGTTGGCACGCAATGATATTAAAATTAAAGCCCGCTTAAAAACTACAATTAACTCCAAAACGTTTTAGCATTTTTATATCTAAAAGTAAAATGTTGATCGGCCGTAATTAGGCTTAAAATGCTCTATTTTACTAATAGTTTCGTAGCAAACAGTAATTATTTGGTTTTATTGCTGCTCTGCTAGAAATACATTTAAAGTACCTGTTTAAAGAACTTGAGTCATACGTGTAAATTAAAGATGTTTCAAGCATTTTAGCTCTGAAAAAATGTTTGCTTAAAGTGCTTTAATTTATTGTTTGCTTTGAAAAACAACGTCAGTACTAGGTATAATATAATAGCTATAAAATCTACGCCAAGCTTAAAATATTTAAAAGCCTTCTGATTAACGAATGCAAAAGATAAAAATGTAAAAAATTCATAAAATGTTGCAGAACATTCTACGTCACTGAAATGTCGCATTTCTTTACTTATTTCTGAGTAGTAAGAGAAATTTCTATTCACACAATCTTGATTGTATTTAATTTGTTTTCAGAGCGAAATTCAACGTTATGAGAATTTTGTCCCCATATTTCTTATGAGTAGGATTGTTTTCTTTAAATTCTTAACAATGAATCCACCGCTAAAAGAAATAGCAAATAGCACATCGAATGTGATTAAAAATCAAGTTATTTGTTTGTTTTTCAACGAGTAACGCAATTTTATAATAAATTGCTCCTTAACAATGAAGAAGCCCGTCTTTATTCTTGAAGTAAATTCAATCGTACAAAAAGTCCTCCCCCCCCCCATCCGGAGTTTCATTAAAAACAAAAACAAATTCCTACTCTGTTAAAGACAGATCACTGCCGTTCTTTAAATTTGAAAAGGAAATCAATCATAAGTTAAATTGCCACCCCAAATTTCTTTGACAATCAGGATGCTTTCTGTATTTTCCAACAACGAATTCAGTTTTAAGAAAAATCCTGCTATAGATTTTCTTAGCAATGAGGATTGACTGTCATTATTTTTAGAAAAAACTTCAATTGTATGCGAAAGATGTCTTTAATAAACATAATTTTATTCCTCTACTCTTTGTTTAAAAAAAATGCGGAACTTTTTTAAGTGATTTCTTTAATTTTAAATGGAAATAAATCGTAAGAATAATTCCTCCCTCAATTTTTTTGTATCGGTTTGACGTCTATATTTTCCAACAAGGAATTTAATCGTACGAGACAGATCCACCCTTATTTCTTTTGACAATGTATTCTTAACCTGAATATCTCCAACGAGATATTTCAACCCCAAATGCCTGTACAATCAAGAAGAATGAATTGAATCTTACCAGGAATCTCTATCCTAAATATCTTAATTTTTGGTCAAGGAATTCCTGTCATTTCTTTGTCGATAAATTGTCAAGCTAAAGTTTTTAACGAGGCATTTCTGCCTCAAATTTCTTCACAATCGGGATGACTTCTGTATTTTCGCTCAAGGAATGTAATCTTACGAAAAATTTCTTCCCCAGATATCTGTAACAAGAAATTATGAATCTTAATTTTTCCAATAAGATATTTCTTTACAATCAGGATGACTTCTCAATTTTTCCTCGAGGAATTCAATCGTACTATAAATTTCCACCCGTAATTTCTTTAATGATAAATGCTTAACCTATATTTCTTTAATGAGGATTCCTTCTATATTTTCCCTCAAAGCATGCAATCGTACGAGGCATTTTTACCCCAAATTTCTTTAACGAAGGATTCTGTTTTTAATGAGATATTTCTACCCGGAATATCTTTAAAATCGGGATAACGTCTGCATTTTCTCTTAAGGAACTTATCGCACTAGAAATTTCTACTCCAATTTTCTTTAAGGAGAATTCTTAAACTAAATTTATTTAACGGGATATTTCTACGTCAAATTTCTTTAATGTCAGGAAGACTTCTATATTTTTGCTCAAGGAATGTAATGTTTTCACCAGGTATCTACAAGAAATTCTTAACCTAAATTTCTTCAAAGATATATTTCTTTACAGTCGGAATGACTTCTCAGTTTTTTCTCAAGGGTTTCAATTTTACGAGAAATTTCCACCCGTAATTTTTTTAACGTGCGATTCTTATAGTAATAGTAAATTTCTTTAATGAGATCTTTCTACCCCGATTTTTTTGCAATCAGAATAAGTTCTGTATTTTTCCTTTAGGAATTTAATCGTAGTAGAAATTTATACTCCAATTTTCTTTGAAAAGAATTCGTAAGCTATATCTTTTAATGAGATGTTTTCCCCCAAGTTTCTTTACAGTCAGGAGGACTTCGTATTTTTCTTCAATAAATGCAATCTTACGTGAAATGTCTGCCCTATATATCTGTGACAAGAAAAGCTTAACCTAAATATCTTCAACAAGATATTTCTACCCCAAATTTCAATTCAATCGTACGAGAAATTTCCACCGGCAATTTCTTTCAACTTTTTTTAATGATAAATTTCTACCCCGCATTTCTTTACAATCAAGATTTCATCTACATTTTTCCTCAAAAAGTGAAATCATATGAGACATTTTTACCCCAAATTTCTTTAACGCAAAACTCTTAACCTAAATTTCTTTAATGAGATATTCTTATCCCAAATTTCTTTAACGAGAAATTGTTAACCTAAATTTCTTTAATAAGAAATTTTTGTTGCTTTTTTTACAATCAGAATAACTTCTGTATTTTCCCCCAAAGAATTATATTGTACAAGATTCTACTCCAATCTTCTCTGAGGAGATTCTTAAGTTAAATTTCTTCTAATAAAATATTTTTACGCCAAATGTCTTTACAGTTAGGATGACTTCTGTATTTTTTGTCTTGGCATGGAGTCTTTCTAGAAATGTCTTGCCCAAATTTCTGTGAGGAGAAATTCTTAACTTAAATTTCTTCAACGAGATAATTCTATCCCAAATTTCTTTAAATCATGATGAGTTCTGTATTTTTTCTGAAAGAATTCGATCTGAGGATAAGTTTCTACCCCAAATTGTATAAAAATTTTTACAGTATTTGTTGGTATTTATGTCCATAAAAAGTTTTTTTTTACATATAGAACCAACTAATGAAATACGTCGTTACAGTTTTAATAAACGTGTATGTAGATTTTAACGTGAAAACTTGATTTTTGGGGGTAAAACAATTCTTTAACTAGAAAGTGTTAAGTTGAATTTCTTCAACAAGATATTTCGACTTCTGCATTTTCCCTCTGGGAATGCAATCTTATGAGAAATTTCTATCACAAATTTCATTAACGAGCAATTTTTACCATGCATTTCTTTAATGAGAGATTCTTACCCTGAATTTCTTAACGATAGATTTGGAAGCTAAATTTTTTTGAAAGAGTTTTTTACGCCCCGAAATTCTTTACTATCAGGATTATTTGTATATTTTCTCTCGAAGAATTCAATTTTCACGAGAAATTTTTACTCTTATTTTTTTAACGGTAAATTCTTAAGGTAATGTTTAACGAGACATTTTTTCTTCAAATATCTTTACAACAGGATGATTTTTGCATTTTTATTCAAGAAATTCAAACTTACGAGAAATGTCTAATTTCTTTAACGTGATATTACTACCCCAAATTTCTTGACAGTCAGGAGAACTTTTTTCTCGAATCCTACGAGAAAATCCAACCGGTAATTTCTTTAATGATAAATTCTTAAGCTAAATCTCATTAGCGAGATATTTTTTGGGGAACATTTTTTACAATTAGGTTGACTTCTGTATCTTCTTTCATTTTTCTCGAAATGGTTTAGCGAGATATTTTTACTCAAAATTTCTTTACAGTCTGCATGATTTTTGTATTTTCCCTCAAGCAATTCAATCTTACTAGAAATGTCTGCCCCCAAATTTCTTTAGCGAGACGGTTTACCGTAATTTTTTCGTATTTCTGTCCATAGAAACTTTTTAACGGCTAGAACTAACGAAATATTTCGGTACAGTTTCAATCAAGGCGTATTTTGATTTTAACGTGATTACTTGATTTCAAGGATAAAAATTGTGTATGAAGGATAACGTCAGCTGGAGTCTGCTTAGATACATTTAAGTCACCGATTTTACTTATTTGTTGTTTTCTGATATTCACAAGAATTGTGCACTCTTGTTAAGATTATTCAAAATCAAAAACTGTTTTGCTAGACTTTATATTACTATACCGGGTGTCCCACGTACGGGCCATAGGGTGACTGCTGTGTTAAAAATACAAATGATCAACTACATGTGAGCATATTTTTTGAACTCATAATTGTGGTATTTTTGTTTTCCCGGAAACGTACAAGATTTTAGTTATACGCACGAGATGTATATGATATCCTGGCGGTCGTAGCAGAAAATTCTAGGGCACGTTTGTTCTGAAAATGATATCACAGCATTGGCACAAACATCGAAAACTTTTTAACGTTGGTTTGGTTGCATTTTTATAAAGAAAACATTTACGCCTACTAGACGCCACTGAACTAAACATTAAGCCCGGGAGCTCATAGTTGTAGCAATACATTATCGCCAGTATTTGTTCACGATAATTATTGCCATAATAATTTCTGCATTCGAAAATCTAAAATCCAAATTCCTTTTGACGTGAATAAAATTCGAATTTATAGTTGGTAGCAATTACACATTTGCTTCATCGATTCTATTTATGTCGTAGCGGTATATCAAAAAAAAATTATCTAAACCAAACCATATTTATGATTATGTCCCTATTAACCATGATTTCTTTATAAAGTTCACGAATTTTCCACCCACGCTTCAGGCCGCACGTAGGTGTAGTTCTAATCCCGGGATTAAGTTATCCAGTTATATAACTATTAAATATGTGACGTTAACTGCTTTAATTTGTTACTTTTTATACAAACGCTGGCTCTATGAATATATGCATGGGAACCTAACCTAACATTTTTGAATTTTCGGTTTCATTTCCATATTCGTCTCTGATTTAACTATTTGGGGCTATTCAACGACCTACTTACTTTCAGTCGTCCGATGTGAGCCACTTTCAGTGGGGATCTTATCAACGTTCATGTTAAAAAAATCATTTTAGCTTGTCCTTGTGTCCTTTTGTAAGAAAAGAAAACGCTAGTAGTGCTGATAATAGTGAGATTGTATTTTGCGTTTAGAATTTTAACAAAAGCAACTCGATTTTCTTTGAAAAGAAATGCATAATGCGTGTGTTGGTTAGTAAAAAATGATTTCGGTTATATTTAAAATATGGGAGGGAGTCATGTCCTGTTGTAATTGCATTGTAAGTTTTACAATTTTTATTAATTACTGTCTTTTTTTCCAGGTAAGTACCCTTAATTACGTACTGCCATCTGCCATCTTGCCGCTAGAAGGGTGAGTGTTTCAGTTCAACCAAGGCTGCCGCCATTCGGCGCAAAAAGCGTTCAAATAACGCAACTCGCATTCTTCGCCGCAACTGCTCCGATCCGTTTACAATTTATTGCAACAAATTGTTGCATTAATTGATATTTTATTGGCATTTCTAATTAGGGGAAAGTTAACACCTGTAAGAGAAGCAGAACTGGTTCGCGCGGAATGGTGAATTTTAATCTTCAGCGCCCGAGCTAATGCTAATTCTCATGACGGCTGAATTAAAATAACAATGAGTAATAACTATTAAATTTTTCTTTTTATTGGACACACTGGAATAATCGATTGCTCGCTTGATTATTTTTAGTATTTATTTGACGTGCGCAGGCGTCTCCAAATATTACCTATAAATTATTCCCAAGTTATTAAATATTTTTATAGGGGTCTTTTGTTGTTATTTAGTCAGTTGTGAGATTATTCTTACAATTTTCAGATTTGAATCAAGGACGCAAGATTTACTGCGGTGTAAATTTGATTTTTTTCGTGTCAGACTTGGAAGTGGAAGTATTTTTCTAACGCTAAATCACGTTTTCCGTAGCGCATAGTAGTGTTGCTATTAACATCCTAGAACTATTAAAATTAATTTAAAAATATGACAAATCCTAAATTAAATTTGAGATTAAACTTCTCGTAATGACAGAATTGTTAAAATTGCTTTCCTTATTTAATCACTTTTAGTTTAAAATGAGCGTAATTAAAAATTTATGTAAAATATTTATCGTGGCATTAGTAATTTATGTTGTATGTTCTTGATGTCAGTTAATGAAAATAACAAAGGCCAGATAAACAGTACAATTATTTAAATATTTTATTTGTATTTGATATCAGGTGCATGGCTTTCAAAATAAGTAATTGTCATATGATTTTTGATTTGTAATATTAAATCAAAAACAGAAGTTTTAAATCTAGTATCAGTTGTTACTAACTTTCTGAAATTTGTATGCGTTGCAACTTTATCCTGAATTATGTTCGTGGTTAATAAGATACGGTCATTTCAGAAAATGTTTTGGGTATGAAATGCTGCTAAATGGTGAAATAAAGAAGCGCTTCGCTTGGAGAATTCGCAAAGTGTAGAGGTTCTGTTAGTCTGAAAAATAGCAATCATTTTAGATGTTATATTTTCGAAAAATAATCTAATTGTCGGCCATAAGTTAGCGTCTTCAGTTTTTTTACGGTACGGATTGTGGTTATAACATTAACTTTTGCTAGGAACCCATATTTTTTATACTATGGTTTAGATAAGGCAACAAATATGAGCTTCAAACGGTGCATTTTCAAGGTGATCGCCCATAAAAAGAAGTGATAATGGAATGTTGGCACTATTTAGATATTAATAAATCTGTACATATCACTAGATATCTCTCGTTGATGAACGCGGCTGAAAAGATTGATTTGAGAGGATATTTGTCATCAACATTACGGGCACACGTATATTGAATCAGGAACATAACTTCTTCTGAGTATAGTACACTGGGTCATGAATTCGTCCATCTGAGGCGGTTTGCAGGTAAAATGTTTAGGGGCAATGTATTCTAACCCTTTCGAACTCGTTAACGCCTCGTTTTCCCGTGTCAAGTTCCATTAGTCATAAACTCAATACGTTACGTAAAAACACACTGAATGACATTTTTATTTATCTATGACTACAGCTACCACAGCCTTATTATCCATCAAATCACAATTTCCAATACGAATTTTTATTTCGATAATTCAAATGTTCTTGCTTTATAGAAAAGTTGATTTTAATCGTAAGAGTTTTACAGCTAATGACACTTCGCATGTTTAAGTAACCGTCCAGTATAAAGTACCTCTGTGGGTTGATACTTGGTTACTGCTTTTGCCCATGCTGTAAGATTTTGAGCAAGGATTTCCCAGTTTTATCGTTTTATGTAGTACGTCCTTGTATCGTTTTAGCTGTCTTCCAACGTTCCTCCGCCGTTCTACTAGTTCTTCGTACAATACAAACTTTGGCAATCTATTGTCCACCATTCGGATTACATGACCAGCCCATCTTAATCTCGACTTAATGACCAGCACTTCTACAGTGATGCACCGCTATCTTTGCAAGACTTCGTCGTTGGTTACTTTGGTTGTAGAATACTTTTTTGTTAAGCATCCAAAACGCTCTTGTTGCAGAATTAATACGGTAACATATCTCGTAGTCGAGGTTAAATTTATCGTTAAGTGCATAGAGAGCTAAGATGTGCAACTTGTAGAAGCTACATTCCATCAATTGAGAGGTTGTTGTTCATCAGGAAGAGTGGACATTAACTAGCGTTCATTTTCTGTACAAGGGATCGATACACCCAAGCAATGAAGGTATTTAATATCTCTTGGAAGTGAGTGTAGGTCCACTGCGTAGCGTATTCTTCTTACCATGTGCTTTTAGCCTTTTTTATTTGGAAATGATTACATCGGTCCTGGTAGCCAAGCTTCTTTCCATTCAGTTTTGATCAACTTATCGTAGTCAGAGCTGCTATAAATATGTATGTTAAAATGAAGAGAGGTAATATACAACACTGTTTGATCATCGTGCTGTTTAAAATGGCTTCAGTAAGTTCACCCTGTTTTCCTTATTTTTATTAGAAATTGCCACAAATTTACGAGGTATTCCAAAAGCAAAAACTATTTTGTCTATCAGTTTGTTACTTTGTCTCTGGAAGGGTCTCGTCTATGATGGAAGATATCTATTTGCCATTACTTTAGTTACTATAGATAGTAGAAAAATGCCCCTGTAGTTATTGTAGTCCAACGCACTTTATTTTTGTTGATGTTGATGATGAGTGCATCTCGGAAATGTTTGGGCATTTGTTCTTCTTTTGAAATTAACTCAAATAGTTATTTCGAATAGATCGCTATGTCGCCTTTTAATACTTTAAACATTTCTGCAGATATGCCCATTACACCGCGGATTTAATCTGTAAAGAGGGGGGTGGGGCAACTCGCTGAAGGTGTTGAATTGCGGAATATTATTGAGTTCACTTACATCGACATGGGTGTTAGAGTTTAAGATACTGAAATACTGCGCCTTCCATGTGTCCCATCATTTTGGATCATCCAGTGACAAGTATACCATTGATGTCATATTTGTATAGGACTACATCTTTTCTTCGTGGGATCGTACAGTTTTCAGGCCGCCATTCATTTTTCAAGATTCGTGTGATTTGCCATCTTTCGTTTCAGGTTTTTGAACTTTTCTCGCTTGAATGTGCGTTTTCACACAGCGTTTCGGGAGTTTCTGATATACTCCCGTCTACAGGTGTTGATTAAAAACTCCCGAAATGCTTTGTGAAAAACGCCCGCGGAAGTGGAAAAATTAAAACATCTCATAACAGACTACATAGATAGAAACAATAAATACGTAGTGGATATTTACACCAATTTCATTTACTTTCAACATATACAATGCAATGAACAAATAAGAACATAAGAATATAGTTTGCGAATACGAGCTGGCGTGCTAACAGTGAATCCTAGTGTCGTTACTCAATGGACGACCGTGAAAAATAGTCATCCTTGTTCTTACTCTGATGGTGTTTATATTTTTCTCCCGTCCCATTGCGTAAGCTGAAGGATTTACGACCCCTGGCCCGTCTGCCGGATGGTGTAGAATTCCCCATTTTTCGGACGCACCAACTGGCCATTGTGTCTTCGAGGGCGGATTATCGTTGGCCAACTGTCCTAACGGCTCCTTTCCACTCTTGCGTTGTCGATAGGCTTACGACCTCAGCTATCTTCTTAAGACAGTAGCCCATCCGGACAGGCGGATTTCCTGCAGCTTAGACTCGACGTCCCTGCGGTTTTTTAAGGAGTGCTCGCGTTAATTGAGCGAGTACAGACATGGCGTCATCAGAGCTTGTAGTAAGCGAACCTCCTGCTGGCATATGATGGCCAAGTCTTTGCCGGATGTTGCTCACTTTTTGTTCCAGCCCTTGCAGAGGTGTAAGGTTGTTTCTGCTCGCTACATCATTCAGAGAACATGCTTATTAAATCTTGTAAAAGTTTTTGTTTTTATCTAGAAGTTTTTGTATTTGCTCGTCATTTTCTTTAAGCCAGTTTTGCTTTATTTCTTAAAGCGATTGGGCAAGCTTCGAAAACCACTTGACGAAATGTTCAAAACTTGTTTGTGTTCTTCCAATTTTTCTGGTTGTAGTTGATTTTAGATTTAGTAACGTTTTAAGCTTTTTACAGCTCCATTTGTAGTTGTTTTTTAACTTCATGTCCCTACCAAAAACAATTGAAGACGTTAAACTGTACCCAGTAACGAAGCAGGAAACTTATGTAGACACTTTTTTCCTAAAGTTAATATCGAAGGATGCTCTCAAACGAAACTGCTCTTTAGCAATACATTATTTGAACAAAAATGTACTTTTTTGGAGACATGCATATAGTATTTGGTATCGGAAACAATCGAACTTTCAAAAACCCGAAACAAGTTTCGACAGTTTAGCCCCCTCCCAGATCAAATCCGCTCCACTTTACCCGAAACGCACCTAAATTTCGCCTATCTAATTGAAACGTTTAAGGGTACGCAGGAGATTTCTAATGGCTTTGTTGGTGCCATTTTTAAAATTTATAAAACCTACGGGGAATTGCACATTTATCGCGTCCAATTACGCGGACAAACGCCGTTATTTTTCAGTTTTTCGATTAGTTTAAACTGTTTTCCGGTTAATGTTTCTATTTATCTAATGAACGGCTCCTCTGGCGATGGCATTTTTAAACCGAATTACTCGGAAAGTGCGTGCCGGCAGCAAAGTTTTTGTCTATTTAATTGAAATTTTAATTCATCTCCTCGGCAAACAAAGGATAATAATTGAAACGTTGACACGCACGGCGCGTTATTTACTCCCCGCGATCAAGTGTAAGGGAATCGGCGCTTTTATTTTTAAAGAGCCGCCGCCGATGACGTGTATAAAATAATATTTTGTAACTTTCTAAATTGTGTATATTGTGAATCGGATATTACGTTATGCGTATTTCATGAGCACGAAATTGTCTGTAATTCAAAAGCACTTACAGCAACTTGTTAAAACAGTTTTACCAAACTTTTCTATGCTATTAAAGCAATAAAACACAAACTTCACTTAAATAATATAAAAGGTATAAAATGAAATCGTGGAAAACATTCACACACGAGCTCTGTTATTACCGTGCACTCTCGGTAACAGAGGTTGGTGCTTATTACGAGTTCGTTTTTAAATATGCACAAATTACACAGAAACAGCACTTAAATTAATACCCGCTTATGTTATGATAAAGTTTCTGGAAGCCATCGGATGTGTATTTAGCATGCCTGTTTATTAAAAGTTGGCCAGAAAAACGTCGATGGGCGGATTTCCTCCGTTGCTTAGGCGATTTCCACGCGGTTTTCCATCGACTCGTTAAAATTAATACACCTGCAGCGTCTGCAGTTCGCCCTCGCGTAATATCAAACATATTCCAGAGACGAACGGCACACTGCTATAGGTAAACTTGACTTTGTTTATATAACAAACATTAAACTTCGGGTACTATTGATCCGATAAAGTTGCGAGCGCGCATATCGAGGAAACCTGTAAACTTACGAACTAATTAAACTATCTTAGTTGCTGTCCTAAAACAATAGAGATATGTAAATGAACATACTACTAGCCATGTTCGGGAAATCCATGGCCGATACCTGAAAGGTCCCGAGATGATGGAAGGGCAGATCGCCCTCGGCAAACATATTACTCCGATGTTGTTGCTTGATTTTGCCCGCTCACAACATCTTCAACTTTGGATAAATAAGTCCCTGTTTATCAGCGGCAAATTGGGAGTCTTCCCGAAAGCGCCAGGTAGACGCCCTTAAACTTTCATCGTGGTTGGTAATGAACACCGATCATTGGCACTACGGAAAATAAATACTTGATCGAAAAGTCTCGGTGCTCTATTAATTTTTGATGCAGAATGGCGGATGTTCGTAGTGAGAGCCTAGGTTTTACTGCTAGTTAGCGCACGGAAGCTGTGCTTCTGCTTAATTTACTGTTGGTTGTCCATTTTTCCAGAAATCGATGCAATTTAGAAAGTGTATTTCTTCAACAATGTCGACCCATGAGTTTCCTTCGAGATAAGGAAGTGCTTTAAATTGATATAATTTAAGAACAGACAAGTTTTCCCTTTGAAAAGGGGATTTTTAGACATAGCAGCTGTATACGACTTGGTCTGTATATAATTCCATTAAATGTCACGGCTGACTTGATCATGGAAATCGATAATTAAATTAACTTATCGAGCCCAGTTTACATAAAATATACTAGAAAATAGTAATTATCCGTTCTTGCAGTGCAAGGCGTAAGGCTGTTTCGAAACTGTAACTAATAATATTAATTTACAGCTCAGGAAAGTTTGATCTTTAAATCAATTTATTGCTTTAAATAAGTTCAGCATTAGATAATATCATTAATAACATCCTCCACGTAGAAGTTGCAGAAGATTTTTCATTTGACTTATTTGCTACTGCAACTTTTGTTATACGTTTGTGCATTATTTCTGATAAATAGGAAATAATACAAGACTGCAGATTTTAGTAACCTGATATGCCTTACCAACTATAGGATTTCGCTACAAAACAGAGCGAGAAGGTTCAGTTTTCTGTATTTATAATCCTTCTGGATAAATACTCGCAATTATGAATATTCAGTTACTATAGATATGTGGTGTCAAATACCTACATCTTTTCTGTCCTACTTCTGGCATTAGTATAACTAGTTCAGGATATTTTTTGAACACAGATAGATAAACTATTCTCAATTGCGACAGAATATATGAGGTAGTTAATATATTAAATACATGGAAAGTTAAATGTTTTCGTGGTATGTAAGTAATTTAATTGTTCTGAAAATGGAGTGCTTTTTTCGATAATTGTGGTTTAGTTAGAGCGTATCAAATATTTTTTTTCTGAAAAGCGAATCGTCTCTGTACTTTTTTACTGTATTACTGAACTTCGGCAGCTTATATAGAAGTGATATTTGTATTAAAAGATTGAGATATTTGCTAGTTCAATAATACTACATTTGCAATAACGTTATGTTATTTGAATTAGTAAATAAAAGTAACATTAGGAACCCTTATCCAGAGTGGAACCAAATTTACACAGTTTCTTGTGATTGGAAAGTAACGATGGTGCCACTTTGTTTTCTGTTCGTTCTCATAACATTATAACTAGTTCGACGAAGCAGCAAAGGTATGTACAAGTAGCTGTACGACCTGAAAGAAAAAGAAAATTAATAAAGCGCACTGCATTTAAGAAAGAGGGGTTACGACTAAAGTAAATTGAAAGTTGATATGTAGAAAGATGGATATACGCACTTGGAAGAAGCCAGGCATCTGACTATGCAAGTTAACACCTCTGGAATTTGGGGTTCTAATGTGGAAGGATGAACATAAATATGATTGGATTCGTTTAGGGTTGTTTATTGAAATTTAGGTTTTTTAAAACATCAGTTTTATGCAGTTGCCATGAAAATCGTGGTAACTAGGCTGATTGCCAAAAAACACGGAGTGCATTTGCTAAAATGAGAAGAAATTCACTTATGTTTGCAGTACCCCAGAAAATAATTTGTATAAGAGCATAAATCGTCAACTGTTTGGTAATTAAAATGTTACAAAAGAATTAAAATCTCCCTTATCATTTACCTGTTCGGTACTGCCATCATCCTCGATTTGGTGCAGATAACTGGTAGAATCGCTGTGGACCTGTAGGAGTTTTCCTCTTAGCTGTTACGAGTCCTTCAAAGTAGTCGAGATCTTCATAAAAGGTATAAACAATATATGTTGGAGATCGGATTAAAAATCATCTGAAGGGCAAGATTAATGAAAAATAAATCAACTCACATCATTTGTAATAATTAATGACATGAGAGGAGCTGGTAATTAATATCTAAAAGTGCTGTTGAATACAGAGGTTGACTGTCAACTTACAATTCGTATTAAAGAAAATTTGAATTTGGATAGAAAGAGTCGACATTTATTTCAATCATACAAATGCATATCCCAACCTGAATGAGAGTTGTCATGTCTAAAAAGAAGTACTGAGCTAATATAAAAATAATTTTGTTAACAAACAAAATTTAAATAAATACAATTCATTCATATACCCTCAGATCATCTCAGTGTATCCCGATAGAATTTATCGTCAAACACTGAATCCTTAACTTGAACGCACAGTATAGAGTGCAGCTATTTTACTTTTACTCACAACTGCTGCATATTTATGAAATAAAAAATCTGTTAAAGCAACCCTAATTTTTAAAGGGCGATATTCTAGTTCTGCTCCGATAAGTACATGCAATTGTCATTTTGAATTATAGATGTATCTGAAATCGAATTTTACGCTTAGAAATCGTACACGTCACATAATAATTGCTAGGTTAAAAATTGATTTAATGTCCTAATGAACTAACCCAAATAATAAAAACACTACCAACAAACAAATCGCCAGGCTCCGACCAAATAACCAATGCCATGCTGAAACACCTACCAAATAAATACCTAGCTTATCTATCAAGTCTATTTAATGGTTGTCTAAGACTGGGATATTTTCCCCTAACGTGGAAGCATGCCCACATTTTAATGTTTCACAAACCAGGGAAGCATAAGGGCGATATCACAAGCTATAGGCCAATTAGTTTGCTAACGACGTTGTCTAAACTGTTGGAAAAGTTAGTTTGGACCAGGCTGAATGATGAAATCAACGATCTAAATATCATACCACCATTTCAGTTTGGATTTAGACGGGGTCATTCCACTTGTCATCAGCTCCAGAGACTTATCGACCACATCGAAACTGGATTCGAAGAGAAAAAGTATACGGCAGCACTATTTCTAGATATTTCACAGGCATTTGACCGAGTATGGATTCATGGTCTAAAATATAAACTTCTACATGTAAACATACCAGATTATCTCAAAGCAATACTTTTCTCTTTTCTAGAAAATCGTACATTTGTAGTAAAAGTCCATAGAGCTCTCTCAGTTGAAAAGAATATTCGCGCAGGTGTGCCGCAGGGTAGTGTTCTGGGCCCATTATTATTTAACATATACATGCATGACATCGTAAAAACCCAAGCTAACTTGGCAATGTTCGCAGATGACACAGCCTTGCTAACTCAACACCAACACCTGCACATAGCAGTAGATCAGCTCCAGAGTGCCACAGATAAAATCATGAAATGGTTTATGAAATGGAATCTTAAAATAAATACCTCTAAGTGTATTGCAAAAATATTTACACTTAGGAAAATAATCAATCCGACTCCAATTATCATCAATGGCAACATGATCCAGTGGAATGCAAAAGACGAACCAGCGAAATACTTAGGAGTCCACCTGGATACCCGGCTGACCTGGAAATACCACATCCTTCAGAAACTCAACCAAGGATATGCTAGGTTAAAACAATTATATCCCTTAATTAACCGAAAATCCTCCCTAAAAATCGATTGCACCCTTCTTCTTTACAAATCCTTAATCCGACCACAAGTGACGTATGCATGCATGATCTGGGGTAACTCGTCCAAGAATAATCTAAATAAAATACAAGTACTACAAAATAAAGTGCTTAGGATCGCAGTGGATGCCCCTTGGTTCGTCACAAACAGACAGCTACACAATGAATTGGGAATCGATACTATTGAAGAGTTCATTAAAAAATGTACCACAAATTTTCACAACAATATCAAACACTGTGAGAATGCAGACTTCTATCAACTAGGAAGAAGAAAAATTCACTCCAGGTTAAAGAGGAAATTACCACAAGACGTTTACATTATCAGTGGTGATAGTGAAAGTGATAATGAATGACTTGTAACAATATTAAATTTTTAAACCACAGTGTTCTCTACGGGTGAAGAAGTGCCCCTACGACATTCTTTATTTTAAATTCTGTAACACTGCCATGTAAAACAATTGTAATTGTTGATCTGGTAAATTAAGTAAAAAAAAAAAAAAAAAAAAAAAAAGAAGTTGTGTTGCAGCCACGGCAAGAAAAAAATAGCCCAGAATTTTAATTGGATGTGACACATCAGTCGCTATTTAGTGGCCCAGTGAGGTACATATTTTAAATATTAAGAAAATTTTATTGGCATCAATTTTGGGGTTATGCAAAATAACGAATTATGTTGTCCTAATTTCCATAAATCTCTAGGAATGTAAGAACTATATTCTGATTGTAATGGCTAGCAGATGTCCTGTTATTGGTTTGAAATTCATTGCGGCAATGTAAGTATTTTTATTTCATCAATACTTTTAAAAGTGACAAGAACATTTTCTACAAAATTCTTAAATCCTTAAACTTCTTCTGCTTCTCATTAGCGGTCGATTTTGAACATTGTCATATATCGTTGCTTGCAGTTACACGTTCCAATCAAATTGTGATATATACAGATTCTCAGCTCCACTTGAGGTGCCAAATGGTAATATCTCCCTTTCTCAGATATCACAAATAATATTAAATAAATATATACCCTTTTGCTTATTAATAAGAAGTAGTATGAAGTATAGTTTCTTAAATACTTACCTTACTCCTTATTGAATGAAATTAAATTGACATTTCTTACAACTGAAATGTGACATTTTGAATTATGTCATGTGATTCTTATTTAAAAATACCTCGGCTATACAGTTATTAAGCATTGAGACTCTCTTTATTTCTCAGATGAATGGGTTAATGTTCATCTAATCAATCTTATTATTGTTGAAGATTGAATTATTCTAAAATATTAATAAATTGACTTCTTTAGTCAAATACACTCTTTAGTACATCAAATTGAAACGAATTACTCAGTCAGTTAGTACTACTTGAAAGATTGGCCTGACATTACAATAAATCAAATAGATGTTGTTAAATTATTTAATCAAATGTTTTAAATGTTCCAAACTTGATTTTAAAATTAATTATAAATAGACTAATCTAAAATATGTAAATTTCAAATTATAATGTCCGAAAACGTCGAGTACCCGAATCACAATGTAAATTTAGAAAACTCAATATTCTAAATTACGCTCTAAATATAAATTACAATTATTTTCACTAATTTGTCGTATCAAACTGGTTATATATTTCTTAATGAGATATAAGAAATAAGCCTTCTGGAAGTATCTCTTGTACCTGAATGTATACTATAACAGCTCCTAACCAAATGGCAGTCTGTTCACGACCAATATAAGCTCGTTGCAGCTCTCTGACCCCTTAAGATCTGGATATACAGTTTTACAGCATACCACAAACACTCACTTTCACTTTTTACTGGTTTCGAAGTAAAAATCTAATTTGAATAATAGTTGTGACCCTCAGTCAAATTTGATCGTATAGAATATTGTATTGCTATTACGTATCAAATATCCAATTATTACTCTCCACAATTAAAAGGAATCTAACCTTTTAACGTGATTATTTTACGTCGATTATTTTTAAAGATATTTTTCTACTTCATGTAAACAACCACACTGGTTGCCCATTACTGCCCCACCAGTTATATACATACAACTGTTATCACATGATATCAATTAGCTATCTGGATATTATTATTGAATTAAATTAATCATCCACACAGCATGCTGCATTACAACATACGTTTCTTGAAGTGTTGTTGTTTGCACTTTGAATCCAATGAAATCCCTCTTATCAACTTACTGTCGTCCACTCAATGCATTGCTGGTCTTCGTATTGATATTATAAATACTAACAAGTCTTGTTGGACAAGCAAATACATTAGGTATCAAGCCGCAGGCACATACACTAGGAGCTGTTCACCCACATATAGCTTGGGACAAGGTCCGCTGTGTAATGAATTATTCCCCCCAAGAGATGCTCAAGTTGAAATTCTCGCCGATACTCGAAAAATCCCAATGAGTTGCAGCATCCTTCTTTCAGCTATGCTATATACAAACTGGTTATATCTATAAACATCAAATAGATCATCCAGGCAAGGGAGCCAGATTCTCTTTTCAACCTTAATACTTTTTGTTTTTTGACTGATTCAGGATCCAGGTATTGGTTTTTCTGTCCTTCGCCATTATTCCTAGCATCAGTTTTTCCATTGCGTTGTCCATAAAATGTTTGTTTTTCTTCATCATCTTTCACGTTTCTAGCTATTTCGCTAGTTTATTATTCCTACTGTAAGTTCTTAATAGGTACCGGTTGCATAATCTCATATTTTGATATGTAGATGTAGAGCGGATATTCTGTATATTTGTTTTGACGACATAGTTTCAGACAAGTAAAAGTTAAAAAAATCTGGATAGAGCAAGTCACAACTTTTCGCCAAACTGTTTTTCAAATGGAATTGATAGAGTACAGAGAACAGCAATTCAGAATAATGCAATTCTAAGAATAGAAGCACAGGAAGTAACAAGCATCGGTTGCCGTTTTATAAATTTTACAGTTGGTGTCGTACTTGTTACTTTCGAAATTTATGCTTGCATTGTTGGAGTTCGGTTTTAAAACAAGAAACTTGGCTCCGTACATTTCATAATTGACCACCTTGTACATTTGCAATTACCATCAAATCAGCACCGTGCAATAGTGGGAATTGAGTTGTCTGCCTCGCCTAACGGTCCTTTTGAAATTGTGTTACAATAAGCCCTCGTCCCTAACGATATTTTAATTTAATTCTGTTTCTTTAAATAGTTCGTGTTGGCAGTTAATTAAAGTTATGTGAGGCCTCTGACGTCATTGCAACCTAGCCTATTCAGTATCCGCTAATTAGTACCGGGCATAAGACTTGCAAAATCGGGAGGCTTAGTCCTAAAATTTGAAAATCTTAGCCTTCAAGAAGGTCTTGGGAGCGTGTCTCGGGCCGAGTGAATATTCCCAATAAGTCAAAGTGATAAGAGCACGCATGTTCGCACTGGGGCACAACAACTTGTAATTACTCGGCGTTAGTTTAGATTTGGCGCAACGTGGGGCCTTGCGTGCCTGTTTGTACAACTCGTAATCAATAGTAATGTAGCATGCTCGCAGACTTGACTAATAACTATTAATATGTCTTACTGCCATCACGATATATCAAACACACCCTTGCCCCGCGTCAGAACTGCTCAGGCTTTGATTATCATGCTTAATTTTAAAACTGACAGGGACGTCTGCTGCAATTTGCCCGAAACTATGCGAAGTACGTGCACTTCGTCGGGCAATTACTGCGTTAATGCCCTTCGAGGGTGCTCCCTTTCGCGCCGAAAGAATCGCAATTAGTCTCTGCCCCCGTTTCGAAACTGGTACGGAACTGACCAGGTTGCGACGTAAGAACATCGCCCGAAAACAATACGTTGTTATGGCTGCGTGTGTTTCAACATAAAATCCCTTTTTCAGTAATGAAATGCTGTCATAACTCTTTATTGTGTTTGTTGTTACGTGTATTTAATTGTACGGAAAATTTGAATTAAATATTATACCGTAATTAAAATACAAAGCGTTCATCAAATATGCAAATTGCATTGAAATTTTCAACGCTTAATGTTTTTTAATATTCATAATGCCATGTCACTTTCCGTTCTCTGTTTTAATTTAAATATGGCTTCACACATGTTTGCAGTGTTGGAAATAGTTTAATATTTATAAATGGTTTTCATTTTCCAGCATTATAGAGATAAATGCATTTTTTCGATGCCAGTGCAGCGCTCATCAGTAATTTCAAAGCATTACCTTGTTACATAACGAAGATTTGCGTTGAACGTTAGTTTTTAGTTATATTTGCATTTTTTTTGAAGAGTAAAATTCGGCAAAGTATAATAATTGCGAACGAACAGACAACAATTAGGATATATTTATTGTTTTTAAAACTTTAAAGCAATAAGGAAATTGCTACTCGTTTGATACCAGTTTGTGCACAAAAAATTCTTAAAGATGTTCTATTTATTCCAAGTAATATTAGCTGTAGGAAAATATTGAACACTAAGGTCGTTAAACTCTTGTGTTTGTATATCTTCAAGCAGCTAGAGTTTAAATCAAATACCATTTTAGCAATACAATGTTTGCGATCCCAGTTTTTACAAAAATGATTTAGATGTAACCGTGTAATAATTTAATAGATGTTAGCGTTAGAAACGTTACTTTTTAGAAAAGTTGTTTTAAACAAACTACATACATGCAAAAAATAAATTATTACAGTAAGAGATTTATACAAGAAAAATATAGATCACACAGGAGACTATATACAGCCTTATGATAAAAAAATATTACGTACAACAAAATATAAATTGAGGATAGTAAGATTAACACCACAATATCTTTCCTTGTCAGATGCTGCAATATAATTATTGTGTTGTATCTAAATAGTTATAAAAATGTAATTGAATAAAGACTTCTAATTTAGATAAGGATGCATCTGCCTCGACACGAAACTATATGGTGTTGACAAGAGGACAAAGCAATGCGATGCCAAATATACGCCTTATAAATTTTATTATGGATTGTAGTGTCTTCGGAATTTGATGTGGAAGAGTGGTAGGACCTATTCTTTTCATTTGCATTGATATTGCTTCCACATACAAACAAATCTATATGGTGTTGACAACAGGACAAAGCAACAATACAAAATATAAGCTTTATAAATTATCCTATGGATTTTAATGTCGGCTTATAAAGAATTTTGTTATGGTGCAACTCGGAAAAGTGTGATAGGGTTTAGTTTTTATCGATGTCAATGTTATTGGCACGTTGAAATTCTAAATTTTACTGTGGTTCTAGAGTGGTCCAATAAATATATTTGCTATGGTCTGTACTGTATGGAGTAGTAATGGAGTCTATTATTTCATTGTCATCAGTGTTACTTCCATATTTAAGTAAATATGTAGGGCAAAGCAACATAGTGCAAAAGAAATATATGTTGTAGTTTGTGTAGATACATTTAAAGAAAACTTGACATTAGGACAGAGCGACATAGTTAAATGGATCGATTGTAGTGCCCTCGAACAAAGAAATGTGTTGTGGTGCAACACATGGAAAACTAATAAAACCTTTTCATCAATATCAATGTTATTTCTACATTTATGCAGAACAGTGAATCCTTAGCAAGAGGGCAGAGCAAGTTGTGCGAGCAAGAAGGCCAAGCCTCACCGCCTTTTTGATAGCAATTGTAGCGTATGCCAACTCACATTGAAATAAGCACAGTGTATGTTAAAACTGTATTAAAATTACTGACATACAATATTTTTAGACATTATTTCAAGTTTAATGTCTAAGCGTGTCTAATTGCGATTTTTGTTATTGCAAGAGCTACGTACACATTACCTGTATTTACAATTACAGATGGAGTCAAGAGATTGGATCTCCACCTAATAATATTGATCAATAAATACTACATTTACATTAAAGTAGGCCGCAACATTCTAAATTCTAAACTAAGTGTTACGTATTGTCGCTAGAATTAACCCAAATTATGGATGGTTAAACGCAGTATAACAAATGTCGTTCTTCGATGGCACAAAAATATAATTTTGCCCTTATTCAAACCCTTACTATCTTCAATATCCCATCAAGCTTCCAACCCTTTAGTAACTACCAAACATATTAACCTGAACCTTTCAATCAACAAACTACGTTCTCCGAATCCCGTCATAAAGTGCAATATTGGAAGACTTCAGACAGTAATAGAGCTTAAGGCAGATGTTTTTAAAATTTGTGTTTGGATTTTAGTGTAATCAAAAATATACATTTGTCATGGTGTAACACAGGGAAGAGTGGTAGGGCCTGTTATTTTAGATGCGTCAATGTTAGTTACTTCTACTTTGAAATGGCGCAGAAGAAAGCCATATAGCGGAATATACGTTTTAAATAACATAAAAATATTGCTGCTTGTAAGCAAATTTACACAGTATTTAACAAGTGAATAGCTATTATTTGTTGGTTGTTTTCGAATGTTAACAGTGGGAAGAATTTGTTCAATTTCCTTGTCGATCCTTTGTGTTGTTTTTATTAATCGTCAAATCATAGCGCAAAAAATTAAAAAATTTAACCCCTGTTCCTTTTTACTTTAACCCCCTTTTACCCGTTTATGGGTTATTAAGTTATTGAATATGCATTAATAAACATGAAAATAAAACTACTTTATTTACCGGACCGTTGCCGTATTGCGCGTATTCGGCAATTTTGTGACCGGCGGCGCTGCTTCTCACTATTCTGCAAGCCGTTATACCGATAAGAACTACTTTATTGCAAAAACAGTGCTCGGACCTCGAATATGTTTGCAAATAATCTCGCCAGTTTACTACCTGTTGAGCTACAGCGCAGTTCGCCTTCCCAGCACATTGAAACTACTGACCTCAATTCTGCTGCTTTAGCGTTTTCGCCCAGAATTACCATATAAGTTTGGGCCATATTTCGGATCGCCCACAGGAGCTGCCAGCCGCTCAGTGCATTCATACCAGCGAGTGCATTGACATATAATTTATGTTATGTTGACATACTTCGTATATATTGTTTTACGTGTTCAGCGGTATCGAATAGCTGCCTCCACATCTCATGACTTAAATCTTGTTATATTATAACGGTAGGATAGATGATACAATATATTTTCAGTTATAGAATAGTTATTTTTATTTAATGACATAAAGGTTGTTGACGGCTGGGAGGCTAGCACCTCTGCGCCCCTAAGGAGCCGCCAATGGGTGCAGTTGAGTCCCTTTTTCTTCAATGTTTTAGCTACATCATCGTTCAGTGTTTTCTTTGGTGTTCCACTTTTTTTTGGCCCGTTTCCACTTCCTATATTTCATTAACTGACTTTTTTTTGCAAAGGAGAGAAAATTCTCATAGGCCCCCGTGCCATACACAGGAAGTTTCAGACTCCAACTAAATAGAACACCTGCTCAGTTACAGACGCCATCCCGGAACTGGGTTGGTATTGCATCAAGATCATTTTTCGCAATCATGATCTTATAAAAGAACGTTGTGATGGTCTTCCGCTTTGTATTTGTCTCTAGCATTTTTTGTGTCAGATTATGTCTTTTCCAATTCCGTTTATCATCACTGCTTTCTCGTATTCCCATTTGAGGCAAGCAAATATATGCTCTACGATGTCTTTCCTTCTGCAATACCAGCACTTATCACTTCCTCGAATCATCCATATCCAATAAACATTTGAAATTTGAATTATATGGTAAGCAATCTCCCTGTGCTTTCCTTGATGCCATTTTCGTACGTTAGCGATTAATGTTTTCATCTATGCCCGCTTTGCCTTCGATTTCATGGCATCTCTCTTTCCATTTCGTAAGTGTATCTTCCCTGGTTTCGTCTTTCGTCCTGTTGTCATCTTTATCATATGGGATAGGCCGTTCCTTCAACGTTAGCTCAATCGATATTGACCCAGTGACTACCCGTTGGGCGTCTGTTGAAACCGTCCGGTAAGCAATGCCCACCGCCTTTTTTAAACTTGCTCCAGAATTTTCTTATTCTTTTTCTTTTTAATTGCTGTCTCCCAAATAAGAGCAGAGTACAATATAATCTAATAGATCACACAAATTTTACAACCAGTACAATAGTACATACTACCAGTTGCAACGTACGGTTCTGAAACCTGAACCTTCTCCAAGCACATCATAAACAATCATAGAGCAAAACAAAGAAGGATGCTGAACATAAGTCTGAGAGGCCACAAAACTGATGAATGGCTTCTAGAGAAGTCGAATGAGTGGCACGTTTTAAATGGAACTGGGCCGACCACGCATTAAGAAAACAAAGATGGTGTAACTAGGTCATAAGATGAAGACCTTGAGGAGAAAATCGAAGTAGAGGTAGATCCATGATGAGGTGGTCGGATGATCTTAAAAAGACGGCTAAACTATGCTTGTATAGAGAAGTACAAAGAAAAAAGTGGAGAATTATGGGAGAGGCCTCTATTCGAAACAGGATAGAGAACGGCTGATGAAAATGATGAAACTATTAGTGGAATTATCTCTTGTCTTCTGAGTTTTATTTAATCCCAGTTTTTTATGAGTGCGTTGTCCGTTCATTCTTTGATAGTTTCAGCGCTACGACCCCTTATTATCAGGACCTTATCATCTGCGTAACTCATTGCGACCGTCCCTTCTGGCATTGCAGGCTCTAAAACCTCGTCCTAACTTAAATTCCACAAAATGAGACCCAGTACTGAGCCTTGGGGATACTCCTCTTGTTCCAACACTTCTATCCATCTGTTTTTAAGGTAACTACCTATTATCGTAACGAAGGATGTACTGATGTTTCTTTGCAACATCCCTATCCGCGATGCCGAGTCAGTGTTGCCAACCGTATGATAATTATCATACATGTATGATAATTTCTTGCTTTGTATGATATAAAATAGTCATCCATAAATGTATGATAATTTTGCATAATATGAAATAATCACACCCAAATGTATGAATAATTTAGCATTTTATATTTTTATAATATAAAATCCGATTTTCCATTTTACCTTATTGGGTACTCAAAATCACTAGCACAGTTCTAGTGACTTTTGTTTCGTAAGGTTGATAGAAACGTAAACCAAACGTATTTCTGTCTGTGTCGTGTGAATCACCAAATTTACGGCTGCGTCATGTGTTGTATCAGTATCATGCTATCATTTGTCATCTGTCATTCTTCATGTTTGGGCGCCTGGACGGTGTGAATGTTTGTTTTGCTATTTGTTCACTCCAAAGCTATTTCAGTTTATAAATTGTAAGTCGTCTAATGTTTATACCTATTGATTTTTGTTGTGTACACGATATTTTTGCAGCACTTGCTAACGACATGGATGGGGACACCGACAGCATTGTTTCTGACAGTGAAAATGAATCTCGGACTCCGCCTAAAAAATCAAAAAACTGGAAGCAACAGGCGCACAAGCCGCGAGTTCAAAAATTTCGTCCAGAATGGCTGCAGAATCCGGATTTTAAATACTGGCTGTCGCCTGTTTCGAATAAAAACAATAAAGGCAAGTGTACGCTATGTGATGTAGAGTTTGTAGCTACTTTAACTGTAATAAGAAAGCATAAAGAGGGAAACAAACACCAAATAAATGAAAGGAATAAACCACAGTCCAGTTGTGTATTGATGCAACAGTTTGTAAAATCAAATGATGCATTGGCTTTGTCAGTCAAAGCTGCAGAAATAAAAATTTGTGCTTTCTTAGTGGAGCATAATATTTCATTTATGTCAATAGACCACCTTACGGAAATGCTTAAGAATTGCTTTCCGGATTCTAAGATTTGTCAAAGTGTGCATACAAAAAGAACAAAAGCGACAGCCTTAGTCACTGAAGTAATTGGAGGTTATGAAAAGGACAGACTTGTCGAAGTCCTTAAAAGTAAAAAGTTCAGTATTCTTGTAGACGAAACAACCGATATATCTGTTACCAAAACCATGTGCATTGTTGTTCGGTACTACAATACATTGCAAAAAAAAGTATTAAGTCATTTTTTTGAACTTTGTGATGTTCATAAAAATGGAGAAACCAGTGGGGGTGCTGAGCACTTATTCAATATTATTCAAAAAGCCTTAACTGACAGAAATATTCCAATGGATAATGTAATCGGTATGGCTTCAGATGGTTGCAATGTTATGGTAGGTTGCAATAATTCAGTGGCAACAAGATTCATGGATGTTTGTCCAGGAATAAAAATCATGAAATGTATATGCCATTCAATACATCTCTGTAGCAGTGAGGCTTGCAAAACATTACCGAGGAATTGTGAAGACATGGCCAGAAATATTTACAATTTCTTTAAAGTAAGTAATTTATAATTCACATTTTGCAGAAATTATTTATTTGTTTTTATAGAATAGCTCAAAGCGTCTGGCTGATTATGAACAGTTTCAAGTTTTCACAGAAGTGGATATTCACAAATTGCTGCATCCATCGCAAACAAGATGGCTTTCATTGGGGCAAGTGGTTTGTAGGATTGTCGAACAATGGAATGCATTACAGCTTTTTTTCAATGAAAAATGGCTACAAGAACGTCTCCTTGCTGCTGAGCAAATTTATAAATGCTTAAATGATCCCTTTATAAAACTGTATTTCTTGTTCCTTGAATGGATTTTACCAAAGATAAATTCATTGAATGAATTGTTTCAAAGTGAGAAAGTACTGATTACATCATTACACGAGACAGTCTGTAGATACTACACAGATCTATTGCTTTGTTTCATGAGTAGAAAATATGTATTGTCTACAGATCTTTTTGCAATTAACCCTGAAGATCGTTCTAATTTTTTGTGCAAAACTAACTTATATCTTGGAATAAATGTAATGCAGGCTATTAATGCTAAGGAAATTCAAGACAACAAAGATATGTTAAATTACTTTTATGAGAGATGCTTTGAATTTTTCAGTATACTAGGTGTACAAATAAAAAAAAGATATGACTTTAACAATTCTTTTTTGTCAAATTTGCATATTTTTGAACCAAAAAACAGTGTTTCACATTCGACCCGAGACAGGCATCCTACTCTCTTAGACCTTTTAAATAAATTTGAGAGGTTTGCACCTAAGACAGAATGGCAAAATATAGATAATGACTGGCGAAATCTTCCTAACTATACGTTGCCTGATCATATAGATGTTTATGGTGAAGTAGACCATTTTTGGGGAAAGTTGCTAGATTTAGGCATTTTTGAGTCATTATCCACGTTTGTTTTAAATATTTTAAGCCTTCCACACTCTAATGCTCAGTGCGAAAGAGTGTTCAGTAAAATCAATCTAGTGAAAACTAAAACACGTAATCGCTTAGTTACTGACACGATCAGTGGTACACTGTTAGCAAGCCAAAATATAAAAGAAAATGGCACATGTACAAATTTTGAACCTCCCAAAAGTATGGTAAAAAAAGTAACCAAGGATATGTACAAATTCAATAAAAAGACCGATTCAAAGGCCATTGATAATGATAATCAGGATAATATTGATTTGTTCGAATTTGCCTTATAAATGTTTTGTTTTTTAAATAAAGTTTATTATTCTATTGCATTATTGTTTTTTATTAAAAATGTAGCATAATTTTGTGTAATGTATGATAATTTTGGCAACATAGGGGAATAATTTCCCCAGTTGGAGTTGGCAACACTGTGCCGAGTTGACATTCCACCTTCACCTCTATTTTTTAGTGTCTCGTATTTATGCCGTCTCTCATCGCATCTATTGTACTATCCCCTTCTTGAAACCGAACTCCCTGCACTAGAGATCCTGGTTTTCTTTTATTTCTTTTCGGATTCGTTCACCTAACATATATGTTTTGATATTGTATAAAAATTAATGCTTGTAAACTACAATAGTCGACTTATCTACAAAATACGATCGTTTGTAAACATGCAATCGGCTTGCGCGTCCTTTCTATTGTTGCATCCTCATGGCTGATACGCCCCTGCGTATTACTGCTTTTAATTATCGCAAATCTGATATTGTTGTTAGTATACAAGTGTGTCATTAGAAAAATCAATTCTATAGCAGAAATGTAGTGCACGCGAGATTAGACTGGCTTTATTTATTGTTGTTCAAAGCAGAACCGGCTCGTCTGTTATTTTCCATACACCCATGACTATCTTAATTTGTATCCATGGCGCAGACAGGGATGGAAAGCTCTTAGCGAGCTTTGCTCAATATGCTGTTTCCTAATAACCACCTACCGGCCAATGATTGCTGTGAAATGAGACCGTAATCTTTTATACAGTTGAATTATACTTCGGCCAGGTATTACCATGCATATTTTAATAAGCTTTGCACACAAACTGAGCTCGTTCGAAGTTAAAATGTAGCATGAATGCATCTCCCTAATTACGAGCCTTTTTTACTTGGAAACCTGCGGGCAGCTTATAATTTGTGTTTTTTTCTGGAAATGCACTCGCGTATTTAGTTTCCTCATCTGCTTATTTATAAGCCTCGCGGCGGCCCAATTTGTTTTACAATATAAAAGTAATTGGTGAAATTTTCCGCGTTCTTAGGTCTAACGTGGCTCGATTCCGTCAATTTGGCGTGGGGCGAGTAACGGAGTTATTTTTAAGTGTATGTATTTGCCGAATTATTTGTTGCAATATTCGTTTCAACGTGCACTACGACTCTGTTTCGAGTAATTCGTTCGTCAGCCCCTCGCAATTCATCGCTTGGAAGCGCTCCAGATATAAGAGATTAATTTTATTTAGAGAAATACGCAGATTTACTTGTGTATTAAAATATATGGGCGCTGTTTATTTTCTTCGCGCTCAGCGCTTTCAAGAGGCTCTAAATTCAGTTTGTATAATGTTGAGCGGATTTTTTAACGGCCCATATTGGCTGCTGACGGATTCCTAAAATATGCGCGGGAAATACTGGAAATTAAGAAAGTGGCCCCATTTTTAACCGTTGTCAGAAGCAGCCTCTGTGTGTTTGAAAATGTAATTTGTATCTGCGCAAGCATAAATTGCTATGGATCCGATTGTAAACCCAGATGTTCGCTGCTCTTAACTGACGACGAGTTTTGGAGGTTAATTTTCAAAGTATTTAGAAATAGAACACATTAATAATGTTTAGCTTTCTGTATCCAACGGTGCGGTCTGTCAATACATATGCAGGCATATATAGTAGTTTGACCTGATACTATTTTAGACAAAATTACCTCAAATCCATTTCCTTGTTACGGATTTTATACATAGTTCTCAAATTGGGAACCTCGGAGAACATAATTTTTGAATTTGTTGTAACAAAATAAATTATAACTCCTGAATAATAGAACTGTAGAGTGGTCGTAGTTCAAATAAAAATAAAGAACGAATCGGTATAATTACAATATTAATGAATGGACACCAAGATCTGTTAAGTGACTGAAGATACCTCGATAAAAAATAGCCGTCTCGAATGCCATTATCATTAAGCGTCTGCTATACGTTCAATTTTTCATACCTTACAACAAACTTGTTGCAAACAGTTATTACAGCAAGTCAAATTTTCAAGTATTTATGCTATTTTACCAGTGTAGAGATTAACATAATTAAAGATTATAAAACGGTAAGTAGTGACTTTAGTGCAACTAACACGTAACCTTAAATATCGACGTCTTCTCGGAAACGCAGCGCACCAGGCAGGACCAGCAATTGCAAACATCACCAACTGTGAGAGCTTCTAGCTGATTCTGTGCGCAGAACGAATCCTTAAATAAAGGACGAAAAGGTATGACATCAAAAGAACGTCAAAAAAGTCGACAAATGTAGAAAAAACGTAGTAAAAATCGATCAAACTGTAGGAAAGAACTTGTTAAGTACTTGAACGCCATACCATGAAATTGACTCACCCTTTTTGTTCTGTGGATTCGAACCCCAACTCTTCAATAAGACGTGAGGCACTGATATTTGACTAATAAAATGAAATTAAAAGAATGAATAGGTTGCCAAACGTCATTATTGTAATTTATTGTTTAACGTACGACCTACCAACTTATTATCCTTCTCTACTCCATTTTCTATTGAAGCAATTAGTAGTTATGTTATTTTACAAATAAATTCTATTGACTAATACCACAAATTCTTTATAATTTTATTGCTCATTCCTTTCAAAAATCCTTACGTTGGGTTTCTGGCTGAAGTCGTCGCTTCTATCTCATTCCAGCCCTCCGGAAAGAGTTTCTTGCAATCTAGGCGATGATATCCTTCCCACCGCCCGGGCCGCTGATGTGCAATGAATGCCAACATGACAGTTGGCTCCTGCATGAAAACTGTCGTCAAGTACTTGTTCGTCATCAATACATAAAATAATCCGGGCGAACGATTTCGTCCATTGTCTGAGTGTTTGCAGAGGCGATCAGGGCAAAGCGGCTACCGCTGTCGACAACTGTTCCCGGCTTATTCCGTGTATTTTAGTGCTTAGTGCTGTGTACCCTATGTATTTGTTACAACCCTCAACAAAATGTCTTCGATGTTGACGGATATTAATAATTCGGATTTATATGCAAAATTTGATTTGTCGGTGTTTTGCTTGAAGGATCAACAAGGCGTTGGAAGTACTCGGGATGGTAAAACCAAAGCTTTCCTCGTCCTTCTTTTTGGAATATTACCGATTAAACAATTGTTAGACCAATAATAGCTTATTATTCTTAGAATATGCGAATTTTCCTGCCTTTAAAGGCTTGTTGGTCTAGTAGGTTTTTTGTAGGCTATTAACTGGAGTATGTATATCAATAACCATAACTGGTTTTAACAACTTGCATGACTTTAAATGTATCCTAGGCACCAATTATAGCAGCTCATTAATATGTGCAGTATCTCACTGAAATAATAAACCTCTTTCACAAGTTCTTTTATATCCGAAACTGAATACTACTTCGTTAATTTTGTGTTGACGCGAGCAACTGTTAAATACTTACGTATTTAAAACCAAAAAGAGTGACGGTTTACAAATACAGAATAGAAGGAAAGAAGCGTGGGCAACACGTAAAAGATTGATGGACAATTTTAAGTGGTCAGAGCAGTTGAACTTATCCAATAGGAAAAATAAGAAATAGTCCATGTGCAGGTAGATTTGCCACAAACTGACATGCATAGTGCATGTAAAGAGATCATTTGATCACTTCCCTTTGAATTTAGTGTTTTGTTGAGCTTCAGTTTGTAAGCTCGTAACACCACTTTTGTTTCCAATTTCGGATATTATATCAGGAATCTGATGATGGATGCAGTTATTGGAACAAAACACACTTAGTAGTAGTCGTACTCTCAACTTCGAAACAAGTAGAGAGTAGTATAACCATTATGTTGAGAGTAGTATAACCATTATAGCTCTAGTCTTTCATTATAATTCGAATTTCATTGTTGGTGGTGACCCGTCTGCTATCGTGAACATTAGGGCACTTCTTGATATCCTTAGATAAGACGACTTTTACCATGACATTACAGCATGAAAGTGTATTACATTGAACACAACTTTTTCTCCAGAAAATGACACTTGTTTCAGATGTCCAGTGAAAGTATGACAGCTGCTCAAGTATATTTGTAAACGTAGAGGGCGAGCGGTTGAGCTGGCAATATTCTTGACTCTCAAGAGGCTGGACTGGGTTACATTCTTGGTGCCAAGCAGGCATTTTAAATATTGTACGCTTACCAGTTACCACGCTAATACCTGTGGTAGTCCTTAACCCCTAACAAGGGAAGCGAGGCGTGCAAGCAAAAGGGGCTCATAGAACAAAAAGTTTGTGGAAAAATTGGCCTTGTATAAGAAGAAGAAGAAAGATTTATTTGCGGTTGTTTCCGTCTCCTGTACTTGAAAACTTGAATATTTTGCTGTTGTAGCAATCTCATTTTCTCGTTTCGAACATTCGTGTTTTCATTCGCATCATCTATCCAGTTTCTTCGTTGCCCTGATTTCTTTTCTGTGGTACGACACATGCCAATATTTTCCTAGGCCGTCTGTCTTCGTCCATCCCCTTGATACGTTAAAGCCAACTCAACTGTCTCTTTTCTATTTCTGCTATGGTTTTTACTATACCCACGTAATTGCGTTTTCATTTCTCTCTTATTCCATTCGGAATCTTCTATAATTTCTAAAACAATTCCTTTTAGCGGCAAGCAACTTTCTTTTATTCCTTTCATTTAAATCCCACACTCACACTTTGTACTATGCTTCTATAAATTCTCTTATTTATTGCTTTTTTGTTGTTCTTACCCCACTTTTCTATCTTTATTTATTATTTCTTTAATTTTATCATTTCGATCTTTGCCCATATTCAGGATGACACTTAAATATTTGCATTTTTCCACACCTTTAACATAACCATCACAACCTGGTCGGCTGCGAAATATAAACTGTATAAAGCATCAGCTCCTACTCTCAGTCCCATATTTCGTTGTTAAAATGTATATTCGAAAAAGTTTAGCAGCTGGTTTATTGAACATAACATGTTTTTGACGTTCCATCCGTCGGGACGTTAAACTTAAATGAGAGGTATCGTACGCCTTAGTATTTTAATGATTATTTGTTATGTTTATTTACCTTGCTAGTTCAGTGTGTATGAAACTCTTGAATACTCAGTTGTGGTTACGAATGATCACTATTTGCCAAAAACAGAAAGCCGGTCTGTACCTGTGGTGACTTCAACTGACTTCAAACATCATAAACAAGAAAATCCAATTTGTTCACAAACAAATATGAAATCTTAAAAACTAAAGAAATTACAATTATACCTTAAACTGAATGGCCATCGCACACATAGTGTTAATTAATAATATCAAAACTGCGGGCGGTATAGCTTGATTCTACTCAACAGTAATATGCACTAGTGTAATTAGGACTGACATACATAAAAAATGTTACGTCTTTAAAAGCGCAAACTTTAAAATGTCTGAAGTCGGTACTGTCTGAAGTCGGCCTGTACACGATTGTATACATTCAATTCCGACACAATTAACACTCGTAAGCGCGATTCTGACACAACTGTAGCGACTGATTATCGCTTTAAACTGTAAACATGTCCTACATCGGGTTTTCTTCTGACCCTCGAGGCCTGCGAATTCCTGTGTTCGTATGAGGCTCGCCCTCGAATTGCGGTACCGAATCTTGAACGGTGAACGGCATGGAAAATTATCACACCCGATGCTGGGAAGCCCTGGTTGATAGCTGACGCCTCAATGGCGGCTGACGTCCCGTACTCACAATGGACGTCAGGACTATACGCTACTGATTCGCCATTTGTACATTCACCCGGTACACGATGAAAAAGGCATTTACTTGAAGTGTCAATACAAACACTTTAGGCAGCAAATAATTTACTGCGCGGTTTCCAAAATTTAACTCATCGTTTGGCGAAGCGTCAAAGACCCATGCACTAGAAGCGGTTCGTCCACATATGGCATGAGGCAAGGCCCGCTGACTAATCAGTTGTCCCCCGCGAATCCGCGATGTTTTAAAGATCCAGATCAAACGCCATGCACGCGAAATTGATCGATGTACCCATCACAGGTTCGGATTGTCGGCTATGCTAAGTTACACCAATTAAACCTACAATAAAATTACAATAAATAAATGTTAATATGAAAATACACCATACAGCCAAGATAGCCAGATGCCCGTTTCAATGCTTGTATTGGATAAAATTTACAATGGGCACGTTCCAGACAAATGGTTTAAAATGGTAACTGTTCTGCTGTGGATTTCCAGATTGCCTCTCATCAATTGTGTTGAGATGTTTAGTTTCTTGTTTGTTACAAATTGTTTTTACTGTTTTCTCCCAGTCTCCTTTGTCTTTGGTTATATTGTGTATCGCTTTCTCTCTCTTTCTCTCTTTTGTTTAGCATTATTCTTCTGTACATTTTCAATTAATATATTCCAGGAAAAATATTAAATGTGGATTATTTTAAATGGAAAAGTATGTGGTTATTATTAACTTGCGTTTTCTCCTTTCCAGGAATTAGATCCCATTTGTTGAAGGGGGCGGGCATCAAAGCTAAAACAGTGCACTATAAATATGCAAAAATTGTAAACAAGATAATCACCGCACTTTACATTTTCTGTTTGATAACGAACCACGCTCTGAAAAATATTTTGATCGTTGAACCCTTCTAAGCTAATTTTTTGAACAGCATTAAGTAGAATACTAGTCCATTTCTAAAGATACATTTAGAAGTAGAGCTATATTCCTTAAATTTTAAACGAAATGGTTGTTCTTTAGTACAGGTTTATTTTATAAATGGCATTTGTCTGATACTTAACTTTTGAACAGAAAAAACAAAATTCCTTAATGGGTAAAATATTTTTCATCGGTCACATAGTAATAAGCTCCAAAACCAACGTTTTTCCATTTCAGGGATTACATGTGCTGCATAGCATTATTTAAATTGTCCCCATTTCTAATTTGATAGTCCCATTAGTCCGTAAATTCTGTAGTGATGACTAAGAATGAATTTGCTGTATTCATTCCCTTTCCTGGATTTGCTAAAAGCATCCCTTTGCGATGACTCAGCTTTCTGAAATATTATATTTCCTGCCAAGTTTTACCAGCTGCAGCATCTAAGTTTCTGCATATTTTTAGCTTCTTTTGGAATTTGTAAAATTTTTCGTAGGCGCGTTACATAAGCAACTAATTAAACCGAATCTGAGCGTACTAGCCGAAAATTTATTTTATGTAGTGGCGGTGTTATGATACAATTATTGTTTTAACTTTGACCAGAAAAGCAGACGAAATCACAAAGTGATATTATTGAACGAACCAACCCTTTACCGCAAATTAAAAATACCCCTTTAAACGCTTTTTGCATCTGTGCTCTGGGTGGGAGCGTTAAAATGCCAGCTGTTGTATTGTCTATCGCACAGAATAAAACATAATAATTTAGTTACTTTACTTTCAGCACGCCCAGAAAGTATGTCTTTAAACTGCATCCTGTTGCGCCACCCAGCGTTTAATCGAGTGGCGCAAGCGGGGGGTGAGGCGTGCTGTATTAAATGCAGTATTAAAATGTTTGCCTTTATGGAATTTTTATGTAACATTATTTACTGAACGTATTGCTTCGGCGGTTTATATTATTAATTTTTGATTTAATGCCGATAGCAAAAGAACAATGGGTTTCGAGCAGTTTTAACCGAGCCACTTGCGAGAGACGTGTGAAAACGAGGAAACCTTCGGGTTAAGTACGCATTTAAAAATCAATTGATATTCATTCCACAAAGCTACTTAAATGCTATTACATGACTTATTTTCTTACACGTGAAGAAAGCCAATGATCAGCTTGAATGGAATTAGTCACGTTAATAATAGTTTTACAAGCGATAAATGTAAAGGGATTACGCAACGGTGGATGATAGGGTTTTTCTAGGTTGTAGGATTTCCTTTAATAAGTGCCTTTTTAGCAATTGTTTCAGTATCGTCGAATCGTAGAAAATCATTAAGCCATTTATTACCTTCTGGTCAACAAGAAGCCACGTGTTTACGCCCAGAAAGCCGTCTTAATTGAACAACCCGAGCCATAGTTTTTCTAATAAACTAAATTGGTACTGCGCTTATTTGTCTCGTTTTATTCGCAATACAAAGGAGTTCGCTGAAATTATTTTTAATTAAGTTAATTAGAGTTGATTTATAGTCCATGATAAAAATATTAAATTAAATTAAAGACAGCCATAAAAAATACACCAAGCCGTTCATCATTTAAATTGGATTATGCCGTTAATTATAAAAATTGAAGTTTTTATTTTCGTTTTGCCTGCAGATTCGCCCAGATATCAATATCATTCCGTCAGCGCTTCTATTCTATCGGCTAAATCATTCTCGCATGGTCGTTCGTCTGATATAAAAACTGTAATTAATTTTTGAGATGGATATGTAAAATATTGGGCGATGGGATTTTTCCGATTGGAAAATAAATCTAAAAAAATACATCCGCGATTTGCGATATTACGGCTTGCTTTCGCATATACGTTTACAGAGGGGCTTTGGGGCTGCTGGGGGTTTGGTCGGTGGGATGCGGCAATCGAGGGGTTGTGGATTGCGCGACACATTAGCCAGCCACCCCGGATCATCAGTTGAGTCGCTCGGCGCTATTTTATACAGGCATGCAAATCAAACCTGTCATCTCTGCAGTCGGGTTCACAATGCTCAAAAGTGCCGCTTGCTCTTTCCCACAGCATCGAAAAGGCGCTCCTGGAGGCAGCTTTTCGACTTCGCGATTGCTTATCAAGTCATCCAAGTAATAACTTGGAAAAGGAACGTCCTGGTGTTTACCTACTTCCAAAAAAAGGGAGAAAAGTAGTTAGTTGAGCATGATTATTATTTATTGCACCTTTCCAAATAAATGCAAACCATTGTTGTGTATGTGCTGAAACTTTTCATTGGCGTTTCTATTCGAGTGTTATTTCAGACGCAAACAAACACACCTATCAATAAATAACACCTGAAAACTTCTGGAAAACTAACTGGAACATTATATTGTAATGATAGCCCTATTAAATAGTAATAATATAATAAATAAATCAGGGCAAATCACCACAAATACATAATAGTAGATTATGCAATGAGGGAGAGAAATGCGTTATTTTGCTGAGGTGTAATTTCAGAAATTGCACTGAAGCAAAATAGCATTCTCTCGGAGTTGAATATACTATTTTAGTCACGTTCCAGTAAGATTTAAAACGAAAAAAACCTGTATTTTTTAAACGTCATTTATGACATTTTAGTTACAATTATTTTAAAATTAGTAGCCTATGGTAAATTTTAAAGTTGGTGGCACTGTAAGTCATTATGGCAAGAGCAGTTTTGACACAAAGTGACGCAAAACCTAACCTGCTAACCTCGAATTTGACATAATTGTTGTGTCAGTCATAATGAAAACTGCCTAGGAAAATTTTTATCTTATTTAGTCTCTAGGGAGTAAATATTTTACTTCTGTCACAATTTTGATGCTATAGAAACCGACTTCTACTCCCGGTCGTGGAAAAAATAGTTTTAAAATAGAATTATTTAATTTCAAGGCCTATTAGAATGTTTTTTATTATTTACTGTGCAAGCTAAATGGTTTATTGTCTTTTATATTCTATTTATTGGCAACTGCATTAAATAAAGTGCTCCGGCTATAGCATGAGAAAAACTGTAGTCAAAGGGGTAGGTTCAACACCCGACTGTTTCCCTTCTTCTGATGTAAAAAGGCACGCCACGGCACAATTGTTCTGTATTCGGCTGAAATATTCTCAAAAATCTACATTTCCAAGAGACGCCACGGCGATGGCCCGGATCCGGATAAATCTACGCAGCTGGCACCACGTTTACGGACTCGTACGATGTCTCTGCTTGATCCTGCGTAGGCTGGATACGTTTTCAAAGGACGCCACGGCGATTATAAACCTGGTAATTGCTTCCTGCCCCAGATCTCTGGACGTAGGGCTCAATATAGGACTCCTCTATACGATGCACATAAGGTTTCAGCTGGCCGATGCCTCAAACTATTCGAAAACTGCCCGAAAAGTGACCTCGATGTCGGACACACTTGGTCAATTCTTGCAGGGCTTCTCCCTCTTCACCGGGAATTTTAAACACGAAGAAACTTATACAACTGCACTCTGCGGACTGGTGATCAAAATAAAACACGTTTGGACTCGCACATTTAAGATTTATCGCCGGCGTGGCCGAGCGGTTAGGGCGTCAGGCTGCGGTGCCATGGTACGGGGTTCAATCCCGACATCTGGCAACTGGCGGGCGGCGCTTTAAAAATTGGGTACCGAAACCACAGTTGTGGAAGTAGCAAAAGTAAAGCAGTCGTGGAAGGCGTGATGCTAAACACATCACCCAGTACGCCGGTAACGGTGTATCAGATGACTGGGTTTCGAAAAGAGATATTTCGGCGACCCTGACTCGCCTTGTCTCAGGCCATGTTGCTACATGGAATGGAGTGCCCGAACTTTACTTTTACTTTTGCATTTAAGATTTAATATGGATAAATTGCAACTTTCTGGGAACCAAGCTTAACAACCACTAACTTTATTTATGGCTTGGGTAGTCAATAATAACAATCGACTATCTGGTATCCTATCACTAATTTTACAATTATTTTGATCGTAAGTTTTGATACAATGGTTTTAAAGGCACTGTTTCGCAAGTTTATAATTAGCACTGCACAATTGTCTTTGTCTTTTAGTAGGTTGCCTTATCCTGCTCTTTGCTTTCCTTTGCACCGTTTCTTTAGCCGTCAGCTGCGTTACCGTTTGTTGGTGATATATCTCCTTTGCTACATATAACTTTTGTACGTCACAAACGATCTCTGTACCTTATATCTTATAAAATTCACATTCTTCTATTAATTTTACAATATTAACTCTGTTAGTCCACACAAATCAAGTGCATCTGCCATAACGAGCACATTTAATGAAAATTTTGTTAAACGTAACGCCATCGATATTGTTTAATCTAATGCCCACCTCTATCAATCCAATTATAGGTACTGCTAATCGTATCTTGTGCATTTATTAGTGTAAAATACTGACTTTATCTTGCAGTAAACAAAATATCAATTCTGTGCTTATTTGAATTATTATTTCATTTTCGTATCGTCGTTAGGCAACCAGAATTGCTATGAGCATTAAACCATTGCAATATAAATGAATTATGAAATGTCAGTGCGACATTGCGAACCTTCAACTCATGGCTTTGCAGCTTCTACTACTAGTGCATCTTCTGTAAGCACTTCCTCATGTTACCTGGAGATTCCCACTAACCCTTTTGCGTCGTGTGTTGCATATTTCCTGCACGACTTTCCAACGGTTAATATTCGTAGCTCGGGGATTTTTGCTGGTCGCATTAATCGTAATTGGCTTCCAGAATGTACGGCGCTAGCAGGAACTACCATAACTCCATTCGTGCTGCTTTCATTGCAATCCTAGTGTCCTTTTAATGATCGCATTGTTCTTGATATTGGCATTCAGTCGGAGATCGCCTGCTCTCCATACCAAATGCAATGGTCGCGATGGATGCGACTATCTGAATAGAAAGGTGGCTTTTGAGTTTTTAGGAATTTGTTTGTTCTGTTACGGTATTGTCCTCATGTACAGTGCGTTTCTGAAAAACGTTGTGAATTTTCCTTTCTGTTTAACGCTAACAGTAGTACTGTAGTACAACCAAGTTTAAAATCCCTTTCTCCCGATGTAAAGAATCCAATAAAAGTGTCAGCAGAGTTGGAAAATACCAGCTTACAAGAAGAATGCTGAAATTAATTTATGTGGATTTGGTGGATCCTTGGTGAGGCAACGCGAAAAAATCCTTTTAAATCCATACAAGCCGAACATCGACTAGCAAACTGCTTTATCCGAATGCTGCATTCGCCCTCCTTGTTCGATTTTCGCCGAGCTCCTTCCCATAAATCAAACCATCTCCAAGATGTGCGTGAATATGGGGAAAGGATCGGCAATAAATGCAGATGAAGTGTTAAACGATAATCAACAGGTCGTAGGCGTTCTGGAGGTTTCCTATGGTATCACAGTTCAAAGGCATAAAATATTCCAAGAGCGTATGGCTTTGTCTAGTATTTTTGATAGTCACGAGAAAGTATATATATATCTTGATAAAGCCTCGACTGTTTAGCTTGATTTTGTTTTTTCTTCTGAAAGCTCTTTTCGAGAGGGATCTGACCGTTGCTGGAGAAGACGGGAGAGTTTCATATCTTTTCAATAACTCTCTATAACTCGATTGCAGTGTAGTTCTTCTTCGTTACGTACATTCGTTGTTTGAAAGGGGTGACCATTTTCACCTCGTTCCAGTAGTAGAAAATCCAGGTTTGTCAAGTCAAGTCTCCGCGAAGCTTTTTAAAATATTTAGGTTACTGCGGTTTTTATTTCCTCTAATATTTGGAGCTCGGGCAGCAAAACACCAGAACCAATTATCCTTCCGCATCTTTAGCATTGCCCTAATTTTTGGTCCATGCGAGGTTAAATAAAGCGGTTTTAACGCAGGAGTCGCATTTGGCATCGACTAAAATAATAATTGGCTGCTGGTAGATAGTCATGTGTAAGTGCAGCACCAGAGCGCTGATTGTATACATGTATTGTGAGCTCGTTGTTCTCCAGGATAGGGGTGAAGGGTTTTAATGGGACCTCTCCGCGCCCCCTGCTTAATCAATACCAGTGGTGCCCCAGCACTTGTACAGCCTCGCCTGCACCCTGATTGCTAATTTAATAATATGCACACCGCCAACTCTTGTTTAATATGCGGAATCAAATTTGAATATAAGTTGTACTAGCGAGTGCACTTGTGGTGTTTTGCAGATGAAAGATACATAAAATGTAGGTGTAGTGTGTTTGTACCCTTTGTACGAGCCACTTACGGGGTTTCTGTCATTAGGTTTGCTCGGCTGACTGACCTTTGATGTTGATTCGCTCCCATAATTTCGCTTGATTTAGTTATGCAAGTACATGCAGAAAGAAAATTCGCGAAGGTTTATCATTCAAGGCTTCGTCGAGAGCTCAGGTTGAGCGAAGTAGGTCGTTGTTACAACCAAGGATTCTGCCGCTATTTATCGTAAAATCCAGAACAAAGCTACTCTGAAAGGGTGGAAATATTTCATTCCCTAACCTAACCTTAGAGTCTGGCGCTACCGGTATTTGTGCCTCTTATTAAAACTAACAGAGGATGTTTATAACATTATTTATTAATGGAAGCTATTCTTACAAGAGTAAAACGCGTTTCATTAACTTCGATTATACAGTTTGGCCCTTTGGGATCTAAGAATAGGACATTGGTCACATTAGACACATACATTACTTTCTTAATTATTCTCAACCATTAAAGATCCAGTGAAATATCTAAAATATATTTTAGTTACAACATTAGCTTTGATTCACTTGAAAATTTAGAGTAAAGTCTTTCAACAATTCGTTAATTCGGGGTTTTAAATAAATTATAAAATTTATAATTAGGGCAAGGGATGCTACACTTTATGAAATGAAAGTTTCAATTGAGAATTGCTTGTCAAACTCGGCAAATTAAAATAATGTAACAATAATTACCAAAAATAAATGGTTTATTGCTCTTTCCTTATTTTATTTATTTGCAATAAATTAGGGCGTAGCTCCGGTAAACATGAAACAATTCTTAACTCAGGGGGGGGGGGGGTCGGTTCATAAAATTAAGTAGAAAAATTTGAATGACAAATAATTTGTTGTGTGACAATTACTTTCTCTATATTAGGGCAAATGTGCTGTTCCCAACTGACAGTTATATAACCTCTAAATTTAGTGCAATAAACGAGATGATCCGTCAGTGCAAAAATAGCGTAAAATTAAATTTTAAACACCAAAATGGCAAGAATGCATCAGGTAAATACGATTAATTCTGTGACGTAGTAACGTATAACCTCGTTTTGTTTCTGGTGTGACGTAAACCCTCGCGTGATTCGCTTGTGTTCGATTTCCGGCAAAAACTGCAACTGTCGCATTAATTCGCACTTTTTAGAGACGCCAGCTAAATTATTCGAAGCTCTCGGAGCTCTGGAAACACGTTGAACTTCTCGGCAAAGGTCTATTCTTGACGAACCGCAGCTTCTACGAGGCTGCTGCTCCCTAGTTTTAATGGAATACTGCCTTTTTTGAAGAGGTGCTCCGGTGTTGGTTGACACACTGGAAGGACGCCACGGCAAATACTCGCTTGGAAATGGCTTGCTGGTTCTAATTCTTCTTTCTACCAAGGGATAGCTGTATGCCTCCTCTCCATGTAGCACAAAAAGATCTGCCATCAGATGTCTGGAACTACCCCAAAATCTTCACCGACGTAGGCTCGCACTCAACGATGCACCAGGTGGAAATTTGCTGGCTTAATTGCACTATCTTGAGAGCTCCTACACTTAGGAAAATTGCACCCACAGATGACCATCAACTTGGTGAATAACTTTAACACGAAACTGGTATCACAAATGACTTTATTCACAATTTAATACAGTAAATGTGGAGCTCAATTTGCCCCCAACATGAAAAATTTATGCTTGTTTGATTCATTATGACAATTGACTGTCTCGTAACTAAGCAACTAGATTTACAATTGTTTAAAAGAAATTAGGCTGGATTACATGTTTGAACTTATGGACTACAGTTTTGATGTTATGTCTTTGCATTTTCCGTAAATTGTCCTTTTCTTGGGATAAATGTCACCACACTTTGCTCTGCTTTTAATTTTCACTTTCGTTTATAATGCACTGATACACTTGAGTTCTTTTAGTATCTCACTAATTGTCTTTCGATCGGTTGCCTTACATTTTTCCATTGCTCTATTGCAATTATTGCTTTGCTAGCACCGTTTTTCGTTCAGCTTTCAGTTAACTTGCCGTTCGCTGGCTTATAAACTTTTAATACATAACGCTCACACAATTTCTGTACTTAACAAATCATTCTGTATAATTTTATTCACATTATGTTTGACGTTACTACCCAACTCCGTCAGTTACAAATTAAATTGCATTGGCCCTTCTGAACATGTATCATATCTGAAACTCTGAACGTAACCCTTCTTAAACCTGCCTTATCTCATGCTAACTTTTATTCCTCAAATTATTAGTTACTGCTGCTCACATCAAATGCACTTGTTAATGTAAAGTACTGATTATCTTGCAATAAATAAAATATTCAATTCTGTGCTCATTCTGACCTTATTCATTTAGTTAAATAGGCAATCAGAATTGCTGTGAGCAGTAAACCATTACACATGGTCGTAACTAAATTCTCCTTGATACTAAAATGGGCCTACCTGCTTGTCGCAGTCCCTCGATTTAAACATACTAAATGTAACCACACTTTTTTACGCATTCATGTCACACCACATAAAGATAATTAAAAATCTAGAAGATTTTTATACCGCAGCGCTACCTGAATCACTAATAGCAATAACAGTAGATTATCTGATTAATTTAGCAAATAGCTTTTAGTCATGTGTGAATTATACTTCGGGGTGTATTTTTCCGATACGTTAATTTCATATGGGAAAACGGGCGGAGAAAAATTTGTTCCTAATTTAGATAATAATTATTGATTGGAAGCGCGCCCCTGAAAATTCAAAAAGTGTTAGCAACGCGGAGTGAAGAATCGTGGCCATCGCGACTGCGTCTTTGTTTAAAATGCACTTGGGATTTGATGTAGTAATAAATATACGGGGTCAATAACTATGCCATTATCGAAATGGCTTCGGGTTCCCATTTCTGTAATTTTATGCGCGTTCGAACATCACGCGTTTCATGATAATTTAGAAATGAATCAAATATGCAAATAATAGATCTTGGATAAATTCACGTTCATGTTTAATTTATGAAAACAATATTTACTTTACTTGATTATTTTCAGAAAGATGTATACGATGAGCAAAAAATAACGATCTCGAATCACGAAATTCGGTAATATAACTACATTAGCAATCGGAATATTTAAAACTGGCGAATGCGTAGCCATGTTTATGTAATAAATTAAAGCAAAGGGTGGTTTCCAGGGTGCAGGGTACAATAATTACTAATTATTAGTTAAATTGCGTGCTGCTCGTAATTATATCCCCAAGTCAAAAATCGGGTTGCGATATGTAAGGTAGTTAAGCTGATTATATTCGGCCATTTCATTATTGCTAAATTTTAATTCGATTCTGCTTTATTATCCAATTCTCTTTCGCGTTGTTGTATATTAGCACAGGGCTTGCTGGCCCGCCTCTCAGACCTCCCGAATTTAAATATGTGCTTCGCGATTTTACTTTTTTACATTCATATCGTTAATTATTAGTAAATACATTATGTCGTTAGGTTTTTGCAAATCTTATGTTATAAGTATACGATAGATGTAGTGTACGAATTTAAATTATATTATTTGACACCTATTTTATTATATGAAACTATAATTTATTCAAAAATGTGTACAATTTTAAAACAAAACTTTATACCATGGCAAACAATGCTATATTTAAAAATAGATGTTGCGTATTGTTGAAATTTATTTGAAATATAAGGGGAGGGTTTTAATGTAACTTTTTGTACTTGGAACTGATGAAAAATAAGTATATATCAAGTCCGTATGAAAATAGAAACGATAAAAGATCGAAGATGTATGGTTTGACGATTATACATTTGGAAAATCAACAACCACAGATACAATCTCTCACACTTATGGCTTGGTTAAACATATTTAATCGTATTCAACATTTATGTTGTAAACAGATAAAAACCTTAAAACAGAACGTCTCATCTGTATTCGAAACTAAATCGAAACAAATTCTGTATAAAAAATTAAAACGGCGGCTTTTATTAAGAGAGCCCTTATAAACGGGATATAACAATCCTGTTTTTTTTTCATTCAGTTTTAAAACTATAGTTTTTTTTTTGTTAAAGACGATTAATCGTGTACCGACGATTTTAGGCCAGTAAAAAAGAAATCAACCGATTGTGTCAAAGGAAACGACCTTATTGACGAGCAACATTCTTTTTTGCAACGTTTATGTATGCTGAACAGTTTATTATTAACATTTTTCTAGGACAATTTTAATGGGCGACACTTTTTGTGGGCGACATTTTTGTCGAATACACTTTTAATTGATGGTGTAGTGCAATAGTAAGCCATTGATTTGTTACCTGTATTTCTTATGGTTTGGTATACTCAGCTGCCTTTTTTGGTAGTGACATGGTACGAAACGACATTTTCATGGGAAGCATTTGTTAAGCGACGTTTATGCTGGACGACAGTTTTACAAGGAGCATTTATTATTGTACCACATTGTTGGTGGATGATATTTTTCTAGTTGTCATTTTTAGTAGGCGACATTTTTGTACGAGACATTTTTTATTAATAGTGCAGAACTGTTGTAAGCCATTGACTTGTTACCAGTATTTCTCATGGTTTGGAATCAATATGCCCTAACCAAAAACAAGGTTTTTACTCATGTGCCTTTTTTGGTAGTGACATTGTACAAAATGTCATTTTATGTTGGACAACATTTTTATAGGGAGCATTCTAGTCATTTTTAGTGGGTGACATTTTTGTCAACGACACTTTTAATCGGTGGTGTAGTGCTATAGCAAGCCATTGATTTGTTACATATATTTCTTATGAATTCAATATCATTAAAGTGAGGTGTTCACTTAAGTATCTTTTTTGGCAGTGACATTGTATGAAACGACATTTATTATTGTATCATATTGTTGGTGGATGATACTTTTTTAGTTGTCATTTTTAGTAGGCGATATTTTTATACGAGACATTGTTATTGATGGTGCAGAACTGTTGTAAGCCATTGACTTGTTAGCTGTATTTCTCATGGTTTGGGATCAGTATGACCTACCCAAAAAGGAGGTGTTTACTCAGGTGCCTTTTTTTGGTAGTGACATTGTACGAAACCACGTTTTGATGGGCAGCATTTGTTAAGCGACGTTTATGCTGGACGACATTTTTATAGGAAGCATTCATTATTGTATTACATTGTTGGTGGATGATATTTTTCTAGTTGTCATTTTAGTAGGTGACATTTTTGGTTGCGACGAAACACTAGAAATCACAAGAAAGAAATTATTTCACACATACCCAAAGTGGGGTATTTTTCGCTTGCCTTTATTTTGCCTTAATTTTTTCTAAACTCGTTACCGAGATACTGGTACAGAATAACTAGAACATACTGCATATAGTAATAACTTTGGTCACGCTTAATTTAAAAAAAATAATATGTCCACTTATCTTAATATAAGTTTTTACCGCATTTTGAACAAATTACCTTAGTTTTTGTTATAAAAAAATTTAAAAATGCCTTCGTGAAATGATATTTGTTAGGATGAAAAAGCAAAAACATTTGAGAACTAACTAAAAGGTTTTGAAGTACAACTATTGACAAACAATTTAGTGACATTGTACGAAACGACATTTATTAATATACCACATTTGATGGATGGCATTTTTCTAGATGTCATTTTTAGTAAGCCACATTATTGAGTGACATTTTTGTGGGCGAGAATTTTAGTGAATGGCATTGTACACGATATTTTTATTAATAGTGCAGTACTGTTGTAAGACATTGATTGAGTTGGTACCGACTATTGTAGTGGTCATTTTTTGGAGGAGACATTTATTGTTCGACAACATTTTTGGCACCGAGATTTGTTTTTATGTAAAATTTCTTAGCTACGTTTTTGCAGGAGAAATTAATTGTGGGTTGGTGATATTGGCTAGACGGCAATTTTAGTAAGCGAAATTTTCCATTGTGCGACGTTTTTTAGGCAACGTTTATGTATGCTAGACAACATTCATATAGGAGGCATTTATTATTGTGCCACATTGGTGGTGCATGACATTATTTTATGTGCCGTTTTTACTAGGCCACCTTTTTATGGGCGACATTTTTAAAGCGTGACATTTTTGTTGATAGTGTAGTGCTGTAGTAATACATTGATTGATTTGTTACCACTATTTGCATGGTTTAGGATCAATATAACGTAGGGAAAAACGAGATGCCGTTTTAATAGTGATATTATACGAAACGGCATTTGTTATTGTACCGCATTGTCGGTTGATGACATTTTTTAGGCGAGATTATTAAGGAGCGACATGTTTGGTAGCAACATTGTACGAAACGACATTTTTGAGACGCTGTTTCTGCTGGACGATATTTTTATAGGAGGTAACTACTATTGGACCACATGTTTGTTCATATTTTTTTTTATATATGATGATTTTAGTAGACATGTTTAGAGTACCTCTTTATTATTGTCGAACTAATTTCTGGGGTCCTGCATTTTTTGTTGTGCAAAATTTTTTAGGCGACGATTCTGCGAGGAATTTATTGTTGATGGGTGATATTGGCTAGACGGCAATTTTAGTAAGCGAAATTTTCCATTGTGCGACGTTTTTTAGGCAACGTTTATGTATGCTATACAACATTCATATAGGAGGCATTTATTATTGTGCCACATTGGTGGTGCATGACATTATTTTATGTGCCGTTTTTACTAGGCCACCTTTTTATGGGCGACATTTTTAAAGGGTGACATTTTTGTTGATAGTGTAGTGCTGTAGTAATACATTGATTGATTTGTTACCACTATTTGCATGGTTTAGGATCAATATAACGTAGGGAAAAACGAGATGCCGTTTTAGTAGTGATATTGTACGAAACGGCATTTATTATTGTACCGCATTGTCGGTTGATGACATTTTTTAAGCGACATTATTAAGGAGCGACATGTTTGGTAGCAACATTGTACGAAACGACACTTTTGAGACGCTGTTTCTGCTGGACGATATTTTTATAGGAGGTAACTACTATTGGACCACATGTTTGTTCAGATTTTTGTTTTTATATGATGATTTTAGTAGACATGTTTAGATAGAGTACCCCTTTATTATTGTCGAACTAATTTCTGGGGTCCTGCATTTTTTGTTGTGCAAAATTTTTTAGGCGACGATTCTGCGAGGAATTTATTGTTGATGGGTGATAGTGGCTAGACGCCAATTTTAGTAGACGAAATTTTTATTAGTGCCACTTCTAGTAAACGACAGTATTATTGAGCGACATTTTTAGAGTGAATGTTTCTTATGTCTTGACATTAATATGACTTAGACAAAAACAAAGTGTTAACGCACTGTTTTTTTTTTGCAGCGACATTATCGATACGACATTTTTGACGGCCACGTTTTTATATGAGGCATTTATTATTCTACCACATTGCTGATCGGTGACATTTTTCTAGGTGCCATGCTAAGTAGGCAACATTATTATTAAGCGACATTGCTCAAGGCGGAATTTTTATTTTTGTTGGTGAACATTTTTGGAGGAGATGGTTTTGATGGACATTTTGGAGACGTTTATTGTTTGATCGAATTTTTAGCGCCCGGCATTTTCTGGTGTGCATTTTTTAAGCGACGTGTTTTTAGGGTGGCCAATATTTATGATGCGACATTTTTAGTGCCATTTTTGCAGATATACTGTAGCGAGCCACTGTACTTTATAATCTAAGACAACAGTTAAATGATTCAGAACAGATATAGTGTTTTATTGAACGATTAGTATTTTATTATGGTTATAATATCTGACTGTCACAATCAAACCTACGATTCATGCACACTCTGTTCTCAAGCAGCACTTTAGTGCTACATTAAAATATAGGTATTAATCAATAATTCGAGTATTTTGTGTAACATGTATGGTTTAAAAAATAAAATGTGGAGTAATTACACGTACTTTATAAGTAAGAAATTCGATGATTAAAAAATGGTTTTTGAGGAAAAATGCAGGTTTACTGTACTATACTAACTAGTACGTGTCATCATCAGATATCCCATATTGTCGTAACGGGAAAATAAGACGTACATAAACCAATTTTTGTAAACAAAAATCGTCTTTGAAGTTTGCTCAAATATAGTGAGCAAATGAAAACGAAATCAAGCTTGGCTTTGAGAACATTAAGTCATGTGGTTTATACTTCCGATGTTTTTAATTTAAATATGACAGTTATAATAGTCCATATCCAACATAATGAAAATTAATAATCGACATATGTTTCAATTTTCATTTTTGTTTGCTCACATGTTACATGATGTTATGATGGATGAGCTATATTAACATATATGTTATTTATTTCCGGGTATAATCTACGACATTGCATTAGAAATGTTAGTTTAACAGCAGCATATGAAATTTAAAATAATATTGGTCTATTTTAACGCTTCGTTTGTTCTGTGGCAATTGTATATGAAACTCACTCACAGAGGGTCATCAAGCGACAGAATTTTTAGTTAGACGAAACGTGCAAGTCACATCCAGTGAGTCACATCCGGCTCGAAGGATCACACTTTTACGCAAATTTATTACTTTAGTTTAAGTATCTTGTAAAATTGTAATAAACGCGAAATTATTGCATTGCAAAATTTCAAGCAACATAAATAGTACTGAATGTTTTCTGCAAATTTAATTGCCATTGTATTAGTTACTTTATGGCGTTGTAAAATTTAAATATCGATGTATTCGGCACGCAAAAATTGAAGCGATTCGTTGCAGCGATACTCTTATTTCGCAATCGTATCGTATTTTTTTAATTGTGCCTCCGATTTTCGACCTGCAAATCCGGCACTCAATAAATTAATCATTTGTTTTTCGACGCAAGGCGAAACTTGCCCAACTCGGGCAACTTTCGCGCATTTCGTTATCCGTTGCGCCAGCGCTCTAGGATTTCAAATTTGTATTAAGTTTCTCGCGGGCGAAATTATATGCACAGGTACTGCTTGCTAGTTATCGCACATCTGATGATTGTGAGAAAGACGGTTTTCATTGTACGCCGGGCAGCGCGTTTCATTTCGAACAATTCATGACGTGCAAGTGTTATCACAAATCCTGATCGAAGAGTTCCATTATTCCATCTCTCATTAATCAAACCGGGCCCTTGCGTAAATTTAAAAATCTCGTTAACGAAATAACTCTTGCGTTTTATTTATTGTGTATTAAAATTCGGTATGATTGGTATGGAAGGGCCGGTTATCGGCCATCGAAGGTAACGCGCGGCATATGAAAAATGTCGTCTGTTTAAATGTAGCACATTAATATGTATTTAAAATTCGCGTCCTCGGTCGTGCGATTTGCATAGCGTTGTTCGTTATTCAGAATATAATATCCATTATGAATGTTTATTTATAAATTATGTAAAAGCGACTAAGCTTAAGTGTATTGTAATAGACGTCGAATGAACAGCGCCGTCCTTTTATTAGGGACGTTTCCGTATGAGATGTGCGGGTGCTTTTATATTTTATACATTTCTGGTAATCTCCATACTTAAAATATGCAAATCCGTATTTTGTTTTCGTGCTTTTTCTCCGAAAATACATAAAAATGTAACCTATTTATGGAATGGCTTTTTGCTATGAGTTATACTTAAAAGTCCGCCGGCGGCAAATCTACATATTTTAAGGAAATGAAAAATCGATGCCCGCTGCTGTAAAAACTCGCTACGTATATTTTTTGCGCCCATCAAAACTTTAGAAGTTTTTAGGGCCTCCCCCTCGCGTGGTTTTTGCGGACAAATTCGCTGCCCTAGAAAAAGTATCGGGGTTCGTGAGGTAAGATTAATGAAAGTGGGTTTTCTCTCATTTATATTGATGAGTTTTACCTTAACAGAAGAATATATTTAAATTAAATTCGACTTTTAAGGTCTTTTGAGCCGCGTTCTAAGCGCTCCCTCCACAAAGGCGAGAATTTCCACGTCCGGTTCGGCCGCACGCGAGAGTCATATTCTTGAGTTCCTCCCTGTAATTTCCCAGAAACCACTATAAATAACAATATAAATATATTAGCTCTAATGCTTTAGTTCGAGCCATAAATACTGCACCCGGTTATCTACCGCGCTATTACTTCAAACGGAGAAAACCTTTCCGAGAAAACTAATATTTCTCCGCAGATTAAATTAAATCAAAAGCTCGAAGCTCGGCTCTTACCCAATCCCTGAATATAATATAATATCTCAACCTACCCACGTAAATACTTTTTCTTCATTTCGAACGAATTAAACTAAATTGAAATACGTCGGTATTAACTTATTGCATTTTTTATTACTTCGGTTGCGAATAATTGGAATTACCTCCGCCATTCGTCCTTATCTCTTTCTCCGGCCGCTAGTGCGAGGTGGATTTTAAAATCTTCTTAATTAAGGAAATCGGCGAATTTGCGCGATGCCCGCACAGTCGTCGCCCGCAGTGGACGCGACAAAAATGCTTTTTGTTGAGAAATATCGCCCTCCTGGACCCTAAATCATGCGTTACTAGTGAGTGCTGTTAAATTATCGAGAATTTATTTTGAGCGAATATTCGCGAATTTATGAGAATACGGGGAATTTGTTCTGGATTCGAGGGAAGACTAAAGGTTGCGGGAAAGGGTGGCAATATAGTATTTAATATAAATACCGGTTGCAATATGATTTAATTAATTAATGTAATCCTTTCCCATATAATCTGAAGCTGAAGCTATTGGTATCAAACTTCAAACAATTTTATATCCAACCATGCATTTCTCGGTAATTTAATTTTGTACAAAGATACGAAGGTAAATAGATTGTTCTTTATTGATTACCAGACTGCTTGCAGCATTAAATGTAAAATAATTAAAGAGCTCTTTGGATTTATTTAATAGGCAAACGAGGGAACTAGCTAATTAAAATAATGTGATTTAATAATAATATTTAAGGTTTCAATTGTATATTAATGCATATCTATTCATCTAACAGAGGCGGCTATGACTACAACGTAATTAATGCGGAATGGTTAGTAATCAGAATGTTTATAATTTCTAAACATCCATAATAGAGCGTAATTATTTTAATGGCCTTGCAGAGAATTTCTAAGCACTTTCTGGAATGATTCTCAAGACTTTGCTTTAAAAATTTCAGTTAGCAGCCGTTAAAATATGATGTGGTTGAGCACATTGCTTGCTGACCAAAGCATTGCTTTCCTTTTCAGCATTTAGAGAAAGATTTTTGGTTTTAAAAATATTTTTTACACCTGTAGTTAATAATTGAAATTTTATTTTTACATAGTTTATTATTCTTCCGTTTTGTTATTCATTTTATGTACACAATTTTTGATTGAATTTTTTGAACTTCGGTCATTATTAGAACATTTTCCGAAATATTAGTTGATTGTGTTTTTTGGCATTGATTGAAATTAAAACAAAACATTGCTTAAATTAGTATAAACATTTTTCATCCACAGATAAACAACAGGCAATACAAATTTTTAAATCTCTTCGGGTTTGTTCAATGTATTTACTTCTAAATATGTGTAAAACTAAACTGAGAAGCAACTCAGGTCATATTCACGTAAAATACTTAGCAAGATAGAAGAAAGAACAAGTTTAGATAAAGCAAACGAATGCCAGTTAATAACAATAATTATAGCTAAAACAATGCATTAGGTAAAATCGAAACTTCGACATTTCTGTCGCAACATCCACGCACTACATATCCAGAGTAGAATATACTAAATACATACAATTTCACTCGCTGCTGAGTTTATTTATTGAGTTTGAACAAGAATATTTACAATATTTCATTAACCGTTGGTCTAGTATTAAATAAATGTAAATTCATAAAAAAATCAAATTCATTTCGTAGACTAAATTTATCGTCCGGATCTGACAATAAGTTGTTAAGTGTTACTTAATACTAAATCGATAAAACAACAAGATTAAATGAATGAATTTATTAATAATAACTTAAAAACTCAAAGAAAACCATTAATCTAATATAATAAATTAATGTTAGCTAAGACTGACATAATTAGGCATCTAAAATTGTATTTATCTGCGACAGTGTGTAAAATTGACTTTTAGTTGGCAGTTTTAAGTTTGTAAAACGACTGTTTAATAACATGCTTTCATTAGTTTACGTCGTCAGTAGCAACGTGTTTTAAAATTTTTAACCACGCAAAATGATGACAGGTTGCTACTAATCTTAATTTACATTTACATATTTTTTTTTATATCTTTAGTCACTCGCGGGGCTTACAACGCTCGCTCACTCGCGTTTTAACTCTGCCCCACTCGTGACTAAAGACTAGCTTCACGTACTAAATTACTATTTTTGTGTATTATTTCACGTGTCTTTGAAATGAAAAAGAAGTGAAAACTTACAACTTCGTTAACTTTCTTCATTCAACAAAAAGTCTCCTTAAAGGAATTTTTCTAGCTTGGAAGATTATTCAAGACTGGTTTGATATTTCCAATTTATTAAACAGTTGAATATCATGTGTAGAACTGTTTCAGTGACTCAACATCTCACTCATTTTATAAATTGGGTCGTGGAAACTGCTGAAGTTTGTATCATCTACTTTTGGAGAAAAATCTTATTGTGCTGAAGGTTTCTTAAGATTAGCTTAATATTTTCCAACTTATTGCATAATGGCATATCATTTGTACAACTGCTTCATCGTGAACGTACTTCAACGCCTTTCTCAGTTTGGAGATGGGGTTATAAAAGATTTCCCAAGATTGGCTTGATATTTTCCAACTTATTAAATAATTGCATGTTGTATATAGAACCGGTTCAGTGTGAACAGAACCAACATCTTGCTCAATTTGGAAATTTAGTTGTGGAACGTGCTGAACGTTTTATCATCCTCTACTTTTAGGGTATAATTTTTATTGTGCTGAAAATTTATAAAAATTGGCATGATGTTTTCCAATGAATTACCTAATGGCATATCGTTTATACAACTGCTTCATTGGAACTTACTTGAACGCCTTTCTCAGTTTAGAGATTGGGTTGTAAAAGCTACTGAAGTTTGTAATCCTTATTGGGCTAAGATTTCCCAAGATCGGCCTGATATTTTCCAACTTATTAGATAACTAGCTGAAACCCGCGGCATATGCCGCACTTAAAATGTAGGACGGATTTAATAACTTTTGTTTCACTAAAGAAAGTTTTAAAAACACGCTAGAGATTGGCAGTAAGGAAAAGTTAAAAAATATATATTTTTAAATGGAAAGTCTCTGGAAAGGAAACGCTCGCCTCTGGAAAGCGTTTTATGGACATTTTTGGATAGCCTCCGGGCAACTTTCTTTCATATTGGATACCGCCAATACTGTCGAATTGAATAGTGTCTTCTTTTTTCTGTTCAGTATTAAATGGTACATGCAGGGGTGCCAGATCTCACGTTTTATCGTGAGTTCTCACGATTTCATTGCAAATCTCACGATCTCACGATAAGGACTATTTATCTCACGATTTTTGTATCAATTCTAATTAAAATAATTTTATAAAAAATTGTAACACTAAATGATTAAATAGAAAAAAATGTGTGTTAGTCTTAATACATGATTTAATGTATGCTGTCACTGATTTTATCATTTCCCGCATTATCATCAAATACTGCTGCTATCTATGGTTCACATAAAGAAGTCGCAAGTTGCGGTTGAAAGCGGATTTAAATGTTCTTTCAAGAAATAGGTATTTACATAATTTCAAGATAAGCACAGATTTAATTTTAAAAAATTAATAGTCAAGTACTTTATCCCTCCAAACCAGTCATCCCAGACACAGATTCTTCAGATTGTGAGTAGTCGAACAATTTTTTTTCTGTATACATACTTAGGTCTATGTATATGTACTATATTCTATGTAGCCATATTTTTATTTTTAGAATTCATGTGTTATTTCTATAATAAAATATTTAGTTCATTTAACATTTACTTTATATTAATTTAATTTTTTTATTTATGGCAATTATTTAAAATGTTTATAATTCTCTTGCAGTTATTTATGTATGTACAACCTATGTACTCAATGCTTAATAAATCTGCAGCATATATTCTATATTTTATTAATTTTAAAATAGCTTTTTTTTAAATTTGCATCCATAGTTTCAAATCTCATCCATTTCCGAAATCTCACGATTTTTTCCGACGAAGCTAACGAATTCAGCTTGACACGATCTGGCACCCCTGGGCAGTGTTGCCAACAAATATTTGAGTAAATTTAAACTAACGTTTATAGTAATGTACAACTATACAATAAGAAAAAATGTCTTATTTAAATAAATAACCAGTCGTTAATTAACACTCTATTTCTATTTTTACTGTTCGCCTTCAAAATATGTTTCAACTTCCTATTAATTTGCCCTCGCGTTCCGCCCAGGCAAATTAACAAATCATGATTAATAGTATCGAACGCTTTACTAAAATCTAACAGTGTTAATACTGTTAATTTTCCATTATCAGAAGCAGCTAAGATATCATCAGTTATATTTAGCAAAGCCGTAACACAACCATGAGATGGTCTAAACCCTGACTGAGAAATTGGAAGGATATTATAATTACTTAAATATTGACGTAACTGTTTAATTATAATTTTTTCTAAAAGCTTTGAAAATGCCGGCAGTATACTGATAGGTTGTAAATCTGTATAGGCTGCAGCATTATTTACTTTGGGGAAAGGAATCACAATTGCATTTTTCCAACATTTTGGAAAAACATAAACAGCAGTTCAGTATATGAGTAATAAACGGTAATATGTATGGACAACACAGTTTAATCATATTGATGGTTATACCGTATATACCCCCTGCATTACTTTTTACACTTCTAATTAAATTTTGTACTTCCTCAACGTCAACAGTCGTGAAAGAAAGTTTTTCTGATGTAAGTTCGTTATTACGATAAAAATCTAGAAGCATTTGATCAGGAGTGCTGTGAGGTATAGAGTCTACAGAAAAATCATTTACTTCTTGTACATTACTGAGTGTTTCCGGAATAGAATTTTGTTTTTTAATGTTTATATTTATTAAATTTAGCTCCTTCCAAATAGCATTTGTGCCTCCAATCCCAACTTTATGCTCGAAGTAAGCTTTCTTTTCATTTTGAATTGCAAGATTGGTAAAATTCCGCAAACTTTTATAATATTCCCAGTGCCCAGGGTTCTTAGATTGTTTATATTTTGATTTTGCCTTATTTTTAAGATTTATCAGTAACTTAACATTATCAGTAAACCAAGGTGCTGGTTTGTTCTTCATTTTAACGGTTATCCACGGGGCATGCAAGTCAAAAATGGATGTAATATAATAATTTAAAATGTTTAATTTAGCATCAATATCCCGCTCATAAAACAATTAATGTAGAGGTAACTTCTGTAGGTCACAGTAAGTCATTAAAATTAAAATATTTAAAATTCCGAAATGTGCGTATAATAGGACTTAGTTTGACGAACTCACCAGTTGATATTTTGCAAAAAACTGTCTCATGATCGGATAACTCATTTTCACACACCCCTGTTTCAATAATGCAGCTGGTATCCGATGTAATTATGAGATCTATCAAAGTACTGCTATTTCCAGATATTCGAGTAGGCTCTGTAATAATTTGTTTTAAACATAATGTATTTAACATATAATTTAAGTATTGCGTAACCGAACCAGAAAAATCCAACACGTTTATATTAAAATCACCCAAAGAAATAACCCTATCTGAAGCCTGAGTATACAAACAAATGGATTCTTCAACCTCATCTACAAAAACTTTATAATTAAATTGAGGTGGTTTATACACAACCCCGAAAACATAACTTTCATTATTGATTTTTAATGACAGCCACAATTGCTCAATATTATCATTTGTTTGAATAATTTTTACATTCAAGTGATTCTTTACATAAATTGCAACTCCACCCCCTCGAGTGTCTCGATCTTTCCGGAAAATGTTATATTTCGAATGAGAAAGGGTAATATCAGATTTTAACCAAGTTTCTGATAATGCTAAAATATCATATCCCTTTTTTGTTCAAGTAAATAGTTTATGTCACCGATTTTCGGCAAAAGTGACCTAATATTAATAGTATGTGCCACACACAAAAAATTGCCCACCAATTCACCATTCATTAAAATAAATTGCCTTATTTAGAAAAAAACTAAATTGTAAACAAATACCAAATATATAAATATTAACCATCAGTTAAACTAAAAATTCTGCTATCAGCAACAACATGCAAAGCGTGCTAGTATCACTGCTCCACATTATCACTGCTGCACATAACTTTTTTATATTTTAGGAATTTAAAATATTAAATATTTTGCAAATGTTGATATGACGTGACTTTTTTAATCCCCGAGTCCGTTTTAACAAAAATGTTTCCATCGGCGGTCCATACCTTGTTCATTCCAAATCTTTCAACGGCGCTTTTCAACCATGCCACTCGTCGTTTCGTGAGATCTTCTCGAATAACCACAGGAGAGTTTTTTAATTTCTTCTTATTACTATATATACGTTTTTTAATGCTGCGGGACACACATTTTATAATAATTGGACGGTGAGTTCCCTCTTTCGATCCAAGGCGATGACAGATGTCGATATCATTTTCGGCAAGGTTAATACCTAACTTTTCGTGGCATAAATTGCTCACTACTTCACTGGTATTTTCATTCGGTTTTTGCGGAACGCCGAATATTCTTAAACTATTTACACGGCTGTATTGTTCATGTGCGTCCATTGTATCTTCCGTTTCGGCTTTCAGTTTTTCGAGTTGCATTTCCAAAGATGAGATTTTGTGCTCGTACTTTTCCACTATTTTAGCAACCTCGGTTTCCAGGGAAGCATTGATGATCCAAGTAAGCTTCTTTGTTAATGCATCGGAATCTAACAGTTTTTCAACTACCCTCTCTGCAATCGCTTCGACATCAATAGCTTCACCGCTTCTAGTAACAGGCATGTTGTAACGCACTTATATTAGGAGAATCACAATATTTATAAAATTTAGCAGCAGCTGGCACACCACGTCTACTCAGCGCAACGTCCCATCAACAAATTTAGCAGCCAATTTTCTGTATGCAACAATGCTTAATATTTTCATAAATTTACAAGTAAATTTTGCATACAATTTAGCGTCGTTACATACAAATGTGTAGAAACCTCGGTCATGGCTGTGTTGTTCATAACTACAGTCGAAGATGCACTCGTACAGTCAGCGTTAGTTTTAATTTGCGATACTTCAAAGTGACCCTGCAGAAGAGAGAAGCAATAAGATTGTAACGCTAATACCTTGCTTTTTTGTACTACAATTATCTGATGCACAGTAGACCATTTAACAGAATTAATACTTGTAGCAACTGCTAGAAGAAACGAAAGGCGACGCATAAAAATTTGCAGAAATATAGGTTATGTTGTTATGTAAGATGTAACGGACACGCCTTTTTAGTGTTTGAGTACGGCTTAGGTTGTAGGAGCGTTCAATAAGCAGATATGAAAATTAACCAAAGTGGACTTGCCTTCGAAGCTGAGTCAATAGTTTTAAAAAACACAAGAAATATGCAGAATAAATAATTGTTTTCTGTGATAATATTGCTATTAAAAGTTAAGGGAAGTTTGTTTACAAAAACCCGAAAATAGAAATAAACGAATGCAACCGTGGTACTTTTAGTTGTGTAAACACGGCTTTTAGTCTTCTGCATTATTATAAGTGATTACATGTCGCGTGTTGGCTGTTTTTTTATGAACATACTTCACATCTTGCTTAGTTTAAAGATTGGGTTGTAGAAACTGCTCGAGTTCATTTTTTATTGGAGGTTAATCCTCATTGAGCTGAAGATTTCTTAAGACTTACTTGAGATTTTCCAACTTGTTACGTAATAGCATATCGTTTGTGGAACTGCTTCATTGTGAACTTATTTCAGCGTCCTGCTCCGTTTGGAGATGATTGAGTTGTAAATGCTACTAAAGTTTGTATCACCATTTGCTTTTGGGGATTAATCCTTTTTGGGCTGAGATTTCCCAAGATTGGCGTAATAGTGTCAACCTTATTAAATAATTGAATGACGTTTGTAGAAACGCTTCATTATGAACACACTTAACATCATGCTCAGTTTGGAGATTGGGTTGTGGAAAGTGCTGAAATTTGTGCCATTATTTACCATTGGAGATTAAACTTCATTGAGCTCAAGATTTCTTAAGATTGACTTGACATTTTGAAACCTATTACATAATTGCATATTGTTGGTGGAACTGCTTCATTGTGAACGTACTTAACGTCGCAGTCAGTTTGGAGGAAACCGCTGAAGTTTATTTCATCATCTATTATTAAGGATTAATCCTTATTGAGCTGAGAAGATTCCCCAAGATTGGCTTTATATTTTCTAACTTATTAAATAATTGCATGTTGTATGTAGAACTGGTTCAGTGTGAACATATTCTACATCGTGCTCAGTTTGGAGATTGGGTTGTGGAAACTGCTGAAGTTTGTATCATTATTGAGCATTGGAGATTAATCCTCATTAAGCTGAAGATTTCTTAAGATTGGCTTGATATTTTCCGTAATGGCATATATCGTTTATGCAACTGCTTCATTGTGAACGTACTTGAACGCCTTTCTCAGTTTAGAGATTGGGTTGTAAAGACTACTGAAGTTTGTATCATCTACTATTAGGAATTTATCCTCATTGGGCTAAGAATATTTCTCATAATCGACTTGGTATTTTCCAACTTATTAGATAATTGTATATCGTGTGTTGAACTGTTTCATTGTGAACAAGAACGTATTTAACATCTTGCTTAATTTAAAGATTGGGTTGTGGAAACTGTTAGAGTTTGAATCATAATTTACTATTGAACATTAATCCTCATTGAGCTGAAGATTTCTTAAGATTGGTTTTATATTTTTCAACTTATTATTGGCATATTGTATGTGAAACTGCTTCATTGTGAACGTATTTCAACACCCTGCTCCGGTTGGAGATTGGGTTGTAAAAGTTACTAAAGTGTGTATCATTATCTACTTGTAGGCACTAATCCTTGTTGGACCGAGAAAATTTCTCAAGATTGGCTTAATATTTTTCAATTTATTAGATAATCGCATGTCGTGTGTAGAATTCCTTCATTATGCACCCTCTCAACATCTTGCTCAATTTGGAGATTGGGTTGTGGAAACTGTTGAAGTTTGTATCATTATTTGCCATTGGATATTAATCCTCATTGAGCTGAATTTTTCTTAAGATTGGCTTGATATTTTCCAACTTATTAAATAATTGCAGGTCGTTTGTAGAATTGCTTCTGGTGTGGACGTACTCAACTTCTTGCTCAGTTTGAAGATTGGGTTATGGAGGCTGCTGAAGTTTGTGTCATGATCTAACACTGGGGATTCATCTTTATCGGTCTTAGAATTTCTCGTCATGTAAATAAGATTGGCTTGATATTTGCCAAACTTATTAAATAATTGCAGGTCGTGTGTAGAATTGCTTCTGTTGTGGACATACTCAACTTCGTGCTCGGTTTGAAGATTGGGTTATGGGGGCTGCTGAAGTTTGTATCATGATCTAACACTGGGGATTCATCTTTATCGGTTTTAGAATTTCTCGTCGTGTAAATCAGATTGGCTTGATATTTGCCAAACTTATTAAATAATTGCAGGTCGTGTGTAGAATTGCTTCTGGTGTGGACATACTCAACTTCGTGCTCGGTTTGAAGATTGGGTTATGGGGGCTGCTGAAATTTGTATCATCATCTAACACTGGGGATTCATCTTACTTGGGATTAGAATTTCTCGTCGTGTAAATAAGATTAGTTTGATATTTTCCAACTAACTAAATAATTGCAGGTCGTTTGTAGAATTGCTTCTGGTGTGGACATACTCAACTTCTTGCTCAGTTTGAAGATTGGGTTATGGAGGCTGCTGAAGTTTGTATCATCATCTAACACTGAGGATTCAGCTTTATTGGTCTTAGAATTTCTCGTCGTGTAAATAAAATTGGCTTGATATTTTCCAACTTATTAAATAATTGCAGGTCGTTTGTAGAATTGCTTATGGTGTGGGCATACTCAACTTCTTGTAACTTCTTGCTCAGTTTGAAGATTGGGTTATGGAGGCTGCTAAAGTTTGTATCATCATCTAACACTGGGGATTCATCTTTATTGGGCTTGGAATTTCTCGTCGTGTAAATAAGATTGGCTTGATATTTTCCAACTTTTTAAATAATTTCAGGTCGATTGTAGAATTGCTTCTGGTGTGGACATACTCAACTTCTTGCTCAGTTTGAAAATTGGGTTATGGAGGTTGCTGAAGTTTGTATCATCATTTAGCACTGGGGATTAATCTTTATTGGGCTTAGAATTTCTCGTCGTGGTGATAGGATTGGCTTGATATTTTCCAACTAACTAAATAATTGCAGGTCGTTTGTAGAATTGCTTCTGGTGTGGGCATACTCAACTTCTTGCTAAGTTTGAAGATTGGGTTATGGAGGTTGCTGAAGTTTGTATCATCATATAACACTGGGGATTGATCTTTATTGGGCTTAGAATTTCTCGTCGTGTAAATAAGATTGGCTTGATATTTTCCAACTTTTTAAATAATTTCAGGTCGATTGTAGAATTGCTTCTGGTGTGGACATACTCAACTTCTTGCTCAGTTTGAAAATTGGGTTATGGAGGTTGCTGAAGTTTGTATCATCATTTAGCACTGGGGATTAATCTTTATTGGGCTTAGAATTTCTCGTCGTGGTGATAGGATTGGCTTGATATTTTCCAACTAACTAAATAATTGCAGGTCGTTTGTAGAATTGCTTCTGGTGTGGGCATACTCAACTTCTTGCTCAGTTTGAAGATTGGGTTATAGAGGCTGCTGAAGTTTGTATCATCATCTAACACTGGGGATTCAGCTTTATTGGCGTTAGAATTTCTCGTCGTGTAAATAAAATTGGCTTGATATTTTCCAACTTATTAAATGATTGCAGGTCGTTTGTAGAATTGCTTGTGGTGTGGGCATACTCAACTTCTTGCTCAGTTTGAAGATTGGGTTATAGAGGCTGCTGAAGTTTGTATCATCATCTAACACTGGGGATTCATCTTTATTGGGCTTAGAATTTCTCGTCGCGTAAATAAGATTGGCTTGATATTTTCCAACTTTTTAAATAATTGCAGGTCGTTTGTAGAATTGCTTCTGGTGTGGACATACTCAACTTCTTGTTCAGTTTGAAGATTGGGTTATGGAGCCTGCTGAAGTTTGTATCATCATCTAACACTGTGGATTCAGCTTTATTGGTCTTAGAATTTCTCGTCGTGTAAATAAGATTGGCATGATTTTTTCAACTTATTAAATAATTTCAGGTCGTTTGTAGAATTGCTTCTGGTGTGGACATACTCAACTTCTTGCTCAGTTTGAAGATATGGTTATGGAGGTTGCTGAAGTTTGTATCAACATTTAACACTGGGGATTCATCTTTATTGGCCTTAGAATTTCTCCTGGTGTAAATAAGATTGGCTTGATATTTTCCAACTTTTTAAATAATTGCAGGTCGTTTGTAGAATTGCTTCTGGTGTGGACATACTCAACTTCTTGTTCAGTTTGAAGATTGGGTTATGGAGCCTGCTGAAGTTTGTATCATCATCTAACACTGTGGATTCAGCTTTATTGGTCTTAGAATTTCTCGTCGTGTAAATAAGATTGGCATGATTTTTTCAACTTATTAAATAATTTCAGGTCGTTTGTAGAATTGCTTCTGGTGTGGACATACTCAACTTCTTGCTAAGTTTGAAGATTGGGTTATGGAGGTTGCTGAAGTTTGTATCATCATATAACACTGGGGATTGATCTTTATTGGGCTTAGAATTTCTCGTCGTGGTGATAGGATTGGCTTGATATTTTCCAACTAACTAAATAATTGCAGGTCGTTTGTAGAATTGCTTCTGGTGTGGGCATACTCAACTTCTTGCTAAGTTTGAAGATTGGGTTATGGAGGTTGCTGAAGTTTGTATCATCATATAACACTGGGGATTGATCTTTATTGGGCTTAGAATTTCTCGTCGTGTAAATAAGATTGGCTTGATATTTTCCAACTTTTTAAATAATTTCAGGTCGATTGTAGAATTGCTTCTGGTGTGGACATACTCAACTTCTTGCTCAGTTTGAAAATTGGGTTATGGAGGTTGCTGAAGTTTGTATCATCATTTAGCACTGGGGATTAATCTTTATTGGGCTTAGAATTTCTCGTCGTGGTGATAGGATTGGCTTGATATTTTCCAACTAACTAAATAATTGCAGGTCGTTTGTAGAATTGCTTCTGGTGTGGGCATACTCAACTTCTTGCTCAGTTTGAAGATTGGGTTATAGAGGCTGCTGAAGTTTGTATCATCATCTAACACTGGGGATTCAGCTTTATTGGCGTTAGAATTTCTCGTCGTGTAAATAAAATTGGCTTGATATTTTCCAACTTATTAAATGATTGCAGGTCGTTTGTAGAATTGCTTGTGGTGTGGACATACTCAACTTCTTGCTCAGTTTGAAGATTGGGTTATAGAGGCTGCTGAAGTTTGTATCATCATCTAACACTGGGGATTCATCTTTATTGGGCTTAGAATTTCTCGTCGCGTAAATAAGATTGGCTTGATATTTTCCAACTTTTTAAATAATTGCAGGTCGTTTGTAGAATTGCTTCTGGTGTGGACATACTCAACTTCTTGTTCAGTTTGAAGATTGGGTTATGGAGCCTGCTGAAGTTTGTATCATCATTTAACACTGTGGATTCAGCTTTATTGGTCTTAGAATTTCTCGTCGTGTAAATAAGATTGGCATGATTTTTTCAACTTATTAAATAATTTCAGGTCGTTTGTAGAATTGCTTCTGGTGTGGACATACTCAACTTCTTGCTCAGTTTGAAGATATGGTTATGGAGGTTGCTGAAGTTTGTATCAACATTTAACACTGGGGATTCATCTTTATTGGCCTTAGAATTTCTCCTGGTGTAAATAAGATTGGCTTGATATTTTCCAACTTTTTAAATAATTGCAGGTCGTTTGTAGAATTGCTTCTGGTGTGGACATACTCAACTTCTTGTTCAGTTTGAAGATTGGGTTATGGAGCCTGCTGAAGTTTGTATCATCATCTAACACTGTGGATTCAGCTTTATTGGTCTTAGAATTTCTCGTCGTGTAAATAAGATTGGCATGATTTTTTCAACTTATTAAATAATTTCAGGTCGTTTGTAGAATTGCTTCTGGTGTGGACATACTCAACTTCTTGCTAAGTTTGAAGATTGGGTTATGGAGGTTGCTGAAGTTTGTATCATCATATAACACTGGGGATTGATCTTTATTGGGCTTAGAATTTCTCGTCGTGTAAATAGGATTGGCTTGATATTTTCCAACTAACTAAATAATTGCAGGTCGTTTGTAGAATTGCTTCTGGTGTGGGCATACTCAACTTCTTGCTCAGTTTGAAGATTGGGTTATAGAGGCTGCTGAAGTTTGTATCATCATCTAACACTGGGGATTCATCTTTATTGGTCTTAGAATTTCTCGTCGTGTAAATAAGATTGGCATGATTTTTTCAACTTATTAAATAATTTCAGGTCGTTTGTAGAATTGCTTCTGGTGTGGACATACTCAACTTCTTGCTCAGTTTGAAGATAGGGTTATGGAGGTTGCTGAAGTTTGTATCAACATTTAACACTGGGGATTCATCTTTATTGGCCTTAGAATTTCTCCTCGTGTAAATAAGATTGGCTTGATATTTTTAATCTTAGATAATTGCAGCTGGTGTGTGGAATTGTTTCATTGTGGACATACTTGAATATCTTGCTTAGTTTGAAGACTGGGCTTTGCAAAGTACTTCAAAGTTTGTATCATCGCTTACTATTGAAGATTAGTCCTTGCTGAGCTGAAAATTTCTCATCCTGTAAATAAGGAATTCATATATCAAGCCACTCCTCCAGTTCCAGATTGGAGGAGCAAAATTAATAGCATTCTCAGAATTAAGTTGTAAATCCTAAATAACAAATATAATAATTCGGGGGCCGGTTCGGGGCGCACCATCCCGAAATTGATGCGATAACTTTCCACAGAACTCATTATTTTAAATTAGAGGATTAGCAAGGTATCCGAACCACAGACATCTTATTAGGGGCGCAAATACCACAAGTAGGTCGTATTTCACCCCAAAAGTGAGGGCGTCTTAATTCAGCAATCGCGGCTCTCGCCGCCGTCGGTGATCCGCCGCTAACTGCTCCCCGTAATTCCCGCCATCACTTTCAATCAGTCCTGGTATGTCGCCACGAATTCGACTTGTCCTGAGCTTCCTGATCCTGTGTCGCTCGTCCTGCGCGCCTCCGTTCCCGGCGTCTGGCCCCCGCAGGACCGCCGCCCCCGCCGGTGTCAGACTACACCACCCGCGACTTGGAGACACTTGTTGGCAAGTTGTAAGCCGCACTATAGCTGACTGGCTCAACCTTTTCAGATTCCTGCACTCTCGACTATCTATCGTCGGAGCGCTTTTTTCAGGATTCGCCGCCGCCGCCGGAAGTGCCGGTATCGGTTTAATCTACAATAAAAGCGTTATTAAGACGTACGGCCGCAATTACAGTACTTAGATATTCATATCCGCTCCTCTCTTAATAGAAACGCAGGATGCGGTAGAAAGTGCTTCCTTATTCTTAATGACTGAAACAATTTAATCGAACTTCGCTAAGGAGGTAAATTGGCAATGATTGTGCTTCGCTTTGCTCTCGTCGAATATTTGTTTTTCATGTAGCAGTACAATAGAGATTTACCAAAAGTGTGTGTTGAACTAGTTTGAGTTGAAAAATGCAAATAGCAGCATAATGAATATACTGATTTGTAATATGTAGATATATCAACAGTAGCACCGTGGCGATGAAACAATTATCTAAAACCAAGATAAGAACTTTCTCATGCCGTTCAGATGTTTTTTACAAATAACCTAACAGAGCTTTTATATAAAATTCAGGAGAAATGCAGGATATAACTTTAAAAGTTGACCGTGACACTACTAAAAGAGGTATTTTTTCTATTTACAGTAATATAATATTTTTGTAGTATATATATATATGCGGATTTTTTACAGCTGACGCCGTTTTTCCGCCCCCAGTTTCCATTCCATTCTTCTGTATGTGTCTTCTTCCGTGAGGTCTCTTTGGGTCATGGCTTCATCTATTTCATCTCTCCAGCTGCGTCTAGGTCTTCCCCGTTTTCTTTTCTCCGGTGGTATCCATGTCAGTACTTTCTTTGGCCATCTCGTCTCTTGCATCCTGTTAGTGTGTCCAAACCATACCAATTGTCGTTTTTGAACTTCGTCAATTATATCTCCTTCCATTTCCATCATTTCTCTTATCGTAACATTTCGTATTCTGTCCAGTCTTGACTTCCTGCAGCTTCTTCGTAAGCAATCCATTTCGGTTGATAACAGTTTGCTTCTATTTCTTGAATTTATATCCCACACTTCTGCCCCATATGTTATAACACTCTGTACCATTGTTTTATAAATCCTTTTCTTTGTTTTCTTTCTAACTTTATTGTCCCATAGAATAGAATTAAGTGACCTAATAACGGTTCGCCCTTTGTTTATTCGGTTATTTATTTCTTCGTTACTGTTCCCGTTTTTATCAATAATAACTCCTAGGTATTTACATCTATTTACTCCTTTTAAGTGTAAGTTATCTTCCAGGGGTAGATTATCCGTTTCTTTATTTCCTATGGCGATATATTCTGACTTATCCTTGTTTATGGTTAGTCCACTTTGTTCATACGCTTCTAGTAATTTCCTGACCATGTAACTCAGATCATCTTGGTCTTCAGCGATTACAACCTGATCGTCAGCGAAATAAAGAGAGTAAAGCATGTCGTCTCCTATCCTCAATCCTAAGTTCTTACATTTGTTCTGCCATTTCTGTAAAGCTCTGTCTAAATATATCTTGAACAAAGTTGGTGATAGGCAGCAACCTTGTCTAAGCCCTTTTGTAGTTTGTATTGCTTCTGTTGTTTTATTACCTACTTTGATCTTTGTATTGTTGTCTTTATATAATTCTATGGTAGCTTCTATTAAGGTTGTATTTATGTCAAGGTCTTCCAATTCTTTCCATAATTTTTTGATAGGGACACTGTCGTAAGCCTTCTCGAGATCGATCAGTGCTATATGTGTTTCTCTATCTCGCTGTATTCGTTTTTCTATTGCCAGTTTTAGAGTAAAAATGTTGTCAATAGTGGATCTACCGGCCCTGAAACCAGATTGTTCTTCAAGTTGCTTTGTTTCGATTTCTTTCTCTATTAAATTTCTTATAATTTTTGAATATAGTCTCCCAATAGTACATATTACAGCTATTTCTCTGTAATTTTTCGGTTCACTTCGAGAGCCTTTTTTGTAGATAGGGGTCATATATGAGGTTTTCCATTCGTTAGGTAAACTTTCCCCATTTAGGCATCTTTCATAGAGGTTTCTTAACATCTCTGTCAGTTTAGGAGTACTATACTTAATTAGCTCTGGATATATACCTCCTGGACCAGGCGATTTGTTAATTTTTAGCGACTTAATTGCTTCTTGTATTTGTGCAGTATCTAGGGTCAGGTATTGTTTTTCTTGTTTTCTAATATAAGTCTGTTCTGCAAATTGCGTTCTTTTTTCTACGAGAAGGTTCTGGAAGTGTGTTATCTATTGGCTGGGAGTTATACTTGTTAAATTAATCTTGTTGCTTGTATTGGTTTTTAAAGATTTTATTGTTCTCCATGCTTCTGAATTTCTAGCACCTCCTATAAATTGTTCCACATATTCACATCGTTTTTCCCATGCTTCGTTCTTATACTTTATCACTTCTCGTTTTACCTCTCTATTTAAAGTGTCATATTGTTGTTTTATTCTGTTATCCTTGCTTTGAAGGAATTGTAAGTACAGCTGTTTTTTTTTCTAATTTTTTCCTCTATTTTCTTATTCCACCAATAGGGCTTAATTTCTCGCTGATGTAATCCAAGGGCTTCTTCTGCAGCAGCTTGTACACTGTCCTTTATATGTTTGTACTCTTCCTCAGCTGTTCTGTCTTCCACTGTCAGTTTTTCATCTAATCTTCTCTGATACAGGTATACAGTACTATCGTCGTGTAAACTTTCTAAGTTATATCTTTTGATATTTACGTTACTTAAATTAGAAGTACTTTCAATGACATCTTTGTTTCTGTTAGTAAACGGGATATATATTTTAGATGTTACCAAACAATGGTCGCTACCGCAGACAGCTCCTCGCTTAACTCTGACATCTTGTACTTTTATTTTAGAGTGTTGTTTAGTAATGAGGTAGTCAATTATGGATTTTAAACCTCTAGTGTGTTGGTACCAAGTGTATTTGTGAATATCCTTATGGGCGAAGAAGGTGTTCGTTATTCTGAGTCCGTACAGTGTACATATGTCAATCAGTCTTTCACCATTAGAATTAACTGTCTCTTCTCCATATGGTCCAACTACTGGATTACTCTCTTGTCTGCCTACCCTGGCGTTCAAATCTCCAGCCATTATTATTTCGTGACTGTCAGGTATCTTTTCAATAACTTCTCTTAAGGTGGAATCAAAATCTTCCTTTATATGGTACGGAGTTTTCATTAGGTGCATATACTCCAACAATTGTTACAGCATGACCTCTTATTTGTATTGTTAGTTTAATTATGTGTTCATTTATGGCCTCCCAATTTTTTACCCATTTCTTCATGTTTTTATTTATCATTATACAGATACCACTTCTAGCTCTGACATCTTTGTCCACTCCGCTGAAGCAATGAATGTAATTACTTGTGTTTTCGCAGCCATTACCTTTCTTTTTAGTTTCGGAAAGTATAACTATATCAATTTTTCTTTCTACCATTTCCGCTAAAACCTCTTGTTGTTTGTTTTTTAATCCTCGAACATTCCATATACCAACATTCAGAGTCCATTTTCGTTGCTTATGTCGTCGTAGGTTATATCCGTCCTGCATCCGAGGCTTGTTACTGGGTTTTTTTGCCAGTTGTATTTTTTTTACGCAAGTGAGGGGCAGGCCCACCGCGCAACCCCCTTTTCTGGGGGACTATTTGCTGGGGTACCTCGGGGTTGCAAAGCCCGTACCAGTATCATAGATGCTGGCCCCCTGAGGGGATTTTTGTAGTAATTTCTATAAATACACTACAAGATGCATTGCGTTAGAACACTACAAGTCAGCAGGACACCCATGAAAACAATTGAAGGACATATATCTCTGTAAACACAAAACATATAAAAACATCCCTTCCAGTACTATCATAGCCAACTACGGTTACTATTTGAAAGCTATGACTTTATATCTTCTTCTTCTTCTCCTACCCTTGTGCCATCCTCTTGAACCCATTTCTTCCATTCTTTTGGGTTTGCGGTCTTGTGATATAAAACTTTTCTGTCTTTGCTTTGTTTTTAAATTTAGTAATAAAGGAATTGAAAGAAGTTGAAAGAGATGAAGAAACTGAATGTTTGCAATCATCTAGCAAACTATGAAGTTTTTATTAAAAACAGTTTTTAACCATTTCTCCATTTGCTCGAGTTTCTGGGATCTGCATAGGAACAATAAAAAGGCCACCCCAAATAAAAGCGTCATTCAATTTTGGATATAAATTGTAGGCTACTGGCATAGTGGATGGCATTTCGAAAATTAAAATTTTTGAAAGGTGTGGCGATATAGTTATTACAAACCAGATTATTTCTATATCATTTGGAACAGATAAATTTGAATATCTCTCAATCACCTTTAGAAAGAGAGACCCTGAATCGTTCTTTAAAGCAGATGCCGAACTTACGCAGGCAAACACAACTTGATAGTACTCTCTATTTTGCAGAAGCAAAAGTCGTTATCAATATACGTAACCAGTTTAACACGCTCGTCATTAGTCGGAAATGAAAGGGGGTTTTGACTATCTTCAGTATTTCTTCTAGACTCGCTGGTGTACCTACTTTTTTTAGCCTCCCATCTGCACCACCCATTCTAGACAAATTATTCAGTCTTTATAAAATTTTCGCATCAATTGCTGTATTAAGATGGATACCACTATACGATTTGGTGACATTAAATCACTTATTTTAGCATACGAAGGCAAAAAGAAGTTACTGACAGCATCCTGTAGCTCTAACGTCTGTCGTATTGCCATTAGATGACGCTGAAAAGTGACACAGAATCCTGTAGCAGTAAAGTTTGTGCAATTTCCGTTAAACGGCGCTGAGGGACGTAAGCCCGATCGGGACATTGTCATTTATAATGCAATATTGAGATTATGGTTGTTATAAAAAAAAAGGGAGAAGATAAATTCAACATGTTTTATTTATGAAAGAAAAAAATCTGAATGTTTCGACGCGTTTGTGCTAGGAAATATTTAAATGGGGGGTTTATCTAGTTACCTTCAAGTAAGAATATAACTATAAAACATTAATAGCTTCAGGATGTTGAAATTTTTTTTCTTAATATCATAAACAAACCTATATTGCTCAACGCTATTAAATTTTTTAACAGTACGGTCTTTAATATACATGTAACAGCGTGTCCCATAATGTTTTTTTCTACAGAATAAACAGTTTAGTGATAACCGGAAATTAATAATTGATTGAATCATATAACCTCCAGAACTGCTCGAAATTGCACTGCCTACGTCATTTATGCAATGCAAATATTAAATACTGTCGTGAGCTATCCCATCTAGCTTGTTCGCTTTGTAAATTCAAATTTAGCATTTAATCGAAGGCTAGGTATATGTAGGGATTTAATCAAGAAGTCTGCGGTTTGAACAGGCCACAAATGACATCACACCATTGTCATCAAAGTGCCATAATATTTTGAGTCAGTTTGCATAGCTCTAAGAGACGATTGATTCTATCTTGCGTATAAGAAGTAAATGGTAATGATGTTCTTGATATTTTGATATTTGCTAATCTTGTAAGTGATACGATGCAGTTTTAAAGATAACATATGCAGCTGTTTTTTTGTTGGTGTTGAAGAAGAGTTTTTATGGCTTGGTGTATACTAAGTTTGTATTAAATTGCTATATCTACAATTTTAAATAGTTAATGTTTAATATCTATTTTGGGAATAAATATTTATTATACATCGCAACTTCGTTCGACTGTCCTTATGTTAATTTTGAAAAACATCGGCAGTGCTGTTAAAATAATTAAAAGCTCCGTTTTAATAAAATGCCAACTAGGTGTTAGTAATACTTTAATTTATTGCTGTCGGGAACTAAATCCTTTCGCTAAAAACACGTTAAGCAAACGTCGAAAGATATTTTTAAAATTACATCGACTCTAACCTACGCATATTAATTTCGCTCCAAAAGCGATATTAAGAGCTTTTAAAAAAATTCCGGCCGGAGAGCATTAAAATTTTTAAACAGGCTGCTCGATGTAATTAAATATTATTTAAAATTCTGTAAATGCGCAGGTAATTATGCCTAATTTACGTGTTAGTTTTCAGGTTTGAAGAATTAATTTTGTGTAAATGCGATGGCGTGTCGGATTTAATTTGATTTTTCTATAAAGAGCCCCAAAATTAAATTAGAATCAAATAATAAAACTTCGTTCCCTTTCCTATTTAGCAGTCGCGTTAGACGTTAGACCTTGCTGGTAATTTTATGCATTGGAAGCCATTACATTTACATAAAATTAATTCTTTTGATTTTATGCTAATGTGTAATACAGAAACGATATTTATTATTTTCTTACACGTAGTTACGTCAGCGGCGATGATTATCTTGGGCATTGTTTGTTTTGTGTTTTATAGATTAGGCGTCGAATGAATTATTTAAGATTCGACGTTTTTGCGTTTAAAACATATTTGGGCCGGTACAAAAGTAGGATGGTAATTAATACATAAAAAATAATCGATAGGAAAGTTAATAAATACCGCGTTTGATGTTCTCAGAAACAGAAATAATTAAGTCCTGCACAGTGGAATATAACATTAATCATCGTTAATAATAAAAAGTTACGAAATCCACATAAAACCTTTTCGTTATTTTTTGTAATGGACTGTTAATTATCAACTAAATGTCTTGTCGCAACGAAGTTTACGTGGTCTTGTAAATAAGCCTACGCCCAGTTCCAAATGTAAGGTAAGTAATTATTTGCGATTCGTGACGATTAATTTATTTTCATTACGTTTCTAATTACTTTTAGTTAAATATGGAAGTTACGTTTCATAATTTTTATTAAAGATCGGTATCGCATTAATAATATGGCCGGGCAGGGTGTGGTGCTGTGTAGGGGGTATAAATATAATACATTTGATAAATAACAAGATAAGTAGACGCATTAGCGGCGCAAACGCCCGTATTTATTTAAAAATATAAATTCTCCCGTAACGAATTTGGATATTATTTTGTTATAAATTACCATTTTTACTGCGCCGTAAACCGTAATCCAGAATTTATTGCGAAGAATATTAAATTATTTTGTTGGTGCGGGGGTAATAAATATAAGATATTAAAGACGCAAACGTTTTATCTCCGTGTATTTTTATTTTATAAGAAGAGACGATATTCATCGTTCAACATCCGCACATAAACTTAGGCTATTAAAGATACAAGTTTATAATCTACATTTTATACGCATAGTCTAATAGCCTTCTCGCTCGTTTGATATTTTCCAACTTTTTTATTGCTCCAATTTTGCTAATGCCGGGCAAAAATGCCGCCTGGGAGCATCAGCGCGGCATTGGCCAATACGTCCTCGTATTTTAATTCTCGATCTGAAGGGTTCGATTAAGCCTTGAAATTTTTAAAACTGATGGTGCTGCTGCAACTGGAAAAGAAGCGGTTCCGGTACCATCGCTTTATAGCCCATTAGCACCATTAGTCCGGTGGGTCGTTGGAATTTTTCTCGCCCCAACTAAAAATCTAGCAGCTTTTAGAGGGCTCCGAGAGCCGTTTTCCGGGCCTCAGCTGGAATGGCCTAATTGTAAGCAAATAATGCTCGGAGGTAAACCGATCGAAACGGTTCCTTGAACATGCAGAGGGCCACGTTTTGTTTACACGTTGTGGGACACGTCCCTCGATTAGTTTTTACGTCCGAATTAATTTTATTGGGTTTTTGCGTTTTCTGACGATGAGCGCGGTGTTAGTTAGGATAGCTTTCATTTTTTTATCTAGTAGCCCTCCGAGCAACAGTTGGCAATCATTGGAAAATTATTTACCATGGTAAAAGCTTAGCAATTGGTCAGTAATGATTTTCAGCATGGAATTACCTTTAATAAATGTAAATAATAAAAAATAGTTGCTATATACTAGTTGTAGCAGTTATTTTGATTCGGGGCTAATTTATTTTTTTCTGGATTCAAATTGGGTCCCATTCGTACCAAAATTTAGAACCGCTCCTACGGTCTACAAGGTCTGGGACACAATTACGACATACAACCTTAGGTGCACTTCTTGGATCACTGATAATTGCTTATTAAGGTCAAGGGTTAATGTCCAAATTGTAGGTAGTCTACTATTCCCAGGCACATAGTATACTATATCGCTGTATCAAGTGGGCAGCAACCCAATAATAACAATGACTAACAAGTCAACAACATAGTTCTCTACAAAGCAATGCGGCAATATCAGCAATGAAACAATTCAGCTGCATAATAGCACCACATACAACCTCCATTACAACACTACTCGAGCAATAATTTCAATTACAAATCTCTCAGAAGTAACACTTCGAAAATAATATGAGAAGTTCTCGCATTGGAATGCACACCTCTAAAGTATCAAATTTCACACCCACCCACTCAGAAATTATGGGCTGTGATTATTTTAGGTTATTTTTCAGTAGATACATGCTTGAAAATTAATATTTTATGACAAATATGAACCAAATTTTTGTCAGTCATTCTATTTTGGCGGGCCCTGAAATTTTCCGCCGGAAGCCTGGGCTTCTGCCATAATCCGCCACTGTGCTGGGTTGAATTCGATTCGTGGAAATATTTAAAATGTAATTATATTTAAGCTGTTGATTTACTCAAATGTTTATACTCATCAGAATACTAATAAATAATTAATGAATTTTAAATGAAAATTTACAAACAAAAATAAAAGGATACACAAGTTAATACTACAACATAGCTTCAATTTTTCGTTATTTTGAAAATGTATGTACTTTTGCTAGTCCTAAGCTAGAATTTAAATATTTTCTTTATTAATAAGCTTACAGTTAATATAGTTCAATAATAATAATATTTGACGTGAGTACACATTCTAAGGGGCTTTCCAATAACACATACCGTTCGCGGTCATATTTTTCGCATTGGCAAAATATATACTCCACTGTAAGTACGGTGTTACATACGTCACATACTGGTGGAGGCTGCCCTTCTAAGATATATCTGTGTGTTAATCTTGTATGTTCCAACCGCAGTGAAATACGATCATTTTGTTTTTAATTCAAGTAAAGCACTTGCACAGCGCAGCGTATTCTAGTGACGGAAAATATGTCTGTGGCTGGAATGTCACCAATACATGTATTTTATGTATACATATTTCTATTTCCATTAGCAAATGTATGCCATGTGTGTATGATAAAAATAACATGTGAAGGTCAATAGTGAATTTTTATCGTGTATTTATTAGTTCCAATGTTTATTTTATCTGGAAATGCACAGGCTGTGGAAGATATTGGCGGCTATATTTAATTTACTTGTTTTATTTACAGTTAAGCTTTTTGATAATTAGACAATTTCCAGGAAATGTTGTATTATCTGTTAAATATTTTCTGCTACTAACAAACTTCCGCACATAATGTTAGGTACCAGCTAAACACGCCCACGATAAGACGGGAGGGGAAGATACCAACCTCAACTGTTTTAACGTTTAAACCTCAAGGAGTTTTCGACTACCTCTAGTCTTTTTCGAACCATTTCCCAGTCACCTCTCTGCAGCAGTCATCCTAGACAACTTCTTCAGTCTTTATTGATTATTTTGGATTATTTGGTTAAAATGATTCAATGGGCGTTATACAACTGTATGATTTGGAGACATTCAATCCCTTATTTAAACGCATGAGAACCAAAAGAAGTTGCATTCAGCAACATGTAACAGTAAAGTTTGTATAATAGTCGTCAGACGGCGCTGAAGGAAGGAATCCCACTCGGTGACGAACGCATCGACGTAGCATCATTGGCTTTTATCAAGGCGGTCTATACTATAGACTGCCTTGCTTTTATACATGCTATGTATTACAATGATATGAATGTTTTCCTAGGTTTGAATGTACAATTAAATAAATAAATGTAATAAAAATGACTAAAATGGCTCTAATCTCATGGGTCGGGTCTCTACATCCTAGCAAGTATTATTAAATTCTAGAAAGTACTTCAAATACATTTGCTATCAACTTCAATATTTAGGTCCTTTTATAATAATTTTAAAAACTAAAAGCTTTGCATAATATTCTTTAACTACTGGCATCGCTTTTGTACGGAAATTATAGCTAATGGGAATTCAAGTTCAAATATGGTGTTTCAACTTAACAAATTGTTCCAAACAAATTCGCTTTATTTCGAGAAACAGTTCAGTTTTACGTCATTGCACGTTTCCTAGGCGACAACAAAAGCGTCAGTAAATAGACGCCACAAAACAAAACACTCAAGGGACGCTCTTGCCGGATGTTGATATAAAAGAGGCGCCACTTCACAATTTTAAGAATAATGCTTTCGAGAATTACTTTCCTGACCTGTTCTGCTGCTCCTGCGATGGATAGGCTCCAAAGAAACTCGCAGTAAACTCCACGTCGTTGTAGTTCCCTGCGCTAATGAATATGACTGTAATGATCCACACAACTTTCTCGGCTGCTACTCTGCACCACTCCATTTTTTTGCCCCATCCTATGGCTCCAAACTGCTCCAGGACAAACCATTGCCTCGTTAACACTCACCTCAGACTTCAATTACGCTGTCTGCTCGTCCAAAAACTGTCTCTGAAACACCAACTACTGCTCGACCAACTTCGAAGCATTATTTTACTTTCCACAAGACACTCCCAATAAATTATACAACTGTTAATGAAAACTGGGGTATTTATTTATTGATAATTTCAGTTTAATTTGGGGAAGCCAAAATGAACAGCCACCAAGCTTGGCTTCCTATCCCCAATTCTTTTGTTTCCAGATTTTTTTGTCCCAAAGCTTACTCTAATTACATTTGGTCACTGCACAGCTAATATGATTTCAATACAGTTTTTTAACAAAATTATTGTCACATCCATAGCAATATTGTATAAAGGTGAAATTACAAGTCAGGACATCATGGAACATTTTTGGATATTATTTGTGACATTCATGAAATTTTATTAATTATAGTAATCATTACGGAGGCTTAAAATTGTGTTGATATCAATATATATGACACAGACGAGAAACTTAAAAATTTTATTGGCTTCAAACGAGTGATTTATTTGGACATCTAAAACTCTTCAGTGCAGCTTCCAAAAATTGCTTATTTTGTCATGCCAAAAAATCGTAGCAGAAATGTAATTAAATTGTCATTTTATTTTCCCTGTAAAGTATTTAATTCTGCCCATAAATAATTAATAAAATACCTAGACATACAGTAAAAATTATATTTTTTCTATAGCACATGTTAAAGTGAGCTTTTATCAACTCAAAACAAAAGGTCAAGTTTTACTTTAACAGCAAGGGCAGATAAAGTAGCACTTTAACATCAAGGATAGATAAAGTAATTTAATTTTCTAACTTTTGTTTAAATTAAATATGACAGCTTCGTATTATCGTAGCAACCCAATCTAGCTACTGAAATGTGATTGACTGTCATTATTTTCTTTTGAAATTGTTAAAGTTCTTGCTATAGAAAAAAATATTGTATTATACACGACGATAAAGTTATTTCTATCCACTCTTGAATCATTAACGTCTCGACTTCGTCTCGACGTTAAACGATCCACTCGTAGATAAAATTTAACTTTATCGTCTTGTATAATAAATTACTATTAATATAAAATTATTTTTGCGAAGTTACGCAAGGTAGGTGAATTTTTAATCATATCAGCATTTGAGTAAATGTACATTTAGCCCAGTCAAATTAGATATTTAATAAAATAATAATGGTGAGGCACTAACACCCCATGAAGGAGCTTGGCCTGCAAGAATTACTTGACAAAAATACTGCCTGAAAAGTGAACATGTATTTTATAGAAAAAAAATCCGTAGAATTCAATGAACTACAAAGTAACAGCACAATCAGTGGAGAAGTGATTCAAAATGGCGGTCAAAGTAATGAAAAAACGGTTTTTTGTATACAAAAATTCACAAAAGTAATTTAAAAATGTTTTAAAAATATGCGCTAAGTAGCTTAAAATACATATAAAACAAGCTTTCGATGGTCAAAATCGATTAATTAGAACAAAAAATCGCCAAAAAACCGCCAAAAATGGCCGATTCTTCAATTGTTCGTAACTTTAAAAACAAAAGCGCATTTAAATTCGTAAAAAGTTGACAGCTGTCGAATGGTGCTGATGTAATATCTGTACAATTAAAATTGACAAAAATATTCAAAATGGTCACTCTTCAAATTGAATTTTCACATATTTGCAAGTGCAAAAAAAATCGCGCTCATATTGTGTATGGTAGTATAACTCTTAAGGAACAAAATAAGCTTACGCTGATTACGTACGACTTCTGCAACCTGAGTAAATCAATTTCTGCGAAAACGCATTTTTTTAGAAAAAATTTATTTATGCAAAAAATAATCAACATTTTTGCAAATCTCAAAAACGTACGTTTTCTGCTCACCGAGTACTATATTTTCAGAAAATTTCAACGATATATGCGTTTTGTTTTTAAAGTTACAAACAATTGAAGAATCGGCCATTTTTAATGGTTTTTTGGCGATAACTTTTTTTCTAATTAATCGATTTTGACCATCGAAAGCTTCTTTTATTTGCTTTTTTAAGCTACATCAGCGTTTTTTTTTTTTTTAATTTTTAAATTGCTTTTGTGAATTTTTGAATGCAAAAAACCGTTTTTTCATTACTTTGACCGCCATTTTGAATCAGCTGTTACTTTGTAGTTCATTGAATTCTATGAATTTTTTCTACAAAAATACATTTTCTCTTTTCAGGTAGTATTTTTGTCAAAAAAACGAGGTATTTTCGTCAAAAAAACGAGGTATTTTCGACAATTTGACTGGACTAATTGTTATGAAAAATTGTTGGAGAAAAAAATCAAATATTCCAGCTATCATTATTTTTGTTTCAAATCTAGGTGGTTATCGAAAAATGTGGACAATAAACACTTGGGAGCTATCTGAATTTATTGAGTGATTGTACAATGCTTAATTATTCAAGATTCAAAAGTCCATGTCATGATGAACTAATCGTTGTCGAGTGATACCAAATTTATGCTAAAATCAAACCATCGTGACTACACGGCCTCATGTGAGGGCCGACTAGCTAACAGTGAAGACGGTATGGGTTCATTGCAAAAGCTTAGATTCCTTTATCATTATAAAAGCGGCACCAATGAGTCTTTATGCAATCTATAACTGAATACGGGAGCAGGACAACCCGAAAGTTGAACTCAAAAAGCAATCTAAAATGACCACGTGCACTTACTCCAGAGATCGACATTGGGCTTGCTAATAAGGATTGGTATTATCGCCCAAAGATAACGGGACAAACTGGGCGAAAATTCGCCAGCGACCAGCGAAGGAAGTATGAGAGCGCCTGCCACGACAATTGGAATAAAATCTGGATGACGGCGCGGACAATTCAAATAATACACCAAGTAACTTTAGCTCAAAATATATCGCCTTTTGCCCGACACATCAATCAAATAAAGACAAGTTTTCTCCTAGGGGATGTGCTGCGCACAGCAGACAATCAGACTGCATGGCGAGATAATGCACACAGAAATTCATAATTCATGGAGAAATTGAACAACGACCAAGAACAAAAAGAATGTGTCTGAAGTTGCTTCAGAAAAAATTCTCTCAACGAAAAACCACCATTACAGTCATTTATCCGTAGCAGTTTTTCACACATCAACGGTTTTCGTCTAATCACTCATCTTCGTATGTTTTTTCCATTGATCTCCCCGTCTAAGTAGTGGTATTTCTCTATTCTGTCGTCTGTAACGATGATACCAAATTTTAGATAGATTAAGTAATTAATTTCTAAATTATCACGAAACCACGTGGACACAAAGTCAACTAGCTGCAGTGAAGTTAAAGACGACTGGGTTCAGATATAACATATTAAACCAATTAATATAACTGAGGGCGCAAACGAGTCTTTAATACGACAAATGTGTCCAGATAGTCACTAGAACTCGCAAACTCGACAAGAAAGAAGTCTATCGCAAGACAACGTAAAGGCTAACTCCAGAGTGTTGCAGTAACAAATATATTATATAATATCCAGTAATATTATATCTTCGTAGCAGTCGCAGGGTACACCCAATAAACGTATTATATAAAAAAAATAGTATTACTGATGTAAATATCACAGATCCTCCAGAATAAACTGACAAACGGGATCATAAACACAAGAAACACATGTGTATAATTACAAATGCAGTTTTATTATAAATGGTCAAATTATATTGTTGAAAATTCACTAATAAATATCATTACCAGAGCAAATAGAGCTCCGATAAACCTTAAGGGTGCTCATCGAAGGCGTTGGACAGTCGGTACAACGACATAACGTAAAACGTAACATACGGAGACAAAGGCGACGTTCGAGGACTGAAGGACTTCAATCGAAAACAAGCAAAATTAAACCCTTAAGGGGGATTTGAAGAATCCGACCAGGCAATTAGAAGCATTTGCAACCAAATAGCTGTCGATCAAAGGCTTCTTGGGCATCGGCAGCAACAAACGCCGGCAGTATAACAAAAAGAGATTGAGGTTATAAATCCAAGCATCAAAAGATGACATCGAGCAGTAAAATTAGTCAGCTCTGCAACTTACAGGAGCAGCTGAAAACAGCATCCCATAAGATCGACGTGGCTCGAACAAAAGAGACGAGCAAAGGGTTCCAGATAACTCACCCCAAATTTTGTCCCGCCTGAACGCTATCGAAATTCCAGCAAATAACACCGTTGTCTAATCTGTCATCTTGACGACATTTCCAACCCGAATCCACTTTAATGGCGAGTGCTAGAGGGTCGCATCCTCAAATTACGAGCACGAGGTGAGTGAAAAAGCCCAAGAAACAAGTCATGGGAAGCGACAAACAGCGTGGCCAGTCTTGCGAAAATGGAAAAACGTCCGAAAGCTTGTCCTGAGCCTATTTGTCGTCCAAACGCATGACCTTCGGCGGAAGCGAGGAACGCGACTCATGAAATTCGAACCATCTGCGTTAAGTAACTTTTGAGTCCGAACAAGGTATCCATTCATTTATCCTTTTTGGTCATCTTGCTCCAGGCATTCTTGTTATCTGATCGTACGAAAAGAGTTTTGTCTACTGCTATGTTATATTCTCTTGTGCATATGGTGTAAAGTCCAATATGGCAACACTGTTTCCGTTAGTTCATTTTTACTGTGTTAATCTTTTTGTTTTGTTATTGTCCATACGTTTGACCATTTGTTTCCACAGGATTGGATGTAATTGGGTAGTGATAGTCTTGCTCTTATCAACCCTTCCACATATATCTTTACCATCCTAACAATGTTTCACGTAAGATATTTGTATTGGTGGGTTAGTGAAATCTCTTTTTAGAGGTATACAGCAACGTTGTCTTAAACAGTTGTTCACATGCAATCCTTCTGAAACGATTGCATCAATTCAATACGTACTTTCTTGTTTTTCACATATACAGTGAATTTATTTTAATGGTTAACATAGCAGTTTCGTTTCTATGCCTGCATTTAATCATACAGGTCACTTCCATAGTTACCAATGAAATCAATAGATTAGAGCGTTTATTTTACGAGTTAACATACGAATTTGAATTAGGGAGTTGCTAATAAGAAACTTTAATTTTGTTAGCGGAATGTAGGTATGCAACTAAAAAGTAGATACGTAGGAACAACTTGTGTGTTGCATCTTTCCTTCAGTGGTATACATTAGGATAACTTTTAATTGTCTTTTTGACAAGTAATAATTCCTATGTTAATTCGTAAAATACACGCTCTAATGTATTGGTCTAATTTGTAACTATGGAAATGACCTGTATGATTAAATGGTGGCATAGAAACGAAACGCTTATGTTAACTATTAAAATAAATTCCCTGTACATGTTTCTATAAATAAGTTGCACATATTATTTATTTTAAATTTGTAAGACACCAAGGTTTCAATCCCGTCCAACGTCTCGTTTGTTGCTCACCATACTCAGGTTTTCCACGGAGTGTCTCCGTTGAACGAACAAATTAATTCCGACACAGCTGTTGAGAAAGGGCCAAAGGCAGGCTGCGGAGGGCCAAATACGAGCCGACCGAGCTTTCGCGGCAGGTCCAACAAGTGAAACGTCTAAGGTGGCGGATTAAAGCGGATGTGATGCTCGCGCGTCGATTCTCGCGTTTCAGGAAGTGCTCTTTACTTGATCACAGCGGGCGGAACGAAACCTATGCCGCAGCAGGGTTTTACTTTCAATACACTGCTCTCCACGAGATTACAGGACTCGAATCGGCGGAACTACTATTTGCCTCTCGCGTTATTATCGGGGTGAATGCATCAAAGATTAGTTATTTTACAAACAACTCACTTCCACCGCTCGCCGGGAAAAGCTCGCCGGCAGACGACCCTGATTGTAGCACTTAAATTCTCAGCCCCTTCAGCCTCGATTTTCTTTGCGATGGCGAAAATTCTGGGAGATAAATTATAACGTAAGGCATAAGGTTAGTGCGAGTTTCGAACCACAGGGTGACTAGGTTTTTTTATATAGGCTCCTCATTTTGTCGTGTGACAACTAGGCAACACATTTAACTCGCTCATGATTTTCATAGATTATTTTGTTTGTTATCGACGAAGTCTAGGCATGCAAACTGAAACCAACCATTTTCCATATTTAGACATTTATTTTTAAAATGAAAAGTTTCCTGTGAAAAGTCAAGAGGATGGTTAAATATGTTCGAACCTAGTTTTTACACGGTAGAAAGGACAGCGATAATATGGCTCTAAAAGACAAAAATTAAGGACGTATTGAGGACCTAAACACATCAAACAGTTCCTATTATCATTTGTCCTGTAGAAAACTCAAACAATCTTAAATTGAATAATCCACTATTTTTATGTAGCAAAAATTATGTAAAAGAATTAATTTTCTTCTTCTTTTTCTATTCTCCACACAGGAAATTTAAAAAGAACTGTTTTTATGTATTTTCTCCTCATAGTATGACCAGAAACTATTTTTATCTAATATGGTTACGGAATAGTTCCTAATTTATAAATGCGAAGCCGGACATCTCGGCGCCGCCACTTGAGCACCGCCATCTCGGCGCAGGGCCAGCTCGGCGCTGGGACAACTCCGCAAGCAGTCATCTCGGCGCCTAATTGGTTTAGAAAAATATACAGTGACCACAAAGAAGTCGGCATCGAATGGGAAACATTTTTATTTTTGCTTTTCAAAAAAGCTTTTTACGGCAATAGTTTGTGCTTGTCTGAATACCTATTTAGCTATATTAGATATATTGTTTGATTTTGACTTAGTTAAAAATGACATTGCTACCTTGCAACTTACCTGTCACCCCAAATGTTACATTATGATTGAATAAACCTTTAAAATTCTATTAATAATAGATTACTTTTATTATAGTCTGCATCAGTAGTACTTTAGAAGAATTAGATAATAATTACAGTATACTATAATCACTTCATAGGTACGCACAATATTAACTCATGCAATAGTTATGTATATTGTTTTATTGTTTATAATGATTTTCTTACGTAGTGCATACTGTAATTTGCGAATTTGAATTCGGCGCCGAGATGGCCCTGCGCTGAATTGGCTGGCGCCGAGATGACTGCGCGCCGAATTGTCCAGGCGCCGAGCTGGTGCCACGCCGAGATGGTGGAGCCGAAGTGACGGCTCCGAGATGTCCTAGATCGATAAATGCAACTATAAGTCATTTAAAAATGAAATTTCAGGTTTGACGTTTAAGTATAAACGTTGTTACTTACATTCACAAATTAGGAACTATTCCATAGCCATACTAGATGAAAATAATTGTTTATAATACTTGAGAATTTTTCATAAGAATATAACAATATTTCTCTGATAGGAAACCGTCGAACGCTACTAAGTAATTGTTGTTATTCAGATGTCTTCATACACAATTTTTCTTTTCAATTTATTGACATGCGCTGAAGTCACTAATTCACCATTGATGACCACCCTATACTAAACGAAACTTTTCACCTTTGAAGACATTATGAAAATCGTTACGAATATGTTTAGCTATTGAAAATTTTATTTCATCATATGTATCAGTTTTTAAATATTTATATAACCGGTAGTTTAGCAAAATGCATAGTTTTACGACGCACTAAAACGTTGCTTTTACATTCAGAATAAGATGTTGGGCTGTGAGTGCGAAAAATTAAGTAGGAGGGAAATTGCCGAGCTCTTCAATCGCACGTTAAGAGTTTTAATTGCATTCTAGGCTTGACAAATTAGAATGTAAAGTAGCCAGGAAGACTTGGGGAGATAAAGAATCTTATTACAATAACTGATGAAAAATTCATCAAGGTTGTCGCCGAATTTTTTCTGCCAGCAGAATTGTTTTCCAGCGTTTCGCAACACGTGCGATTTTGCAGATTCAAAAAACAAAGAGCAATTCGGATATTAACAAAAAGTGATCCCCGTCAACCTAACGAAATCGCTTCAATAGAAACATTTCGCGCAATTTGGAAAACAATTACCTTCCGAGGTGAATAACTTGTCCCCAGGGTGTTAATTTTAATTGTGCATCAACTCGTGGCATGCATTTCCAAAATTGTTGCTAAAACTGGGATCGAGCTGGAAGTGAAATGGAAGAAGCAAACAGCTTTGGCAAACACAATTCAGAACTAATATTTATCTCGACACATTTTCCACTTTTATTATTGACGATGTTTGCCCACGTGCTCTTCCAATTAACGTTAAGTACATGAATTATTTATTAATTAAATATTTGTTGCATGCCGGTTGGTGCCCATACCTTTACACGGTTGCATTGCGATCGCTTCACAAAGGCAGCCGGAATAAAACGCTGCATGATACATACCTGCTCTGATATAGTGCTTTGGTATTAAAATCTCTTTGGAAATGTGGTCAAAAAGGACAATAATTTATATGAATGACACGTGATTGAAACTGGACGACCACACCACTAACGTTTCAATTGAACAACAATTTAGTAATTGCACAACAAAACGAAGAATTTAAATATTTGCTATAAAAATTACAAGTCTACGTGGAAAAGAACTTCTGAAGAAACGCTATCTCAAACAAAAGCAATTACAAGAACTCCTCATGTCTCAGAAAATCATCATCTTACAAAAATGTTGTTTACAATATGTATAAAATTTGTTTGCGCAGTTATAAGTTCTATTAATATGTTCATATTGTTAATATATTTTGTTTTTTACGAAAAAATTGCTTAAAATTCAATTTTTCGATGCACATATAGCTAAGGTTCCAATTATACAGAAAATATTATATATATTGTGTCTCAACGCACAACCAGAAATCTTTCTCTCTGTTCGAACAAAGTAATTGAAGTATTTGATAATTTGATTTGACTTAATAATGAACGCAGTTGGCCTCGACTCCTCGAGTATGATTTATTGTAGTTTTTAATTGCTTCGATTGTTGAACTTTAGAAAACACGTGTTTTTTTCGTATTTATTACATATCAGAATTTTTTAGTTTATGTGGAATTTTTAAATTTTATGTTAAACTCAAATTTGATCTTATTCTGTGTGGGTACGAAGTGCACGGTCAGGTAAATATAACCGACTGCACTAAGATAAGCGCCCACGCGCTCACTCTACGCATTATTCGAACTAAGACGCTAGAAGGAGAGCAGTATAACTATACAAATGCTGCAGTGATTCATACTGCGAACGGCCAACCGCAAAATAAGATCGAATCCGAGTTTACCATGCAAATAAAGTAAATAAAAAAATCTCGTCAACGTTATATAAAAATTCTATTTAATTTTTCTATGTACTTTGAAAACAATTGAAAATCTAAGTAAATTACTTGTTTTATTAGTTACTGTATGAAGTTAAATGTGCATTTTGATCTACAATATCCAATAATGTAAAACAAAATAGTATAGGTGTAGTCACATGAACATAAAGTTTAAAGCACGAGTAGGCAAGGGAGTTCTGCAATCTTAAATGTGACAGTGAGTATTTTTCTCACGTGTTGCATACATTTTTTTTCTATTTCAGAACAAGAACTTATGTATTTTACTGCGTTTCGTTGCATTTGAAATTTTTGTTAGAATTAGGAGGGCGGTTGGTTGAGCACTGTAGGGTAGGTAACTTTTTCTTATGTGACGAACAGTTACCCACGCTATCTTAAGGTTAGTTGGTAGGAATGTTTAAGGTGGTTACTTTTGTCGTGAGATGAACATGAGCATCTGTCCGGACTTTTTGTTGTTGATTAGATCCTTGTTTTTACTTACTTGGTTTTCTCGAGTTCCTTATTTACAGCGTGGGATTTGCTGTTGTTATATGGGTTCGTTTGGATTTTACATCACTTGTTGTGACATGATTTCGAGTTTGAGTCCTCTTGTTTTGAGCATTGGGGTTGGATGTTTTGGCCTTCTCATTATGGTTGGCATTTTTTCCATCTAGCAGCGAAGACTAAGTATAATTAGCCCTGGTGCTCACATTTGATTCAGCATTTCTATAGTCATTTTTTTCCTTTTACCTAATTTGGAATTGGTGGTTTTTAAATGTGTCCTAAGAATTATTCCCAAATTTCTGTCTTTTGTCTTTTATTTATTTATTTATTTATTTCGTATGGGGACTTCCAACCCCACTAACGACTGTCATGATGTTATTATGACATCCGGAACCAACTATTTCCGTGGCAGCCGTACCACGAGGCGCCGATAGAAGCATCCGTGGAACTCCCATCCAAGTTCTGACCAGACAGAGCGTTGCTTAATTCTACTGATCGAACGTGGACGCTTGTTCAAGCTACACCACCCGGGATCCTTTACATTATTTTGGCAAATTTTGACAGTTCAAAAGTTGGGTTGGATTGCTCCTCGTGCCGTAGAACGCGTCTTTTAGACATTCTCCTGGTGCACACTGTGAGAGTGGACTCATCCTCCAATATTGTCTGAAATTAGGTGCAGCATCTATGTCATGGTTTTGTGATTTGCTGTAATCCAACTGGTTACAACAGACTTTCATAGTATTTAAGAAAAAACTTTTTGGCCGCATGACGTCTCAAGTACGGAACCATTTCGTTTTCCTTGCACGTTGTTTAAGGCGTTACTGAATTTATTTGCAGCCTTTCCTGTTACTTACAAGTTTTTTTTTGTATTATTTCGTGCAATTCTTCGAGTAACAGTCGAGCTATTCTTAACACCTTTCGCTTGCTCTTTACACACTGGCAAAAAAGCTCTGCCACTGCATTGTATTGAATTTACCTATCAGGCGATCTAGTTGCCTAGGTAATTTCAAAACATTTGCTGGGATAGGAGTTTATTTAAGGGTCAAATCCAGCTACGCGTTCGCAGTTTTGAAGCATGTGCGAAGCAGTATGTTGAAATGCTGTTGTTTTCTTCAAGAGACTAGTACTATCGCATTTAAATGCTTTTCTAATTCTCACGTTTAAAACTCTTTTTGAACACATATAACACTATGGAATTGTTCATACCATAAATGCAGTGCACACACTGCCGGATTGTACCTACCATTTTGTTGATTTTTTTCACGATCTTAACTGTTTCATATTAACGTGTGAACTTGCAAGCAGCACCACCTGCCGCGACACAAATTTTATTACCACCATGACTACAAAAGTTATTTTTCTTATTGCTGCTCTAATGGCTATCAGTTACGTCGTCTGCGGCACTCCTGTGAGGATGAAGCATAACGATAATTCAGCTGAGCAACCAGCCGAGAACTTAGCGGAAAAACGTAGGAAAAGAGGGACGAATGGAAAACCTTGAACACGAAGAGATCGTGGACGAGACGTCATACTCCCATAGCACTGAGGAAGTCCACTCCAGCGTCGAAACCGCCATAAAAGGGGCGGCCATGGTGGAGAGGACAGGGATATGGACATAACGTTCAAGGGAACAGAGAGCATGAAAAAATTGTTATCGTGGTCGGCGAGGATCATAAGGTCATGATGGATTTAATGGGCATGAAAGATATGACTGCAGTTTCGGTGGGTGCCTATGGTGGAGAGCACAGAAATATGGACACAACGTTCAAGGGAACAGAGAGCATGAAAAAATCGTTATCGGGGTCGGCGAGGATGATAAGGGCATGCTGGTTTTAATGGGCATGAAATATGTGACGGCAGTTTCGGTGGTGATGACGGTTATGGTGGTCATGTCGGTGGTCGAGGCTATGGTGGTGGACGTGTCCATGGCGCTAGGATATTGCGTAAATGTTTAAATGCATGTAATTGGTTTTTATTGTGTAGTCTGACTAGGACAGCGCATGTAAAACTCCTGCCTTTTGTGTGTATAATGATAGTGGCATCTTTGAATCGCTCTAGAACTGGGAGTTTAAGCTAATCTACGGATTTTTATGTGCTAATTAATAGTTTTGAACATGAGATTATGTCCACCGCAATTAGGGATTTTTGCTTCGCTTAATCACTTCCCAGCGCTCTTAAATAATTAAATTGTTATGCTTACCATAAACCTCAGTATGACACTGGGATATGGAGAAGCTTTTATAATTATTTTTTATTATATATTTGGTTGTATTTGTATTATATAGTTGGTATTATTGAATATAAAGGATTCAGGGCAACTTTTGCTCGTTTTATGATTTTGAATTTTTGTGTTTGCATTTATAAATCAAATTTAGGACCTACCACGCACTACACACTACAGCATTATAGCAGCAACGAAATTGTTTATTACGAGATTGGTCCAACTGACGCAAGTTTGAAACGAATGAAATTTGTTAGTAACAAAGTATTTCCAAAACTTATTATAAATTCAGTTGTGGAAAAGGTCTGCAGGTTGTAGCTGAAACTATACTGCGACACCTTGTCGTATCTCAGAGTTGGACTGACAGTAAAGTCCTTTCAGCGCTTTCTTCACAAGATGCTATAGCCAAGGTGTTCCAATGTTATCCACAGAACTTTTTAAATTAGATCTTCACATATGCAGCAATGTGTGGTCGTGCTGATATTGCAGAAGGATTACCCTAGTCTTACTATATACTGAAAACTGACGTAATAACGTCGCTTTTAAGTAGCAGCAAGTGCTAATGTTAACATTTGCTTCTTTGAAATCCAATAAGGTTGGTCATTACAAACGAACTTCTTGAGGTGTCAACCTTACAGCATTTAAAAATGAATCGTAGCTGGCTGAACGTGTTCGAATGGGGAATTTATTGTAATAAATGTGTTGTAGATTTCTGAAACGTGACATAATAAGAAAAACTTGTTTGGTTTACATGGTAAGCAATCACAACACATCAGATACAAAGCATGCGCTTTTTCAAAGTCCTTGATTCAGTTGCCAATTTTTATATAGTATATAAAAGGAGATTGCAGAGCCATAGGAAGAATGCACCGCTGTTGAAGGTTCCAAATTGTAGCATTTCCGAAACATATTGTGTAACACAAGCAAGACGTACCAGGTATGTAGACGATAAATCCCAGGGCAATGCCTGAAAATGGTATAAGTTACAATTTGAATGACGTGAAGCGCGTAGTATAGGAAAAGACGTGTATTCCGGAATGTGTAGGTATGCGAAGTAGTTCTTAGGCCGGTCCGAAAGTCGGGATCGATCCAGGATGCAGCTTTATTAAGCATCAAATCGGATACTTCGGTTTTACAAGGCACTAACCGGCATTATTACAATGCGGGCGCATTTATAAACAAGCGTTGTGCAACATTTTATTCCGTTATATGAAAAGTTTTTATGCGTTGCCTATTGGATGTTTTCCATTACTGGCGGTGATCAGAATTGCAGACCGTATCCTTCTTTATGAGCCCCATTCGGGCTGTATATTGCAGCAGGGAACATTATAAAATGTAAAAACTACCAACAATGTATTTTTTTGTTGACGAATGGCCGCGTAACGGGGCCGCGAAACTTTTATTGGGCATAACCGCAGCAATAAAATATTTCTATGAAAGATTTCTCAAGTATAATAAAGGTGGATTTCTAATTTCGCGAATTACTCTTTTTGGATGTTCCCCGAAGAAATACATTCCGAGCGAAGTGGATATTAAACTTTTATACTGTTTTATATTTTATTCAGCCGATTCCCTCGGAGCTGCGCTACACTTGTAACTTTATATAAATAAATTATCGCCGCCCCAAATAAATTAAAATACTTGCACTTCCGGAGATTCTGCGTTTTGAAAGTTTCCACTCGCACCTCGAAGAAACGTTATCGAATTTCCGTTCGAGTTACGACGGTGCTAAGTTCGTAGGTAAATATTTTTTCAGCTCGGCCAACGCCCTGCCTCTCGTCTGCGACTACAACTCTTTCCGAGAGCTTTTGTACTTTTTATATTGTTAGAGCTTTCCGATAAAAGAACTGAAATAATCTAATTTACACATTTGAATTTCTTGCGCGAGACTTTACATTTATATAACCAAAATGGATGGAAGTGTTCCTTTGTCGTTCTCTTTTAAATTTTATTTCACTGAAAGGAGGGTTCATTTTTTATTCGATTTATTTTATCTTTCCAGTGGGTGCAAGGCACATTTACTTTGCCTTCTGAATTAATTCGAAATTTAATATTCCATTGGACACTGCTAACGCTTGCCCGTTCCGTTACCCTTTTGTTAATTTATTCTTAAATGCAGGTGAGCGTCCTTTATTTTTTATATCAAATTTGCGACATTTCGAGTGCCTCCATTTAAATTTCAGATTTTTCGGCCTATTTTCGGCTGTGAGGTGCTACTATCGGGGTTTATTTTTAAATACGTTCACAGTTGCTCAAATCGTCTCCAACCTACCCCATTAAACATTTATACTTTTCTTGCTTTAAAGCGCCCATGATTACGGAAGTTTCTTATTTTATTCTAAATTTGGACTTCTATTATTAGATATTCTAAATTTAAACATTCAGTGCTTTGATTTGAATCCTTTTCATCGATTAAAACACGTACGATCACGTTGCAACAATGTATAGTGAAATGAAAAAAAATAATTTTTGCTCTGGTGCAGTGTCTTGAATTTTCCGAAGGCTCACTATATTTGGATTCGAATCCTTCGATATCTTTGAAAGGTTTAGCTCAGCATCTATGTGCTGTGTGTGCAGTTGCTGAAATTCGTCTAATTATGCCAGGATTAGATATTATTTCAAAAGCAATATTCACCTGTGCTCCTCTTTTAACTTCAGTACGTAAAGCTGGGTTCGCCCTTGCACGTTGCTTGACGTTTTGTGTTTGTTATTTTTCCCATTTGGAATCTGTTATCACCACCTAGAGCACTTGTAACTGCAGCTCTGTAAGGAAATCCGAGTGACTTGTCATTTCCTTTCTGGCGCGGCTACTGCTCGTGCGACTCCACATTCCCCCCTGCAGAAAGCGTCGCACAATCCGACCTTACAGCTTTGGCAGCTTCTCCACAGTCCCTGTAACTGCCTTATCGTCGCCCAGGCTTCTAAGATTGGGCATCATCAGGTATTTGCCTTCTCCCGCCTGACCGAGTTGTTTTGTGGCACTCTGAAATATCTCATGTGAATGCTGGTTAGATCTTATTTTAAAAAGTGAAAGTTACGATTTTCGGTTATGATATTACGCTGATTGTTGAGAGAAACAGCAAATCTGCTGCGGTATTGTTTATGCACGTTTGTTATGTTAGCTGTGTCATTCTAAGTTCTTGTAGTATCTTTATAGTGGCTTTGTCGATTGTGGTTGCGTTGAGATCTTTGATTAGCAAACGCGTTTGATAACCTTTTCTCGCGATAAAATCAACTACGGTCGAATAGTGCAGCATTTGAAGCTCTCTTTATTGGTTTGCATCAAGAATTAGAATAATTCAGCCGCCATAGGCCTAATGCGCGAATTTTTATTAATAGCGTAACGAACCTCACATGTTTGAATTTCGAACATTTTCGTTCGTGTAATAATAATGTTATTTTTGAAGCTGAATACATCTGATACTTAATTGTTGTCAGTAGCGCACCGAACACATACACACAGAACTCACAAATGCACATTTCTCAGAAAACATTTTAATTTCACATGATTCTGATACTTTTCTATAATTGAATACGTGTAGAAAGTAAATAGATCGAAGTCTGGTCCAGTTTGGGTGCCATAAGGTACTATTTACGAAATGCAATTAAATATATTAGCTTCATGCCTCCTAAAATGTGTTAAATAAAAAATGCACCCAATACGGATTAAATGTAAAGATATAATTTTCAATCGATTTAGCAACGAGGGCGAAGCAAATTGTAAATTCAATCAGTTTCAAATTATAAACTTAATTGCCACTTTTATAGCAAACCCAGTGCAGTTTTTGACTATGTGATTTATTATTAGCAGTGCAAATTTCCACTGATTAATTCCTGCTGGTTAGGCTTGTTAGAATGGAATCTTAAGAGAACTCTTACGGAATGTCTTCAGCTTTCGAGGATTTGAAACGCGGACTGCCATCCCGCCTGAACTGCCATAAACTTGTGTAGTTATGTATCCATTTATACAGCAAATGACCACCGTGGCGTAGAATTAAACCCAGGATCAACGGGGTGGCGAGTGCGTGAAATGACGTCCACTCATGCGTTCTTATCGCTGTCCAACGTTGCTACGATTTTATCCCATTGTAGGTGTGATTTGCCGTGTTTATCATTTCGTACAATTAGGCGTTTTTGTGCGAGCTTCGTGTGTGCTCGAACGCTCTTTTGCGTGAAAGAGATGGATAATTGTTTGCAATTGAAGATTCAGTTTCATTCATTGTAGAAGTTGTTACAGCTAAAAGTGACAGTTACTCTACGTTATTTGACATATACTTATTTTTTTCTTACTATGTAAAATGGTTATGGTCACACCTCACACAATGGCTTTGTCAGTAGGTTATTTTAAATTATTCTGTAATACTAAGTTGTTGTAGAGAGAGATCGTTGTAATTGCGCGTATGTATTGATAAGTAATAATAACTGAACATACCGAAACTGAGAGAATTGAGATACTAATTATATAGGAGTATGGCAACGTAAGGTCACTAAATACATAAGGTACCGCCATTCCATTCCAAGATTTTGTTTCCCCAAATTAAAAAGGACAGATCATTGTAAGAAAGTGAGAGTGAGAGTGAGACACTAATGACAGGAACCCAAAATTAAAAGAGACAAAAGATGTATGTTTGCACAGTTGGTGGTACCTTATATGATTTAGTAACCTTATGGCAACGGTGCGCAAAACGACCCCTATCGATTATTTAACCAAACGCACCCAAGTCATCGACATATTGTATGATCTACTGTCAGTAAGATCGACAAAAAGTTTCGAGGATCTTCCCACTCGTCTCTACTCTATAACATAGCTACATCTGGTACAGGAACTGTCTGATGACGATTTTTTGGTGGGTAAATTCTAGGTCCCTCTTTTTAAAGAGTTATTGAATGGTGAAATATATAGAAGTTCTGTTAAATGAACTTTTTATTGTTTTTCAGTATTATTTCCCAATGAAGAAGATCCAAGTGTACCAAATATCAATTTCTGGTACCAACAAAACGAAGCTCATTAATATTATAACTGAGTGCGTGAATATCATAACTGTGTTTTCAAATACACGGATTGGTAGAAGGAGAGCTATAGAGTTGCCGACAAGATCCTCTGATATTGCCCCACTAGGTTATTTTTTCTGGAGTTACATATAGAATAAAATGCATAAATAGACCTCAAAAGTTAATACAATTAAATATAAATGGTGAAAGCGGCCAACGAGCGAAGTAGAAATTGTTTGAACATGTCGACAAGTTACCTGATGTGCGGAGCCATTGCGGATAGCAGCAGCGTCCTTTAGTAACAGACGGGAGACTCCGCTTTTCAGAATCGAGAGCAACCCATCCAGATCCAGAACACAGCGTTTAAACGATACCAAAATTTTATTTATTGTCAATAAGATCTTTATTTAACAACAATTAGCGAGGCGACGATAATGCAAGGGAACTTAAACCCTGAGAGAACTGAGCATTGTTTATCTTTACGATCTTGGTTGAATTTATTTTGGCATTTCGTCTTAGAGCCAATGCAAGGCCAGCTAATCTACAACTGCGTTTTTATTATCAATGCTCGATATGCTTTCTTGGATTTCAAATGCTACCTTATTAGTAAATGTTGAAATTTTTATTAAGCTAGGCATGACTTTGTATTGAAAAGGGTTGAAGTGAAGCAGGAATAAACCTGACGAATAAAAATCATGGAAGATCACGACTGGACATTTCACTATAATAGTCGTATTAAGGTACTGTGAATTCACAGCTTTTCAATAACACTCAATGGTATTCAAATATAGAAGTGATTCCTTTTATATAAATTTATATAGTAAATGGCGTAGTTGGGCTTGCGATTAGCCACGCCCGTAAGGGCATTAATGCGACAATTTTTCGTGTGCACCGCGGACAAATATTTGCGCTGCACGACCGTTCATCCCGGAACAAACGCAATCCAAATGTGCGATGTAGTAACACACGTACACGTTATATACCCACAAACACGTCCGATCCCGTTGATCATTTTTAAGCGTAATCCGACACCCCAGGGTAGTGGTGTTAACTATCCCGTATTAGTGGCATCAATCATCAGTGTTTTACCGACACCACCAGAGATTATGGCCAACACTCGCCCTAATGCGATCATCGGCCCACAATCGCTCGATCAATCGATATAACACAATCATTGTCGGTTAATTATGAAATAGTACGTAAAGTGTTGACCGCTGTTTGATTTCCGCCCGCTATTTTAGTTTCGAAAGCCATTTTAATACGGCGACTCTGTCGCGGCTCGCTGGAGTGGTTGGCGGTGTTTTTGGGGGTTGCCGTTGGGATTTGTCGACAAAACTACTCCATATTTAATTTATTAGTTCATTATTGTGTAGAATCAAGATTTACTCAAAATTATTCATTTTGTTGTCTCAAGAAAATTGCATAAAAGGTAAAAAGAAAGAACATTTATCAAAAGTTTGTCTTGATTTTGTATGTTTTGCAAACTGAAAATTTATAGAGATAAAATTAAGAAACATAAAAAATGTTATAGTGATCGTTTTAGTTGGATATTTATTGATATATATACAAAATACAAGAAGGAATATGTATTGTATCATTAATGATAGCATCTCCAGTTGGATTTGACAATGGGATGAGGCTATTTTGCTTCAACTCCTTTAATACAAACTGTAGATATTACCTTGAACATGTTTACAGTTACCTTATATCAGCTTAGACCGCGTCGTCTTTGCAAATAATTGATGTTGATCAGCAGAGTTTTTTTAGACAAGGATATGTAAATTAATTATAACAATCGTGTGCATGAGCAGAAAATATTTATTACATCTTCCCTGGTACTGATTTTGTATACAACTAGATTAATTATTCCGTTTTTAATAACCACAACCGTGTTTCACAGTGGCAAGAAAGCATAACAAAAAAAATTGTGTTTCACACTGGAAAGAATCCTTTGAAATATATTATTTTTAGAACGATTAAAATATTATAGTTGTTTAGGGGCTTTTCGAATGCAATTATTTTATGGCTAAACAATAGAACTATATAAATCGATTTTGTAATCATTATATTATATATGCATGTTAAGTTTCTGGGTCACTGTATATTCTAAGAACATGCGGAGTCTGCCCAGATATGTAGATCTTTGCAAGCAATTAAATTTGACATTTCCATATTTCTGCAAGACTAAGACACGCCGAATTAAAATCAGAAATAAAGGATTTACTGAATTCTGGTTGTTGTAACGGCGTGGGAAGCCGAGGAACCCACCTCAGGACGTGGAAGACAATTAGTGTTGACATAATAAAATATGAGAATCTCAGTTTTTCGGAATTATTTAAATGCGTGTTTATTTAGCGTTATCAGGAGGCGATTAGGAGTTAGTTACGCGGTTGCACTTGTCGCAACGCAGTGGGCGTCGGTTGCAAAAAGTCCAATTTTCCGCGCTCTTTGCGGAGATCATTCGCGAAAGTACCATCGATATTGGGGAAAAGCCCGCAGTATATCAATATCGGCGTGCAGGCCTGTGCAAATGAAGACGTATTTGGTTTCGTCGCAATTCGACCGTCGAATTAATCAAAGTTTAAGCTCCGTAATAATGTGCCGCGCCTGCACGTCAGCATTATTCCTATTTTACAACAAAACTCAATCAGAGCCTAATATATTAGAGCTGTAAATTGGCAATCAATGTTTCCATGCATATGTATGTGTGTGCACAGGTAGGACCCACTCGCCATGTAATAACATCGCTAGATTGCATCGTATATTAAGCAACATCCAATATAGAAACGACAGTTTTAAAATCAAATTTTCTCTATCTATCATGTGTACGGTTTATAATTTCCAGCATTAATAACAATGCGCAGAATGTTAATCTGCAATAACCGTTCGCATCCTGGGATTTGCTCGATCGCATTTGCGATTCGACGCTCGGTATACCTAATTTAAGATTTTATGTCCTGCATTCGAACGGCCTTTTATTAACGTTTACGACCCTATGTCAAATTAACAATGCCGTTTTTCGTTTTCCTACTCGTTTTTAGACAAACAATAGATTCATTTCGCAGAGTGAAATATCTAGGAAACACGGGTACTATTATTCTTAAGGAAGAGACTTGTAATATGCTTCTTAAGCTAGTGAAATTGCATTAAAAACAACTTTTTGATAGTTTGTTGTTACTGTTGGTTTCCCAGAATGTAAAATAATTAAATTAATTCCAACTGTTGTATAACTTGAATTTTTGAGGGAATAAATTTCCATGAAACTGTACATTTACATGGAATATTTATACAAGTGAGGCGTCGACGTTGTCGAGACTTACGATTAGAAAATAATACTATGGGTCGCTCCAAGCGAAGGTACATAAATATAAAGGAAAATTATTTAATTTCCTGAAACACCTGAGACACAATGCCCATTAGAACAAAGGCTGCATTTTCATTTCCAAGCGTTCAGTGCAAGAACTGCATCATAATAAAGAACATGTGTAATGTATCCGGTTCGGTAATTTCTACACTGCTACCATAATCCATCTTGTTCTTGCTTTGTTTGCTAATTTTGGCTATCTTTGTCGATCTAGCGTGAGTACACCATCGTCCCACAAATTTAAATGGTGGAAAACAAACGCCATAAACGTGATTAATTAGGTCGACTTTGTTTTCTTAGTTCAGGTTGTATTTAGACTATTTCCCTGTTTTTATCTGATTTTATAGCAGCTTCAAGGAATGCTTTTTAACTATCATATCTTGATAGCTAAATGTCGAATAGAAATAAAAGACTCTATAATGTTTTGTAAAATCTTGTACAAAAAGTATTATTTAGTGTCCCTTAAGCAATTATTGATTTTTTAGTAAATTAGACTCAAAAAGCAATATGACTCAAGGTTTGAGTCACATTCCTCTGCGATCTGTTTTCTTCCAGATAGGCCCTTGGTTGATACAATTTGTGATGTAAAATAAACACGACACAAAATGCAACGTTTATTTATATAAAATCAAACATAAAATGTATTAATAAAATAAACAGTATATTTAGAAAAACATAAAATAACATACAGCAGACAAAAATTATTGTTTTTTTTTGTGTAGGTTAGAAATTTTTATTAGAACAAAACAAAAATAAAATATAAAACTAAGTAAGTAAGGATAAAACAACATATACGAACGGCTGATATTTTGTATAATCTGGCCATAAATTTTTTCTTCACTTGAACTTGTTTCATCCTACTCGTACTGACATTCGCTTTCTTGAAACGCCTCTTTATCACTTTAAGATATATTTATAAATTCTTCCAGTTCGGATTCCGTTACAATTCTGTATTTATCACATAACATAATGTTCCTTTTAGGCTAGATGGTGGTGTAACTTCGCCATTAGAGTTTATGCAAAAACCGAATTTCGTATGGCTGTGAATGCAATTTAAGCCAATAAAACAGTTATAGAAGGAATTGAAGTACTTCAAGCATTTAAGATATTATATTAAAGAATCACATAGTTAAAAAACAGAAAAACAATGTAAGATCGGTAAGTAGGAAAAATGTTTGTTTTTTCTTCACATAAAAACCCAAGCCAAAAAAGATAGAGAATGTGAAAAGAATGGAAAATAAGATGAGTAAGCAGATAGAAGAAGATAGAAGGCTGAGTTCAAGAAAGAAGAGCAGAAATTCAAGTTGAATTGGACAGATTAGAAAAGAGTTTTGAGTAAACTGTAACGGGCAGGGTAAAAGCTAATAAAGAGGAAGTAACGAAGGAAGTCAGGCAAATAGAAAACAGACTGGCTGATCAAAACGAAGGGGTGAATATCAAGATAGGTGCGATTGAAAGGATACAGCACATATCAGAAGTGAAATTGCGAGAAGTATAAGAGCAAGTAAGGAGTATGCAAATTAGTACAAACAACCGGAGTAGCTGCCAAGGAGGAAGTAACTTCGGTTTACAAGCAGACGGGCTGCCTATATTTGAAGGACGTTCAGGTGAGCTCCCGATGGACTTTAACCCTTAACTGGTAACGTGAAATTTTGGAGCACAACTGGTAACGTGCAGTCTGTGAGACTGGCACACCTTTGAAGGGAAAAAAATTATACTGTTTGAATTATTTGTTTAAATATATATATATAGAGGTTTGTTAGGCATATATTTGTTAGTAATAGTTTTATTTAAAATAACCGAAAACTTAATGTAAAGAAAAAATAATAAAATAATTTTCAACTTGAACACAAATTGGCAATGTACTTTTTACCAGACCAAGATAACAAAGGAAAACTTTTGATCAAAAGTAATTTTATTTATTTTATGATTAATAATAAGTAAAACAATGCATTTGTAAAAAAAAACTTAAAGAAATATTGTAATTCACAGGGCCTGCCATGCATACAAGTGGCAAAAAATTCTCACGTAAACCGTCACCTTCGAGGAGAAAAAATTAAACTGTTTTAATTATTTTTTAAATATATATATAGAGGTTTGTTAGGCATATATGTTTTAGTAATAATTTTATTTAAAATAACCGAAAACTTAATGTAAAAAAAAATAATAAGATAATTTGCAACTTGAACACAAATTGGTAATGTACTTTTTACCAGACCAAGATAACAAAAAAAACTTATTTTATTTATTTTACGATTAATAATAAGTAAAACAATGCATTTGTAAAAAAAACTTAAAGAAATATTGTAATTCACAGGGCCTGCCATGCTTACCAATGGAAAAAAATTATCACGTAAACCGTAACGTGCCGTCTCACAGACTGTACTGAACTAAAAATAAAACACATCTCCAGCGTTAGTTGCCCAAATTTACCAATAATTGTGCGATAGGTGGGGTACCAAGAGGAGAAAGATTAGATCAGATCATTTGCCGAAAAGCGGTACTCTTTTGCTGAAAATTTGAGATTAAAATTTGCTTGCAGTCTCACAGACGGCACGTTACCAGTTAAGGGTTAAGAAAGCTTGATGATGTTATGAGGGAAATACTAAATGAAAATAAGGAGATGCAAATCATAAATATGACTTTACGCAATAATGCAGAATGCAGATATTTGTCATAAGGCTACTATTGTCAAACCAAAATACAGTACATACCAGGATTTCCGGAAATTATTCATTGAACAGTATTGGAATAATGCGCACCCGGCACAAGTAAGCACCGACTTGACTACCGGAAATAAATGTATATCACGAACAGATGCTTCAGACCTAGCTATTGTAGCCGAACTTATCCAAATATAAGAGGGGGCATTTCATAAGTATCGTCCATAACGTGGGGCAAGAATTAAAAATAGTTGAAAGAAAAATGGCATACAAAAGAGTAACAAGGAAAGAAATGTAGCAAGAAGAAGACATACAAGAGGTGCAGTCAGAAGAAACGGTGCAAGAAGTACCGCAGCAAAAAGAACTGGGAGACCGAAAAGGTAGCCCAGACGAAGGGGCAAAGAAGGAAGTAGATTTGGCGCAATTAATGACCCTAATTGTACAAATGAATGTGAACATGCAAGAATCTACTAAGGCAATGCAGGAGAACATGAAAGAAGCAATACAGCCGAAGAAATTAGAGTACATGCAATAGAAAATATTTAAATAATAAAAAATGCAACCAAAAGCTGAGCTAGTATATACAATTTTTTAATTTATTTAATATTTATGCAACTACAAAAATATAAAAAAATAAAATATACATACTCCATATAAAATCAAATAAATGAAAACGTATTTTTGTTTAGGAAATATGATTTCAAAAACATAAAATGTCCACTGAACGATTACTTAATCTTGTTTTTATTCTAGATACAAAAGTGTCTAAAATAGAAAATATTCTCTCACTGGCTACTGAACGTGGTTGTATCGTTTTCAGGGCATCAAATAATATATCTATATTCTTTGTTCTTTTATTCTTATTCGTGTAGAACACAGTTTCCCAGGCAAAAAGCGGAGCAAGACTGACTAACTTAGTAATGTCTGACACTTGACTCACCAGTTGAGTCATCAATAGTGAACATGTTAAATGGAAATACATGCTGCAGTTCATAATAAAAATTCAGGCACTGAAAGCAAATGCTCAGTTCAAACCCGCCCAGCATGTTTGAGTATGAAGTAACGAAATTGTATAATAAAATTGGCAAAATACCTCATTATAAAAAGAGGCGATTTTTAAGCTATATTGGTCCTTCGAGCCGGATAACTACCAGCTAAGTTCTTTTCGAATTGATTCTATGCACAATTTAGACATTCCCTAGGTTTTAATGGCGGAGGAACTGTTATAATAGCGCTTTGTATTTATTTTTATTTAATTTTACTTGTGGTGGACTAGTTTTTGTTCTGATTGGAGACGAATTGACTATGCATCTTAATTTTAACGTGGTATACAGTTAGTAGTCTCTAGTCTGAATTAATCCCAACTGGCACATTTAGTCACTGGAACGTACCGATAACTATTATCACTTGTCGTGAAAAAGTTCTCATTAAATGCACGTGACCAAAATGGGGAATAATTCTTGGTGACCGCAACGTTTAAGCGACGTTCCTGGAACTTGTCCGATTATGTTCCAGTGGCCTTGTTGTTACGTAGCGGCTTAGTAGCCGTCGATTTTCACAGAACTTTACTATTCTTTTAGATTAGTGTTGCTTTGTCTTGCAACTAATTTGGTTAAACTTGTTTCATTCATCCATAATCCTTTGTCCACTTCGCTAGCTCAGAAGGTAAATGAAATACTATAAAAATAATATTAGAGAGCAAAACTTATGTTCTTTCCCGATAATCCGAGTGAAAAAATTAAAACGAATGCAAGTTTACTATCACTCATAATGGTGATAGTCCAAATGAAACGATGCGCCATTCAAAGTTGGGTTTTTAAATTAAAATATTGGCTTAAAATAAGTTAATTTATCATATTTGGTGTATAAAGACGTGAAGTTCATGTTTTCTTAACAATCTCATCGTAAGATTTGCTCACAAAAATGGTATATTTTGGAAAAAGTAGTTTTGAAGTTGTCTTAACTGATAAATATAACATGAAAGTAATTGCTACTTGACGATAGTAGGATGGGAGCTGCAAATATGTAACTTTAAAGCAAGGCTGCTTAAAGTCACGATTTAAAATAAAAGAAGCAAAGTACATTAATTTTCTTTTATTCTGTTTTTTACAATAAGCTTGCATTCCTCTTCAAACATTTTTATTCTCAATAGTAACCATTCGGCATAAAACCATGTTCAATGCAATGTAGTATTGATGTCCGTCCTTTGGTTAGTTTATTTTTGTCTTTTGTAGTGCACCATATTTTTATGTTTTAAGGTGTATTTTAGAAGTTTAACATTTTTTGCATTTTGTAATATTATACTCTTATTGTTACTATCAATGAGTATTTTTTGTTTAAATAAAGCTTTGTTTAATCAGAACTAACTTCTTGTGTGCCATTTGTTTTTGGTGTTAAATTGACTAAATATAAAAACTATAGCTTAAATCAACATATTTTTTAAATTAAGTCGTTTGATTTAAATCGGCGCAACCCTGCTTTAAAGTTATATACAGTGTGTCCGCGGATTAAGTTCACATAAGGTGTAAATGACAAAAAATATTCGAGTTAAATGTTAATATTCTAGTAGCTGTAGGAGGCAATCCCTTATTTTTTTAACATATTAGTTCATGAACTAGTTAGAGTGCCTCCTACAGCCACGATAAAAAGTATGTTGGTATAAAAAACCAAAAATCATTTAAAAAACTCAAAGTAGGCCGATTTGTCTGAAAATTGAAAGTCTGCCATTACTCTTAATTCTAAACAACTTTTCTTAATACTTTTTTTATTATCTTTTCTAATAAAGGTGGTTTACTCTTGGGCATTTTTTAAAAATCGATTCTAAAAACACCCTGTATATTAATTAATTTTATTGATTTTCTCAAAATCTTGGTTTGAGAACAAGCAGGAGCGATTCCTATAATATTAACATCTAACTCGAATTTTTTTTGTCATTTACACCTTATGTGAACTCAATCCGCGGATACACTGTATATACTAGAAAGTACCGAATAGAACTGTAGCGTCACTTTAAAGTCCTGGCATGGTGCCTGTTCAAAGTTCCCGTTACTACTTCATGGTTGCAAATGGAACTTTAATTAGGTACATAGTTTTTAATCTCACATTTTCCTGAAATGATCGTTATCTCACACAGCGTTTATGTGTTTATTTTTAGTGAAATATAGAAGAAAAGTTTCAATCTTTATGAAGGTTTGTAGAATGTTGGTAACTTGTTTACTTTTTCTTGCCTACTTTGCCTTTGTCAGACGCCTTTTTTTTAAAGCTACACTGCCAAATACTTATTTATTTAGGTAAATTACTACACTTTACACAACAATAGAGACAGCATGCATGCAATTTTATGAATATTGAACACTAGACGTGAAATGACTTCATGGCGAATTTAAGAGGTGACTAGCATTTTATAGTAACCTGAACGTCGCGGCAGCTATCAAAACTACTTGAAAGTAGTTACAACTTTGAACTAGTATCGATAGTAGCCATTTTCAAGTTCTGAAAACTTTAAGGTCGCCCTAAAGGAAACGATGACGTTTCTAATACCGGGAAGGCCACGTACAAGTAAAATACAGCTACAAAGTAACCATAGCGGTAAAAACTATGTGGCAGCAACTGTCGAATTGTAAACTGAATTTAGTTATTCTTCAAAGTCTTAGTGTTAGTGGCGGTTCTGTAATAGTTACTCATTCTGGTTGGTGTCTCAGTTACGGGTACTTTGGTGCTAGTTGGGATTGAAATGTAATACAAAGAGCTTTGTTATTATTCTCTTGAAGAATCGAGCCCCCATTAAACCAATGTTGAGTGTAAATAGCGCTAAATTTAATACCTTTTGTTTGTATTTTTCATGTGTTAACATTTCGTGCTCGCCCCTTTTAGAAGGGTTACTTAGCAAAACGGTTCTCGTTTATCCTGTGGTCAGTTCAGACACCGACACCCTTAAAATTATTTCATTGAATAGCGCTGGATTACAACAAAAACTCTGTAGAATAGGGTAGTCCTAGTCCGAGTCGGATATGGATTAATCTTAAAAGTAGCTTACGATATAACGGTGTTCTTCGAGCCGGATATGTATCAACCAAAAGAAAAATATTTTATTTTTGCAGCATGTTTCATATGAAGACTACAAATGAGCTCATTTTCTATAGAAAAAATATTCTCAATTTATAATTAATATCGCCGGGGCTCATAAAAAAACATAAAGGGCATTGATAAGGGCGTATTTTTATTTCAGTGGAAGCAAATATATCGAACAGCTAAACCAGCATGTTACTTTAGACAATGGCGTTTATCGGGATTGGAAATCTTATTTAAAAACCGTTATTGAATAGAAATTGCATGTCTGCGTAACGCAGATAGCACATAATATATTAACACAAAGAGGACAACAGTAACTGAACCGTGTGTTTATATTCTAAAACGGGATTGTACGCGACACCGCATTGTTTGACGAATGCAATAATGATAATTGATCTGTTTTTAATCCCGTTTTTGTTAACAGCTGTGAAAACTACCATGCGGTTATTCGCAACACTTTACACGCGTGCATTATTTGCGGCCGATCCGAAATCGCGCTGTCAATTAAAAGTTAATTTTAACTATAATATCGTCAAGTAGCACCGCTGGGCTGCCTGTTGATAACGTGCGCCACTGAGCCAATTCCAAATGTAATTTAACATTTGGATGGCATTGTCGGAGTGTAATATTACATCGGCGCAAGTTATAATTAATGCGCTATACAACCCTGGGCCCAGGCGGGAAGAAGCAGCAGCTGACACGCGAAGACCCATTACCCAAAATAGGTAATTCGGCCAGATCCCGCTTTTTCCGAATTAATTATGCAGCCGACCTATCGACGGATCCGACCTCAGGAGTGAGCCAATTTCCCACATTATTATTTTTAACTTGACATTGATCGCCGCAGGAGCCGACTTTTTACATGTTGTCGAACTATATTTAGGCTGATTCAAAGAAGGCTCGAATTCGAATTTTCCAGTCTGGTAAACAAATTGGGCTGTTGTGCAGGGAAACCGAACGGCACGCTTTTCAGCGAGCGGCCTACGAGGTACATTTTAAATATGCCCTTCCAAGATTATCTCTGGAACGTATGTTTAGCTCGGCATTTATGCAACTGCCCTTTATTTTTTATAGATAGATATTCGGACCAAGGATGTCCCGTATCGGGCACACATCAAAATGTCCTGATATTATTCCGGCAAAAATTCCGCGGAAAACGCGATGTCACCGACATGAAATGGTGCTTAACCTATTATTTTAAACATATCAAAAATGGAGATTCGTTTTAAAACCTGTAATTTTTTTGTTTTGGCATGAAACGCACCGCAAGGTTTTATTTATATGCTTATTTTATCCGCCAATTCTGAAAACACTGACCGTAGCATTCCCAAAGTTTGAAATAAATTATTCATAAGATCATAAGCCCTGTTGAATCTTAATACATACATGGATATCAAACCGTTTTGTGCTAATCTCATAGAAAACTAGATTTCAGTACTCTTGTACTTGTGTTTGAAAGATAATGAGTTTCTCGTCTCAATGCTCTAAATTTTAAATTGTCTTCAGTCGTATGTGGTTTTGCTCCATCCTGCTGAAAGTGCTCCATCTTGTCGTTTATCATCGGTCAATTTTTTTATAAATATCTGCCAAACATTGTTGCCTAAATCTTGTTTTCAATCTTGTATACATTTTAAAAATCCTGTGAGCTGGGAGAATTTTTCGTGATTTTTCTAAAATTGCCAGTACATTATCTAGTGGGAATGATTTCTTGTCCATTTTGGGATATTGATTGATAGATTGCTTGCTACTGGTGCCGTGTAATGAATTTTCTTCAGACCCCTATATGTGGATTTGAAACCTTCAGTATCTTTGAAAGGTTTAACTCAGCAGCTGTGTTGTATGTGCATTACTGAAATTCGTCGGGTTATACCAGGATTAGATGGTATTTCAGAAGCAATATTCACCTGTGGCCTCTCAACTTCGGTACGTGAATCTGGCGTCGCTCTTACACATTTCATAACGTTTTGGTGATCATTTCAAGCTCTTTTAATATTTGGTTTTTTGGGCTTGTTGCCACCACCTGGAGCATCTGGAGTACAGGTTTGAGGTTGTGCAATCATGGCCCTCTGCGGTAACGAACTCGTCCGATGAAAAATAGTCCTAAATAACAATATAGAGCAGTCAAATTTCTGGGTTGTACTATATCTCATCTTGGAAAGATCGATATCCACCATCAACCTCAAAAGTTTAATTATTACAACGGCATAATAAAAAGAGCAATTAAAAATAAGGTCCAACGTGGAACACTAAATTGTTTACAAAGTGGTATATATTCTCACGTTAGGTGTGGTAGCGAAACAAAACAGAGAATAACAACTTTTGCTATTTCTACCAGCATACAACCTACAAGATAGACATAAAAGAAGAGCTAAATATATTCGATGTTAATGATAAAATTAAAGAATACAGACCACGTTGGTAAGAACACCCAGAAAGAATGGATGGATAATGAGAGATTATCAAAAATAGGTTTCCCATATCGAGCAAAAGGAAGAAGAACTCTAGGAATGCTGAAGAAAAGCTGAAGAGATCAGCTAGAATAAACATATGATCAGACGTAGTATCACAACGGACCAATGCTTGAAGGAGGAGAAGAAGCTGTCCAATCCGCATTTCCCTCGTGCGACTTTAGAATCCCACCTGGATAAAGGCGAGCACAACCCATCCTTGTTCTCTTGGCAGCTTATCTACAGCCTTTACTGGACACCTCATAGTCGTATACCTCCTTCTAGATAGTGCAACGTCAGGTATTTGTGGGCCCGTTGTTCTAGCCGAATTATCCGGGAAAAACTGACATTCAGACCCTGACAAATTCACGTTAATTGTTGCATGAAATTTTACGTTGCTGTGTTCTTTAGGTTATCTTGTTAATTTGGCAACACTGATAGTCGCATCCAACTCTTTCATGGTAAAAGCATTCGAGAATCCTTGTCTCGCGATAATAAATATAATTGTGCTGACGTTTACTGCAGCAATATCAAAGTGTACAATAATTCGGACGCCATAGGCCTATTGGACGAATTCGGCTTCATAACGTAACGAACCTCTGATGAGAATTTTAGCTTCCGTTATCGCTCCGAATTCTACCATTAGCGGTTGGAAATGTGTGTTATTGAAGCGCATTCCGTGGGAAATTCTAGCTAATTGTTAAGTATTTATTTTATTTTTCTGACAAATTCGACGCTACTGCAGATACAATAAAATATACTTAACGGTAACTCAAATGACCATTACCTTATGCTTTTATTAAAATATAATTGTTTTACTTCCTGTTATATTTGTTGCCTGTAGGAGAACATTCAACGATTGAATTCCAAGTAGCGTAACTCAAACGAACTTTCTGACGTTTTTTATCTATCTTCTATTGTTAGTTTGAGGATTAAATGCGTGAATCTCAAAAGACAAATTTCGCTACTAATTTTAGGCTTTTTGTCATTTTGAAATTAAAAATTAACAAAAAATTTGTTTGCTGATCACGATGTTTTCTGCATTTTTGAGTATGCAAGTTTTTATAAAAGGATTTGCTTTTTACTTTTTACAGTCAGACCTGAATTCGTTTCGTGTGCTTGTAAAATTTTTCTTGGCAGTTAAGTGAAAAACATTTACCTATATTAAAAAATCACACTATAAAGTTACATTATAAATATTCAACAAAATTTATCGGTACAAATTGTTTAGATGCTGTAAATTTTAACAAAAGCTTACTTCCTGTTAAAAAACTATGTCGCTGCCACGCAACGGGTTAATTAGACACGAAGAAGATCGTAACAGCGATTGATCGATTTTAATCAGCATTGTGTGCAGTTAGTTGCAAAATATTTCCGTATGAAAATTTCATTGCCTATTCATGAGCAACGTTGTAGGTGGTCGCAATATCAGGTTTTCCTGATTATTAACGTTGTTGAAACAAAAACGGTCAGCAATAAACTACAAAAAGTGCATTTGTATTAAAGCCATAAAGTGCTGTTAAGCGCTGCACATGCATACTCGACTGGGAGTACCTATGTACATTCTTGAAAGAAAATCAATCTCATTCGAATAAATAAATCACGTGTATCAGCCATAAAACGCACTGCAAATACACGATGTCAACCGGAGAAGCTTTCTTTTTGCATTCGACTGAAGTTCGATGAGTGCACGGCGGAAGGCCGAATAAAACATTTATAATGAGATATATTATTAAGTCCAACCTCTGCAGATTAGATACATTCCGGTGCAGTTGTTTTATTACATTGTGCAAAACTATAATTTCGCCGGCTTTATTGCCAAGCGAATTTCATTATTTTTTTATGGTCGCACGTTAGATAATTGAAGTCGTTTTACGTAAAAATCATTCTGGATTCTGGACGTATAATAACAGTTGAATCCATTCGGAATTATTAACGATTTAGCTATAATTTTTTGAGATTTTTTTTAGAAACTAGGCAACTACTGGGGAGTGACGTGTTAGCGAAGTCAAATTTAAAAACAATAATCGTGGCATACTACAATTACTTTCAGTAATTGCAAGGTTTTGTAGTAGTGTTTCTGTATGCGTGTGTTGAGGAAAGCATTAAATTTGAAATTCAATTAATTTTTTGTACACTGTTAATGTTAACCGTTTGCCAGTTTTTGCTTAAGTTGTATCGGCATATAAATGGTCATAATAGAAAAAAACAAAACGCTACACTCTGTAGAGGAGTTTGGCCCCCAATTTAACACGAATTCTGAAATACTGAAGACACTTTTTTGTGGAGACGGAAATTCATATTGACTGTGGTATTCAACAAAAATATTTTACTCCCACTCTTAAATTTGTCAGATTTGTAAATCATTTCCTTTCATTTAAAAAAATTCTGTCATATTAGAATCTTACATTGAGACATTTCAAATTATTGAAAAGTATGCAAAGTGAAGCCCAAAGGCAAAATTTTTTGTATTGTTAGTTTTGTCTATAAACTGAGTTGTGTTCTTTTTTAATGTGTAAGATGTGCTTTTTATTATCTCGTTTGTTCCTGTAGCGTTACATAAGCTGTTTTGGTAATTCTGAATTTACGAAATTTAATTGTTCTCAGGTTGCCCTCCAAAACCGAGAATCCGGATTAAGGGTACGTCACGACTTTTAGTTTTTGCACAAAATACACGTTGTTGTACATACAAATGTTTGGCTTGAAAGAAACTGTTTGATTTGAATAGTATTGAGTGTTGATAGTGGATAAAATAATGGTGGAGGAGCTTGACGGTAACCATAATATAATGTAATTTTTAATCACTTGCAAATTATTAGTAGCTTTTTTAAATGTATTTAGTTAAACGTCAGAAATGGAGAATATAAAAAATAATTAGGGATTTTGTTGAACTCAATGGCGAAGAGACGAACGCGCATATGAAATACTAACGGTTTGCCGTTTTACTTTGCTAAATTTTATTGAAACCAGTTGTAGATTCCTTTTTAATAGAAGGTGGTAATTTCGGAATTCACATTACGTTGTGTCTTACTATTTTAACTTTACATTATACGAGTATATCTTTTGAAATTTCGTGGCAATTCATAAAAGTATATTTTAATTTTTATTCCCAGAATGTACTATAATAATTAGACGAAAACTTTTTCTGAGATCACGTCGAGTCCGTTATAAGCGAATAATGTTGCACATATTTTTAAAATCACCGACTTAAGTCACTTTGGCAGTAGGTGTTAAAATATATCTCTACTAGCTTTTAAGCTCACCACATAGGTGGCCCTCTTACAATTAAAATAGTTTTATATTTTTCGAATTGTAAATAAAGTAGTTCACGTCTTTAGTAAAGAAAGCTCAGAAATAAAACACTTAGTAATGTGAAGTATGTATATTAATTCGCAAACGAAAAAATATTGCAATCGATAAAATACGAATATGGGCCATCAGCGGGAATTTGATTTCTACTCAGCTAACTTAACCGCTCGTCCAGAAATGCTACGTAACGCACATGTTTATCGTTGTATCATGAAGGGCTCAGTGACGACGCGACGCACGTAAGGAAGTAGCCCAATCACAGATGAAATAAACATGTTTACGTATATATATAAGGATTCATATTTGAGGGGCAACAATGCAACCATTTTTAGACCACTAAATTTGGTTTAAAAATTCACGCACGCTTGACAAATGCTTTTGTGCACATATTCTTTAAGGTTTATAGTACAAGTCTGTCAAATCTATTCTGACAAGATAGCTGATGGATCTGTATTGATTAAAAAATTATATAACTAGTTTTAATGTCCGTTAACCAAACTGCCGCGAGTGTTGCAGAATGCATGCTACAAATTGACAGCATTGCTAGATATGGAGGTTTCAGTTATGTATTTGTACATAGTTTAAGAATGTTTTGTTAATTTTAGACAATTATAGTAGCTTTACTTTATATCTGACATACTGAAATATATTTTGTAGAGAATACGAAACGAAGATGGAAGAATTTAGATCACATGTAGAATACCCATGAGTGCAACGTGATATGAATCTTGTTGAACGATTGTTTCTAATCATTACGTTTGCAAAACATTTATCCTTTTTTATCCTGTAAAAATACAAATATACTGCTCAACAAATGAACTGGACCATTTGCATATATGTGCAATTTAAAAAAATATTTTCCAAAAGGACAGTCATGGCATTTTTTGTAACCTTTCAGGGTTGTGTCACTATAAAAAGCATTTCTTTTCATAATTTGGTTTAAATAAAACTAAATCCATTAATAAAATATTATCATTTGAAAATTTTGAATTTTGCCCAAATGCTGATAGCACATTGCCTGCAAAGTATGCCAAATTGTTGCCAAAAATTTTTAAACTCAAAAGACTATTAATTTCCTTTTTTGTCCTTCCCCTTATTTTTGTTAAATATAATTTTTTTTATTAATATGATTTTATTAATGCGTCAGTTAATATTTGAGAATGTTGAAATTAAATATGCTTAATATGCGTATACTATAAAACAAAAACTATTATATATTTTTTGTGACGTAATGTAACAAATATAATTGTTATGTGTCGTCCAGTTTATTTGTGGAGCAGTATATATGACATTGTTTTGAAAACGACATTCAGATCACCTCTTTTTAACATTTGCAGCACAATAGAGTTAATAGGATGTGCCTTAATCGCTGTATTGTCATATTGTTGATATTTTTGCAGCCAATCTAAATATATTTTAATATATTCGAGTGCTTTATAAATACACAAAATATATTTTTGGAATTATGGATTTTAACATTAGCATTATCAAGTATTAGTGTTTTTACGTTGCATCGTTCTTCGTTATTTTTTTATTTGACTTCTCGTTTATTTCTATCTTTTTCTTTCTTCGAGACAGTATCAAAACATGCATTTTTGAATTATCCTCAGCATGTTTAGAAGGGGACAGTGATTACCTCGTGGTTTTTTTAGACTTTGCTATATCGGAATTCCCCTTTTTTGAAAAAAGTTGTGTCCGAATCCGAGGTGGAAAATCTTGAAAGTTTTTTCTGACAGCATGTGCTTTTTCAAACAAAGAAATTCCACCCTCTTGGTTTTGAACGATGACTTATTTTCTCTTCATTGTCGAGATCATTTAAAGTCACAAGGATTTTTCAGTCACAGATACGTAGGTATCATCCAACTTTAAATTGGTTAACATTTTGACACTATTGTCCGTATTTGGATCAATGTTTTGTGCAATGGGATTTTTGAAATCGAATGCAGATCTCGAATTACGAAAAAGATTTTGTCATCATCTTTCAATTACCAATTTAGCTGTCAGCAACGCGATTTGGAATCGCTTGGTTTAGGTGTTCAAGTGAGTATTACGACATGATAACGCTTTAAGGAAAACAACAACCATTTATTTATTTAAATAAAATTAGTTAACGATTACACTCATATATATATTTATATACTTGTAGCAAGATATACAAATATACATATAGAAATACAACTTTAAACAGTTAGCGTAGCCTGGACAGGGATAAGTTAGCGAATGGATTGATAGTGACGCGCGTTCAACACTTGCCAGACGTAAACACGGAGCGTCGGAAGGTTGTAAACCGAATTACTGGAATGAAATAGCTTGAAGGAGATGCTGGCGCTTCCGTGACCATCTGTATATAGTTTCTCCAGTTTCGTAAGTGGAGGGTTGTTTATTGCTTGTCGGTGCCCCAATGGAACTTGCATCTTCTCGAAAGTGCAATTACCCCTTGATTCTGGTTCCTGAGATTGGAATTGCTTTATAACCCTTCTGCTGCAATCGGATGTTTATCGGCAAAAGTGTTGGGTCACTTTTGTCTGAACGCTTGCATCACTTAGAGTTTTATTACTCGACGTTATAGTCTGCAGGCCGGGCTTGCTGCAATTCTTGCGCAGTCGATCGTCTGTTGCCCAAAAGGGTTAGGCGACTAACTGCTGTTTGGTCCCGGATCATCTGTAGTTTACAGATACGTAAGGTTGTCGAAATCTGTGTTTTAAGTTGAGTGCTTTTAACACTCGAATTGCGGATGCAATTCGTCACCCGCGACGCTAATTACTCAATTTACGACATTAGTCACTCAGTTGCGCGTAGCATTCATAATACTGAATTCGTAGGTTTTTCGTGGGGTGATTTATGGACGCTACACGTGGTCCTGCATCCGCTACATATGTAGTTCGTTCCATAAGTCTCGTTTCCATTATTGTTTTATTTAGTGTTTCCACCTCTTCTTGGAGGGAAAACAGGAATCTTCTTTCTCTAGTTCTGCATTGGAACAACATACATTTAAGAACCGAATTTGTCATTATCATCTTTATATATTGCAACCTATTCCGAAATTGTTTTCGTATTTATTCTACTATTTAGTCTTTTCATCTATTCCTGGGTTTTTATTCCTTTAGGTAGGGTTGGTATTCGAACACCCATTTTAAAAGTACCCTGAATTGGTTCTTCTAATGAAGTCATTGTCCGCCATCTATTGTTAAACGCTTCAGGAGATATCAGAGCCAACTTGCCACGCTGTAAGGGCATAAAGCAGACAATCTATGAACCACACAACTAGGATTCACCTAAATTCAGTCACACTGAGAGGCGACATTAGCATATAGATTGCAGCATTGATTCCAGAAGTATATGTAAAAGTCGCGCTCTTATTAAAATATGCGGCTAATAACGTGTAAACACGGCGGAATTAAAATAAAACGCGCAATTAAAGACGCGATTCTGTCCGAGCTTTCTAACGCGAAAGCTCGTACGAGTTTGTTAATTATTCTTTCCGTTCGTAGGCAAATTAACCGCGCATAGGAGCTATTTTATATTTTATCCGCCATTGGAAGTGCATGGCGCATATTCTTGCGGAGCATTTTGCTTATGAGGTGAAGTGCGTTCAAGCCGAGGGCCCTTCACTGCGGTGACCCGCGTAGAGAGGCACCGTGTTTACATCAGCCATGTATAATATATACATCTATCTGCGTACTGATACAACATGCATGAATGTAAACCCAGTGAGTGCATTATTAAGCAGGGGCTTCTACCGCGCGCAGGGGCGGACTCGGGAAATTTATGGGCCGTCGTTAATTTTCAGACGTGATGAGCTTACTTGATGCGGATAAATTGTGCTACTGAAAAATGTATTTATTCGGGTAGTTACACATAGGCGCCTAAATAAACTAGACGGGGAATTGCGTTGTCCGCGGGCCCCACGCGACCCGTACTTTGGGCCTCGCGAATTTTTGCCTTCCTCGCGATTTGTTACTGTCTGTCGCCTGACGCGCGGCTGCCAACTGAAGGCTTTCCGCTACATGCCCCGATTATCCCTCGCAGATTAATTAGCATAGGGATGTTCCCAGATCTAAGACCTGGCAATTTATGCGTGTTGTGTGTGTTGCCCTTCGCACCTCTTCGCGCTTTGTCAGCGGCGTATTTTGACATCGTAAATTTCAACCGGAAGCGACGAACCCGCGTTGTGGAAGTAGCATCGACGTAAGTTTCAATTTGTGTGTTGATTTACCATGTGAACAATTGATTAATTTCCACTTTCAGTAGTATCTTCTGTTATTAATATACTTACCATTTTTCTTGACTTGTCTAATCTCGTGCAGTACTCCTCCAAAGAGTGTAGTGCTTCGAAATTTAGATTTTTTTTATACCGAAGAATACTGCGGACGCTAATAAAAAATCTTATTGTTTTGCCCACTCGCTACGATATACGCAAAAATAGTGCATAAACGACCAGATACTCTTGCAATGTGTTAATTTAATGCTGTGACATTTATAAAAAAATATTTATATGCAACAATGTCCACTTTCTATTTTGTATAGAAGTGTGTATATTTTAGAATTTTATGAGAATGTTACAGAACTACGACTTTACTAAACTATTAACACTTTAGTTTCCAGATAAACAAAAGCACCAAAAGCTGAGCCCTTGTTAAATGTTTAACTTTGCTTTTAACTAGCTACAGTAAGAAATGTTACCGTAGTGTTTCACACATTTACAGAATTGTTCAGTTTTGACGAAGCTTGACGGTTTGTGGTTTACAAACTTTGAATTATTCTTTATTCCTGCAAAAATAATGCAATTATTCATTCATTCATAATCTTTAGCATCTTTATCTTTCGGTACCGCTCGGGAAGTGCAGCGAAGGTAATGGGTCGCATGCGACCTACATTAATCTCTTAATTTTTTATTAGAAATTGTATATGATTTACATACAAAATAGTAAATACGTATACTACGTATAGTATGAGCAAAAACAAAGTTCATCAAAGATGCCTTTGGAATTTGGAAGCCATGTGTATTATAACATCATAAAATGGTACCTAATCCCTATCACTGACATTTTATAAACAGTAGCTAAGAGTGGGTAACATCGCAACGTGATCAAGACTGCCCCTAATAAACGTAAGAAGAAAAGAAGAAAAAGAAAAAGATCACAACTTCACCCCGTAACAAATGTCAATGACAGCTTCATATTTTCTGGTGTTATAAAATATATGACTTCAAAATTCCAATATAAAACACGTGACTTCAAAATTCCAAAGGCATCCTTGAACTTTCTTTTTGCTCATATGATAGAACCAACGCGTGAAGCTGATTTTTATACACCAAGCTAAAGCGAGTGGTGCAACACTATGAGTGTAAAAAAGGTTTCCCGCATGTGTTTCACACTATACTTTTTCTACGACCTTACATTTAAAAAGTGCAATAAGAAATTTTTTTATGGTTTAATTTTTTTTATTGTAATAATTATAACATTTATCAATTATAATATTATAGTTTTTCAGTTTAAAGTTCAGTTCTTCAGAAAATATCCACAAAGATTAGTTTAAATTAAATCACTGGTGCGGTTCACTTTACTGTTTACTTTATGCACTGGTATAGCTATTGTTTCAAGCATCCCTTATCAAAGAGTAAGCTACAATTATAGGAAATGCCGGTATAAATGGTTATAACGTACGTTCCTTATAATACATTGGTGTTGGAGGCGTTGTAGGTTGCTTTTTCTCTCGTTTTCACTTGTTTAATTTTTAATTATTTTTATCAATTAACTGTGTAACATTAAGCATTTTAACAATTTAAATTTAACATTTAAATATATTGGTTATGATCCATTTAAATCAAGACAGAATGTTCATCAACATTTGTTTTAGTGATGCTTTAATTTTTTTTAGAAATATCTACACAACCTGGTAGAAGCACGATATAAGTAACTTCTAATCGATAAAAGTTTTTATATTCATAAATCTACCACTTTCAAAATTGTAATGGACTTATTTTTCAGATTTAAAACCAACCTGAAATTAAAAAGAAAAAAATCAACGAATTCTTCTAAACATAAAATAATTATTATAAAAATGTATTTCTGAAGAACATAAGAAATAAGTTAGCAAAACGTACGTAAACATATAAAAATTATTTGTTTCTATTTTTTAAGTAAAGATTAATTTGTAATGTGTTATATTTTTCTCTACTGTATTTTAACCTCAAATTATTTCATAACGTCAATTTGATATGTGCTTCCAACGCAATAGCTTGTAATGTACTAATTGGCGATGGAATTTGTTTGTCGTTTCGGAAACATATCGCCGACACTCATTTGTAATTTTTTAAATAAATCTTTGTGGAGAACACCAAGAAGTGTTTTAATTGGTTTAACTTCGTAGCTCCACTATTAGAGGAATGGACAATTGCTCGTTTCTGCAATTAGCCAAATTAAAAGCGTTTTAAAATACAGTAAAATTCAACTTCATGAAACGCGGGTCGAAAATAATAGTTTTTCAGTTTAGGTAAGTCATTTTTAGCTTCTCTCCAGACCACATTATAAAGCGATTTTAGTCTTTTGCAGCTCTAGGGATGTGTAGAAGTTTTTGTAATCACCTGAAGTATAGAATATATCAAAGAGTGCGTAAAGTACTTATCTGTATTTGGTTATAATGTGCTCTATTATAACATATTAAGAGACTAAATCGATTACTTATGCCATAAAGTGTTGTTCTTGCTATTAACACATTTTCGGCAACAACAAAATAAATACGTTTTGAAAATAATCTTCCGCTATAGCAAAGATGTAAGTTCAAAATGTACGGATATAGCGTACTTCGGTTAAGAAGTTTATATTTATAGCCGTAAATTGATTTTAACTTCAAATTTGTACTTAATTTTGAAAATAAGCAGATGATTTTTTTTGATATTCGGAAATGTTGGCTGTAACAAAAATAAGCGTTTTGTGTAAATCACTCAGTTGTAACAGATCATTTTGTTCCTAGTTTTAGTTGTGCTGAAGAAATACATTATAAAATATGTGGCACGCCACTGCTACTGTCAGATTTAATTTTTTTAAACGTATACAACCACCATTAGTGTTAAATGGGTTGCCTATATTACGTGGCCTTTTATATTATTCTGGAGTTGTTAATGCAGACTAGCTTTATGTATTTTTTAATGGACATCAAATGTATAGGTTCGTCTTTCGAATTTTTGTCCGTTCATAATTTGTTTAAAAAATGTGAAAAAACCCAAACGTAGGTCATTGCTTTATACATTTATTTTATTCGTACTGAAGTGAAAGTCATTATGTACTTTTAAATATTTTTGTTTATTTGTTTTATTTAGTTCGAACAATGTAGTGAATCTTATACAAACTAATTTACACGTACAGTATACCAATTGTCACGTAAAGTTTAAAAATTTCAATATCGATCAGTAAGTGAAGTGTCTATTTTTTATTCATGAAAATTGCTTCATGTCAAAGGAGTAATTTTTCCAATTTTACCATAGGAGCTTGTGCATGGGAAAATCGGTGGTAAGTCGTTGGGCCGTCGATTTCGCGTTGGAAATCACTTTCACCTGGTGGGCCCTGTCCTGGCAAGCAACTTAGAAATTCAATGTGGGAGGCACGTTACATATGCGCATACCCGGCTGCTGCACACTCCACATTAAACTTTAACGGTCCTGTATTACTGCATTTGACATTAAGATGTATAGTTTCACTCTGCTCGAGGCTGCATATTTTATCTGTTCTCTAATGTATAATATCTATTCATATGACGCATCGATATTTCTGCATTTTTCATCGACTCGTAAATAATTTACTTCGTTATTGCTAATAAATGTACGCGGATCTAGTCCGAGTAAAATACTCATGCTCTTATGTGGAGCATGCTGCTCGGCGTTTCTTGCGGAATGGATAAATCATGATCCGATACGCCTATTCCGCCCCGACTCCGCTATTCATCATGCCGTTTCTCGCTATGTTAATTTCTTTTAACGTCGCTTCTAATACGCTCCGGCATAATTCGTGTTGCGCGATTTGAACCTGCGTCCGCTCGTTAAGCGCTAAATATCGGCTCCGATCAATCAAGTAGGTGCATCGTGAACCCGAGTTCAACCAGATGGATATCTTAAACGGACTAACGTAATTTTCACCAATCTCCTCTTGTTCAGCAAATGTCAGGAGTATCGGTTTGCTTATCTAAATACTCGTTGAGCATGTCGCAACTTTGCGCTACATTGCTCGTGATCTTACTGGGAGCTGTACTGCTCTTAAGGTAAATGTGGAGTGGGAGTTCGTTTTCGTTCAACTGATGGTTCGACATGACAGATCTAGTTGTTCAATATTTATTAATCGGGTAGTAGGATTCTGATTAAACCAAAATGTAACTATATCAGAGTTCTTAAGTTCTTATTGAACAAAATGTAACTAAGCATTTTGATCTTGTACGATTGAACCAAATAGATGAATAATAATTGTTCATCTTCGAGTTCAATATGTTCGAATTGAATCAAATAGGACTAAATAAACGCTCTTCATTTTGTTGTACATAAATGTTGATCGAAGCACATGACTAAACAAAGATTCTTCATCACAGAGAAAAAAGAATCAAGTGTATCTGTATCATTCCGCATAGCATTGGCTCAATATTCGTTAATCTTGCAGTAGCTAGGTTCTGATCGAATGAAGGAGAACTACAGCAGGTTTTTTATCTTGCAGTTCGAAAGCAATCAGTTCTTCATCCTAGAGTACAATGTGTTCCAAGTGAACTAAATAGACGTAAATAAGAATTTTTCATCTCGCATGATTGACCCAAAAAAGCCGGATAGCGCAATTAGTAGAGCGATAGGCTTGCATTAAGCAAGTCCTCGGTTCGAATCTCACTATAGGCGGAAATTTTCCGTAGCCTTGGCGATCGGAATCGGGTCCGGTGAGCCCATTCACAGTTAGGCACGAAATTAACTGTGCTCTACTCAGAACCACAGACTTAAGAGGTATAGTAACAAGGTCACACATCACCAAGACACACATAACACAATGATTGCTACGCAATCACAAAAGCAGCGCTTCAACTTTGTAACTCGTACACACCGGTCAAGTTAAGCATTGCATCGCCGGTTGCCAGCCTTTACACCGCTAGGAAAAAAGAGGTTAATGATATTACATACATAATACATGATTGAACCAAAGAGATAAATAAGAATTTTCCATCCTTTAATTCAGTATTTGCAGATTGAACCAAACAGAATTAACTAAGATGCCGATTGAAGCACATAGAACTACACAAAGATTCCTCATCACTGAGAAAAAAATAAGTGTATCTGTATTATTCTGCATATAATCGATCCAATATTAGTTTGTCTTGCAGTAAATAGGTTCTGAGTAAATGAACTAAAATTACATCAGGGCTCTTCATCTTTGTCATCAAAATGGGAATAAATAAGAGTTTTTCGTTCTACAGTACCATACGTACTAAGTAAACTAAATAGAAGTAACTAATAATTTTTCATGTTGTACGATTAAACCAGATAGATATAAGAATTTGTCATTCTAGAGTTGAATATGTTCGGATTAAAAGAACTAAATAACCGCTCTTCATTTGGTTGTTCAGTAGATGCTGATTGAAGTACAAAATACTAAATAAGAATTATCCATCACTGAGAAAAAACAATAAAGTGTATCGATATTATTCCGCATAGTACTGGTTTAATAGTCGTTCATCTTGCAGTAGATAGGTTTTGATTGAAGGAGCTAACACCACATCAGGGTTCTTCATCTCAAAAAGGAATCAATAAAACTTCTTCGTTCTGGACTACAATTTAATCCAAGTAAACTAAATAAGAGTAGCTAAAAATGTTTCATCTTAAATCCTAATATGTTAGAATTGAACCAAATGGAACTAAACAAGCCTGTTAATTTAGATTTACATTTGTTCTTGGTTGACGTACTACAAACCAAATAAGAATTTTTCATCACAGAAAAATAATAAAAAATGTATCGTATCTATCTATATGGTTCCGCCTAGTATTGGTATTTAGTATTCATGATTCTTGCAGTAGATACAGCTCTCGCATCGTGACCTTAGAAATTTCACGCAGCCAGCTCTCGGGTGCAATCGCATCATATGGTGCACTTCGGCTGCTTCCAAGATCACTATTCGCTGGTGCGTCACTGCTGTACATTCACCCTAAAAAGCTGACGCCAAATAAGTTTACACTTGACCCCATAAGTTTATACTTGACCCTTGGGTCTTTAAACTCTACTATTTTTATATAGGCTTGTTTCCTGCAAATAATGTTGGTCCCATTGTTTTATTTGCAAGAACTATTGTAGCTTAAATTATTTATAAAGTATATTAAAAATAAGCGCTGTACTTTTAACTCTTGAGTGTACGCTTACCCCTACACTGTATCGTATTGATGCGCGAAGTGAAACTTTTTCTAAGGTTACGATGCGGGAGTGTACGTTCCGACCAGAGGAACTAAAACTACATCAGAGTTCTTCATCTTGTAGTATAACATGTAATGAAACCAAAAAAGAATAAATAAGGGTTATTAGTTTTCGAGTGGACTAAATAGAAGTAACTAAGAATTTGTCATTTTATTCTATTGAACCAGATAGATAAATAAGAATTTTTCATTTTAACATTGGATATGTTTAAATTGAACCAAATAGAACTACATAAACCCTCTCATTTGGTTGCTCAGTAGATGCTCATTAAAGCGCATAAAGCTAAATAAAGATTCTTATTTTTCAACGCAGAGAAACAATAATAAAGCGTATCTTATCTATCTTTATCATTCCACCTAGTATTTGTATACATTATTCTTGCAGTAGATACGTTCTGAGCGAAGAACTAGAACTACAGCAAGGTTTTTTATCTTGTGGTATAAAATGTTGTAATGAAATCAAAAAGTAGTAAATAAGAATTCTTCGTTCAAAGAGTGGAGTATAATGCGTTCAAAGCGAACTAAATATAAATAACTAAGAATTGCCATTGTGTGCGATTATCTCAAGACAGATAAGTAAGAATTTTTCATCCTACGGTTCAATATGTTACGGTTGAACTAAAGAGAACTAAATGACGCTATTGATTTCGTAGTAGAGTAGAAGCTGATCGAAGTATGATTTTTCATCCTAGAGTTCAATATGATCGGATTGAATCAAATAGAACTAAACAAACGGTCTTCATTTGTTTGCCCAGTAAATGCTGATAAAAGAACATACGTAAAACTAAGATTCTTCATCACAAAGAAAATAATAAAGTGTACCTGCATCATTCCGCATAGTATTTGTAGGTATTCAGATCGATGGAACTAGAACTACACCAGGGTTCTACACCTTGCAGTATAATAGGTCCGGATAGAATCAAATAGGAATAACTAAAAGTTCTTCTTTCTAGAGTACGATATGCTATTACTTAGCTAAATAGAATAAACGAAGATTATTTGTCATGTAGTGCAAAAGGGTCCGGTTGAATCAAATCAGTAACATAAAATCGGTGCTTTGTTTGCTATCTCCTCCGAAGATACTGGACCGATTAAATTGTATAATAGCTTAAAATTTTGATAATTTTTAGACTTAGATCGTAGGCCGGCTTTTATTTTCAAAAAAGTAAGAAAAAGTAAAGTTTTAATTAAATCGTGTAATTAGCGAAGCTAAGCGTAGTGATTCACTATATATCATTATAATAGCGCCTTATTCAACGAAGCATCATTGGTTCAGTGGTAGAACGCTCGCCTGCCGCGCGGGCGGCCAGGGTTCGATTCCCGGCCGATGCATCCTTTTTTAGATTTATATTAATGAATCTCTCTTAAATTAGCGAAACAAGCGCAGCTCGGGTGCTTCACTAATAGGTAATAAGAGTTATTCGCCTTGAAGCACAATATGGTGTGATTGAACCAAATAGAACTAGTGTTCTTCATTTTGTAGTATACAGTACATGTTTACTGAAGCACATATACTGAAATTCTTTATTACAAACAAGATGAAATAAAGGCATATCTATATTTTGTGCTACATGAAATTTGTTTAATAGTCATTAATCTTGCATTCGAAAAGAATGGATTAAATTATGGATTTTCTGATTGTTAGTAACTCAGAAATAAAGCACCCGTAGAAAGAAAAATATAATCTTCTAAGAATTAGCAAGAACATTTCCCAGATTCTTTAAAATCATTATTTGCTCCTTAATTTTTCGATTAGTTGTATATGAACCATATGACAAGTAGTCAGAAAAGCACTATTCTTAGTTAGGAATGTTTTTAACATCTTTTTCTTGGACTCCTGTCTAAGATCAACGTAGAGGTAGCTTTAGATATTGCACTGATTCGTTTCGTTATATTTTGCAATACTTTATTTTTTCGACATTTGTTGTTATTACATTAAGGGGACGATTGAAATAATGCAGGATATTATTATCCGATTATCGATATTAAGGAAATTTTATGGTAGTAAAATCTTGAAATTTAGTGTATGAAATAAATAGTCTGATGACCTTAATGGTAAAATTTTCATATTCTGCATCATCATCTTCAGGGCTTTGAATATCGTCATTTAGTAGTAGCTTATGCTAACTGCAACTCCCTGTACTTCCAAGATCATGGACAAGGTTTCTCGAAAACGCTTCTTCCAACTAACTTGTTTAAATTGTGCGGATCATAATTTAAAGTAAAATTAACCCAAAGAAATACTAAATCGAATAATTACAACATTTCCACCTATTCCACAAAAATTGTTGTCGTTTTTTGGGCTTGATATTTTTTATTTGCAGTTTCGTATTCGTTTTTTAGTTTTTTTTAACAATACCATCTAATGTATAAATGTGGTTTGCTATTTTTCTACTAAGGTACTTCAGGTATTTATGAAAAGTTAAGGATAACGTTTTTCTTTTTAATTTTTTTTATGCCGGCAAGGTTTACGTTGAAAGGGAATAAATATTTCCATTTCTCAAATTTATAATGTGGTGTGGTTTGACAATTTGTCAGAATTTTAGCACTAAAGTTCCCTAAACAGACTGTTAGGAAATGTTAGTGATATTGGTGTAGGAGAAGCTTCTGTATGCAATCCAATGGAAATAACTACCGCAGGAAATTAGTTTTCTAAATCAGAACGCGAAATAACGTATGCCATTTCCAAAAGTGCGTTATTCAAATATATTACTAGTAGATTACAAAAACGCTTTGTAGACAAAAGCTTTCGAATGTGAAAGAACGGCGGATGTTGTGCACTAGTTTAGCGTTTACTTTATTTTCCATTGTTCTGTACTTGAATAACTTTAAAGCAATATTACCTGCATATTTTACTGGCAAAAGGACGCATAAATTCATTCAAATCAACACGTACGCTTATTTAAATGCTATTTAGAAAATTAAGAATTCTAGGTATATTTCTGTTCGTTTAATCTTCAATGTAACGGATATTAGATCACATGAAGTTCATATGCAATGTCTCCTGATTATAAGCTGACGATTTTGCTCCAACTTAGAAATTTTGTACATTGTTATTAGTACAATTCTGCGTGACTAGGTAAAACTCCTCTTGGTCGCGGTGTGTTTAAGTAAGTTTTTATTTATATTTTAAATCAGTGGCGGCTTGGAGATAATTTTGATGGTAAAGCCAACCACCAAACATAAAACGTATAATTCGGTAAAAAAAATGAATCTTCATTATTTGAGATGCATAGACGCAAACTTGCCAGTAAATTATGAGTATAATAATAGTATATTGTATGTTAAGAGCTGAAAGTGCATTCTTGCCGCTTGCGCATGAATATTGCTGGTTGAGACGAAGTCGAAACCAGCAATCATGCAAAAGCGGCAAGCGTACTTTTAGCTCGAAACATACATACTATTTTTTCGACGACTGAGCATATTATTAAAGGAAAATATCAAATTTCGTTTTATCGCAAACATTAATTGACAATCAAGTTAACATAACTCGCGCAGTCTATATGACATGTGACGCGATTATTTCCACAAATGACGGGCGTTGTCAAGGAAACATTCGGACGTGGCTACCTATTTTGTTCACGCGGAAACCCAAAACGCTCGGCGAGCGGCAAAAAGATGAAAACGCACGCTCAGCGGCAAATCTCAACTTTCTGTTGTCAAATGACAGTGAGAAAAATCTACTTTCGATGTCAGTCGTCGAAAAAATATTAACCGTAATTATTTTGCGAAAACCCCAACGTGCAAAGTCTCTTCTGTCGGAATTATACACACGGCCTTCCTTCATCTGAACTCGGTGAAGTCAGCGTACTTGCGAAAATTTTGTCAGAAACTCGACATGCGCGCGTTATCGCGGGGGTCAAGTCAGACTGAGCCTGCTTAGGCCTGAGTCTACGCGGACGTGGCTCCCATTGAATGTTACCCCATGGTGCAGTCAATAAACTGTCGACAAGCTGAAAGCCGCTTCAGTCTCGCATCATGGCGTCCATAAAAGCAAGCACTTCGTGCTCGTGCTTTGTTTAAGCTTTAAATTAAGAACAATGATGAAAAATAGTAGGGTTCTTTCACGTCTTCCATTTCCATGTCCATGCCACCTTAGCCTACATCAGATGGTTGGTAAATTGTGTTCTCATGTACTAAATGTTCTCGATGAGATATTCACGACGTTCCACTCTTTGGAAAAATGTTCCATAACGTTGTTTGTGGAATTTTACAAGCCCCAAGTAATGTTTTAACGTGATATTGTAAACTGTCAAATTACAGAAGTACGTGCACTAAAGCAAGCGAATGAATGCAGCCGGGCAAATTACTTTACTAAATTTCAGTGATATAACGTCTGACACTGTGTAGTAGTTTATCTCTGATGTAAGTCACCTTTAGAACGAGTCGTTAAACTTGCAGTTAGAAGCTCGTTAATGTTTTAATTGTTTTGTTGAGTTATCTAAAGTCCTTGTGCGTCCAGATGCTGCTGTACCACATACAAAGTAGATTTATATGCACAGGTCGGAGCGGCGCGAGTAATTCTCGTGATTCAGGACGGCGGCGGTATTAAAATTAAACTGGCTATTATATTTTATATATCGCTCAACTTCCGGCAATAATCTATTTAGACGTTCGCAACTCCTCCACGGCTGTATGCAAATTTCGGAAAAGCCTCGCACCTCAAACTTTCCAAGATACATTTCCGCGTGAAATATGCGCCCTACACTGCGTATATATTCTAATTTAAAATATAGAATACAAATTTATACGTAGTACACCGAACGAAGTTCGATTCCCAGCGCGACCGTAAAGTTTGATGAATGCGAAATAAATATTAAACAGAATTTTACAACCTACGACTCCTAATACGCGTTTCGGCGGCCGATGGCTTATCTTCGGCCCCATTCATCGCTCCGCACGTCGGATTCGCCCTTATTAACACGTTTTTCCAGCTCGCGGTATTCAAGGAAGTCGGTTTTGCGGAGTTAAAAAATCAATACGGGCTCACTGCTTTGTGAACTAGGTGTAAAAGAGATCGGCACGCGGCGCGGCGCCGCTTTGTAACTGACCTGCCTTGCGTCTCGGCGCTACACTGTCGTAAACGTGCCGACGCCTAAGGCCTACTTTGTGCTTTGATGTCGACGTCGTGCTGGAACTCAAAGTTCTGCCTGAAAATTCTGCACTTCATGTCTTTGTGCCCGCGCCGCCTCCGACTGCAAATATGCACGCCGGCTCCGATTTTAATCTGCGTCCATAAAAAATGGAAGGCTGAGCTCTACACGGTTGCTGGTATTTGCATTGTTTCATTTTTTAACTTATAACCTACTTTGAAGCTCGGGAACTTCTCAGATTGAGGAGGGAAGAGCTGGTTTGGGCCTTACCGCATTGTCTTGTTTCCTACATATACAGCGAAGGGTATTCACCAAATACAATCTTTGATTGTGCCATATTCATATGTATATGCATATTTCAGTTTCGGTATATTCTTCTCGGCGTTACAGCTGCTTAGCTAACTCAATAAGTGTTCAAATTAAAACGTGACGCGATGTACAGCTTAATTTCTAACATCAAAAATTGAGTTATGTGCCTCCTTCGTACATACAGATTGAAAATTACTTCCTTGATTTCACCAAGTGTCCAGCTATTCAAAGTACGCATTCCAACGAAAATGCACCGTCTTAAAACTACGTGTATTCCGAGGCGTCATAGTAGGATCGTGTCCAACTCTTCTGAATACAAAGGACACAATGCAATAAGCTGAAATTCCGCCATCTGCGAAGTGTAACAGATCCAGCTCATGGCATGCAGCTACACCAAAACCCTTTTCGATAAAAAAGGCGAGTCCGAGGTCCGGGAATATCCCAAATTGGTGACCCGGCAAAGAACGAAATTGAAATAAACAATTCCAATTATTTGGGATATGCCCGCAACTCGAACTTGTCTTTTGTATAAAAAACGAGTTAACTGAAACAGTATTTAATATTGAAAATAACATCAAACTTGAGTATTGGCCAAGAAGAAGTGAGTTCTAAGAGTTCATGCAGAATATTTGTAATAGCCGTTGCTTTAGTTTAGCCTGTGTTATACAAACTGTATTGTAGATATCTCACCTAACAACCAGCACAAATGATACATATTTGAAATTAAGATTTATGTTCCGGGAATACCCACCTCCTCAGTCAGCAAAAGTCAATACAAAGAGTGATTTATTTCCAACTTACTTCTTCCCCAGGCCTATTCCGGCTTTACATTGCCATTAGCTCCACCTTTTCTTCGGTCTACCAGGATCTCTTCTGTCGCCCCTCCGTCGGAACGACAATCGTCCCGTACGGCGTAGTATTTTGATAGATTAGTTGTCCTTGTTGTTGTCAACCTTACTAGCTCAGTATGCATGAAACCTCAGTCGTGGTTACGAAGTGTCAAGTTCTGCTAATACAGGAAGCAGGTCTGCGTCTATAGTGTTCTCGGGCTGAAACTGACTTCAAACATGTACACAAGAAAAGCCAATTTGCTTACACAAATATATTGACTTTAAATCATACATGAGAACAATAAAAAACGAAAACAGGCTTAAATCATAGAATGATTTAAACAACCTACGTGCGATATTGCTTGGGGCTACTCGCATTTACATTTGCACAAAGGCACGATCATTTTATTTGCTATACAAATACATTTAAACAACATTAAAACAACGCCAAATAATTGTCTTTAAAAGCTTGTACGTTAAGCTGCAGCGCAAGTCACTAATATAAGCGCATTTGTTTAAGCTAGCGCGATCGCTACACCTCAGCTCGAGCTTAGGGCGACCACTTACCCGTTTAAGCTGCAAACATTGTCGGTGCAACGGGTGTGGTAAACACACGATGTGGGGCAAATACCCTAACTGCTAGCTCTGGTGCCGCGATGCGGCTGACGTCACTAAATCCTCGGAACGCTTGAAAAACACCTTTGGGGTGTAGCGATGTATACTTACCCTGTATACAATTCAAATAGCGTTTTCTGGACACAAACGCGCTGCTGGTTGCGCTCAAAGCATATGCAGCAGCTTCGAACTTAGTTTGCCATACGTACAATTCACTAAAAGTCGCTTACACCCAAGCGGCTCTGAGCAACGCCCGCTGGCTACTGAATTTTAATTTACAGTGCCTCATGAAGCAAAATAAGTTGTATTTATTAAAAATGATGGTTTAATCTAAGTACGTAGATCTTCCTGAAATTTTGTATAGAGCCATAATTTATCATTTTGAACAACTTTTCATGGTAAAATTTTGCCGTATCATGAACAAAAAGGGTAGTTTACCTGAAAAGAAAATAGTTTTCGCTTCACTGTCCAGGCCGATTTGTTTTTTCAAAAACTGAAAATATTATTAAAATTCTCTGCAGACCAATCAGGACCTAATTCCACAATCTTAAAATAAAGTTCAAAGATTTTTAGTCCATCTCACCTCTTGTAACATCAATCCTGGGACACACAGTATATGGTGTAATCTTCTTTATCTTGGACAATCAAGATGTATTCATCCGCGAAATGTAATATATACAACATCTGATCATCCACACATACCACGTTCTTCAATATTTGTTACGCTTCTATAACCTTCTATATAGGTATACTTTTTATTTTTATTATTATTAATTAAGTATTGGCAAACCTCCTGATACACGCAATTCACAAGGGTGATCACATCAAGTTATAGATACCTAACCGGTTAGTACTAAGGCACAATTAGAAATGGATATCCTCAAAAAGGCTAGTTGAAACTAGAAATAGCATGTCAAAACCATTGCAAACAATTAATCGTTTATTTTATAATCGGTATCTCGCTGTAGTTTTTTGTACTCGCAGAAGTGCAGAGAAATAGAAATAAACATAAACAAAATTGGGATAATGTCTAAGCAAGAAAGTACAAAGAAAAATTATACAAGCAAGCGAGACAGTATAAAAATGAAATCCTCAACTATGCTGTGATGAAGTCAAATTCCAGAAAGCACAAAAAAGTACATGCGAGACAATCATCCAAAGCATCCTGTTTCCGAGAGAGCAATTATAGGGAGCGATGAACAAAAAATGCAAGCGGTAAAAATGGATTATCTACGGAGAAGTTGTCGCATATTAAGACTCCTCCGCTATAAAGCCATCGAGGATATAAAAATGGAAATAAAAGTTCAATGAAATATGGTCGAAAATAGCTTTTAACATGCTGCGAGTTTTTGTGGTAATTGTTGCTGAAGACATCCATACAATAATCATGGGGCAGCAGCAGGTGCTTTTATTAATATTTTAGGGCTCTTTCAAACTAGCTGAACTTTAGCTGTGGCATTACTGAAAATTAGAAAGGACGAATAAAATATACTTATTTCTTCTTGCTCTAATACAACTTGTAGGAACTGGAGAAGCTTGCAACATCCTGTTAGGAAAATTCCAATTTCAAAATATTAAAACAATTATATATACTTAAAAGTGTTTTCTTTGACTCAATTCACTTAGTGCCTATTTTTACCTAGTAATTACTACCGCTAATTTGCTAAACATCAACTGTTTTTGCTCGCCCAACTCGTGTTCTGCTTATTTTAATGGCAGCTTGTTAGAATTGTTTTGCGACCGTATATACAGGGTGTTTCATTAATAATTGGAAATATTTTAACTGTAGAATCCTGGGCTCAAAATATTAATATTTAACTAAAATCACTTAGATAAAATATGGCTCCTTACTGAGACATAGGGTGTGTTATTTACAAATTTAAAAGTGATTTTTTCCATTACTTTAAAACTATTTGACGTATCCGTATCATATGTGGCAGGAAGTGTAGACACTGTAAACCATACTAAATTATGTTAAATACACGTTTCTGGCTACTACCAGAGGCGTACGACAGGGGCAAGTGATTGGTTGACCCTTCCCAAATTCTACGCCACTGGCGGAATTGCTATTTTAGCACACTTTTTCGATTCTCCAATACTTTCTACGTAAATAACATACTCTTCCTTCGTAATGATAAAGTCATTATTTTTCGAGATATTTAAAGTTAAACATAAAGCTGAACAGTTATTTTGATTTTAATGTGTATTAATTACGTGGGTGTTTTTTGTCAGAAGATTGCATTTATTACGCAAATTAAACTTTAATCTGTATTAACAAAAAATCGCTGGTATACTCACAAGAAATAAATAATCGTCAAGAACTATGGCAGCAAATAGTAAATTCCGCAAATTTTATTGCCAATCAGCCAGACATATTTTTTAAAGTTAGAAGATCGTTTAGGAAAAGAATTGATAAGCTTATTGAGGTAAACGGGGGTCACATTAAACATTTATTACAAAAGGTTTTTGATATTTTCGTGTTATTACAATTGTTCTTTTATTTAGATTATAACAAAATGGTTTTTTTCAGAACCACAATTTGTTTTTATGTTGAATGCATCTATGAATTCGTTTCAATAAATTTCATTAAATAACATGTTTTTTGTTAATACGGATTAAAGTTTCATTTGCGTAATAAATGCAATCTTATGACAAAAAACACCGACATAATTAATACACATTAAAATCAAAATAACTGTTCAGCTTTATGTTTAACATTAAATATCTCGAAAAATAATGACTATCGTTATGAAGGAAGAGTATGTTATTTACATAAAAAGTATTGGAGAATCGAAAAATTGCGCTAAAATGGCAATTCCGCCAGTGGCGTAGAATTTGGGAGGGGTCAACCAATCACTTGCCCCTGTCGTACGTCTCTGGTAGTAACAACAAACGTTTATTTAACATAATTTAGCATGGTTTTTAGTGTCTACACTTCCTGCCAAATATGATACGGATACGTCAAATAGTTTTAAAGTAATGGACAAAAATCATTTTTAAATTTTTAAATAAAACACTAAGGGCCGGTTGCAGAAAGCAATGTTAAGTCTGGTGTTAGCTAACGCGACGTCAAAGTGAACAAAAACGAATCAAATCTCAAATGCTTATGGCAACTAATACATTAGTAAACAAAATTTGATGCGATTTTGTTCACTTTGACGCGATGTTAGCTAACACGAGACTTAACATTGCTTTCTGCAACCGGCCCTATGTATCTCAGTAAGGAGTCACATTTTATCTAAGTGATTTGGGTTAAATATTAATTTTTTGAGCCCAGGATTCTACAGTTAAAATATTTCCAATTATTAATGAAACACCCTGTATATATATACACCGTCTGTTCTATAAAAAAGGCCCCGCCTTCTAGCTACTTTATTATTTATTTTAGACCCAATAAACCTTATATCAAATCAAATGACACATAAAAACCTACATTTTAACACTATCAAAAATTTTTTATCTTCAATTGTTTCAGAGTGGTGACGTCACGTGCAATTTTTTTAAATGACACTGTATATATTTTTTGACATTTTCTGGTAGAGGTTTTTTTTCTCTTTTCAACAATATAAATATTTTATGCCCTTACATAAGAAAATTTTCGAGAAAAATTAAAAAACTTTTTTATCGGTGGGAGGCCACCATACAAAACTATAAACAAAAGTGTAACTCAGAAAAACAAAACAATAAACACTTTAGATTATTCTGAAATCTGACAGTTAAAGCGTTTGGCTACTATTTGTTTTGTTTTTCTGAGTTACACTTTTGTTTACAGTTTTGTATCATGGCATCCCACTGTGAAAAAGTTTTGTAATTTTTCACGAAAATTTTTTTATGCAAGTGCATGAAATATGTATATTGTTGAAAAGAGAAAAAAAACCTCTACCAGAAAATGTCAAAAAATATATACCGTGTCATTTAAAAAAATTGCACGTGACGTCACCACTCTGAAACAATTGAAGATAAAAACATTTTGATAGTGTTAAAATATAGGTTTTTATGTGCGATTTGATTTGATATAAGGTTTATTGGGTCTAAAATAAATAATAAAGTAGCTAGAAGGCGGGGCCTTTTTTATAGAACAGACGGTATATATATATATAAATAGGATGGAAATGTTGCCTGAAAAGGGTCGTTTCTCACCCGGTAGGCAACTTAGGGACACATTATACAACATTAAAGAACACTGACATTTTAACCAGAGCTAAAAAGTCAAAGTTAAAATAACAACGAACGACATCAGAGTTTACTCGTACAATTTGTGGTATACCAATAATTGAAAATTGAAAATTAAAGGGAAAGAAGATAATATTAGGTTGAATAAAATATATAAGTTAATAGTCAAAATAATTCCAAAATACACCAGTAGCATTTTTAAGACGAGTTTTTGAAAGTCCACGCAAATATTTACCTTTCGCTTTAAAACCAAGTAGTAATTAACGAAAAATATGTGCTTTAAAAATATTTGAAATTGGAGCTGCTGCTTTAAAGAAGTTACCTACTTTTTATTTTAACCAAGAGTTGAAATATTTAAATGAAGCGCTTCTGAAGGAGCAGAAATAGTTAAAAATTGCTTTGATAGTAATTATTGCTATAAAAAAGCATTATAAGTGAATGCTATGGAAGTTGTGTCAATGCGATACTACCGTAAGCAAATAAACATGTTTGTTAGTTTTACAACGAATCTGTGGAGACTACATCCGCTGTAGCAATTCCTTGGGACTACAAACAACTGAAAACCTGCCCTGCAATAATTAGTATTTTTTAGAATAACTTTAACTGGTAAACACCAATCCTCCGTGGATTCAAACCACTTACTGTAATTTTCATTTTATTTCAGCTACATGTTATTTAGCTCAGGTTTGGAAATATAATTCGTGTAATTTTACCGAGCTAATTAATTAGTTTTCATTATTTTTGAGGGTTTTAATTTATGCTGGCGCTTGCGACAAGGAGTATTTTAAACTGTTCGGCTGATAACTGGAACCAGACTACATTCTTGTTTTATTGTAAAATTTACATTTTTCTAGTAAGGATTTCCCTTAAATAATTTTTGGAAATCACATTAGCTTCTTTTAATCGTTCTATTATAGAGTGTAGAATCAATGTGAGTACTGTGAAATAAGCCCTTTCGTTGGGACGTTAAATTCAAATGAAACGTCTCGCACGCCTAACTATTTTTATAAATGATTTGCACTTGTTCACATAGGTAGCTCAGTACACATGGAGCTCTTAGTGTACCTCAACTAGCGGCTACAAAGTGCCACTATGTGCTAAAACAGGAAGCTGTCCTGCACTTATAGTATTCTTAGGTGCAGAAGAAAAGCCAGTCTGTTCACACAAATAAACACATTTTATAAACAATTTTGTGTATGTATTTATTTGTCCATTAAGCGCATTTCTTTACGGTCGCAAAATCTTTCTACAGCCTGGCGCGAACGCGTATCGCCCAAAGTGCATTTTTTGGGACTGTGGCGTATTTTCGCCGATATGTACCCGGATACTAAAGTACTGGCATAAGTCTTCAACCTTGAATGATTAGATGCATGGACATTTCCTACAAAATCGACGGCTTAGGGGAAGCTCCGCGTTGAATCGTTTCTCTGGCAAATGACGTTACGGACCAATGTTTACGCCCCGAAATTCCCTTTGGTTGCGTTCCAAAGGCGTACTTACTCAGTACACGGTTAAAATTGCACTTACTTGAAAATACTTTTGCAGTAAATTTTATTTGCTGCGCGGCTTTGCTCACTGGGAGTCGCTTACACCGTGTGCCCTGAGACGAGGCACGCTTGCGACTGCCTTCAGCTTCTCCGTGACCGTAGTTGTATTCTTTTTAATCGCTGAATAAATGTTTAGAATTCTGTACAAATTTCAGAAACATGGCTACAAAAGGCTATAAAAAAGACTTGCAAATATAACTATCATGATTATTGTTACGAGTTTACTCCTGTGGGATTTGCCGTGATAGTGGCTTACATAATTCATATTTTGGGGGTGGATTATTCCATATACTCTTACTGTGCTGTATTGTTGTAGTGTCTCATGTGTTGTGGCTGCTTCGGTTATTTTCTTTTCTTCCATTCTGTCTATCCCAGTCTGAAACTTTTCATTAGGCCTCCTCTCCTCCTTGTCTCTGTTGGTTTCTATAGCGTGATCACCTTCGTATCCATGTTTATTCTTGTAGTTTTCCCATTTCCACTACTAACTCATTACTTCATTTAAAATACTAATAAATTACTGTGACTTACTAAGAGGCTTGTCAAACGAAATATTAAAAAGCATTGTAATCCATGAAAGAGTTGAACTGTCAGATATGCTTCCTGTTACACTAATGCTAATATGCTCGGTTTATTTCCTCGCAAATTGCAAAATCTCTATGCGTTTTCAAAATTGACTGTTTCTTAAGATTTAGCCTGAATTATTGATCTAAATACTGCTGGCTGATTGTGTTCGTGCATGCGAGATCCCTTTAATGTATTCTAAGATGTAGAAACTCATATGCAAACAGCGTAACGGTAATGCAACCCTTTGATTTATTTTTCATCTCGTATTAATAATGCATTGTGCATTATACGTCCTGTCTATGACACGAGAAGTGCATATTTTTACATTGAAGTTGTCGTTTCGTAACATGAATCATACATGTGCAATACTGTTCGACACTTTGATAATGAAGCGGTGTTTTTCAGCTTTTTGCAGCGATGTGTGTTCCATTTTTATCACAATTTGCTCCAGCATTGTATTTGCATACGCATCCGCGCGAAGCTCTCATTTGCGATTTGTTTGCCGGGCGCGGTTTTGCTTCTTTTTCCGTCTTATCGCCTTGCGTTTAATTAGAACGAAGGTATCGGCGCTCTCATTTAGCCGTAATTAACCTTAGACTTTCTCGATGTCTAACTGTGCATTCTGTGTGAGAGATGGTGCTGGGCTTCGTATTTTCATTACAATAATTGCGTACTACCGTTTCCTGACCCGATTTATTTAGATTATTTCTCTAGGCATATCGCGGCGCATATAAATGGCGTTCTTGGTATAAATTTCCCGTAATTGATGATATTTTAAACTTAGACCGTAAACGAGCCTCTAAATCATCCCGCAGCGCAAATGTTAAGGTGGCAACATCGGTAAAGTTTATAAGTGATGTATGCGCTTTGTAAATTACCCCAACATTAGTGCGAGCGATCGTTTTTAACAGAATTGCACTGGCGTTAGCTTGCCATTATCTTAAGATGTATAATAAATGCTCGGGAACAGCTCAGGAGAAGCTGATACTCGCTGAATGCGATAAACTAGAACTTTCAATAGCGGGGATTATGCCAGACGGAAAGTTTAATATAACGCAATATTTAATATATTATATAGAGAAATACTCGCGCTCTCCAGAGAAATTAATTTCTCAGTAATCCAAGACGGGCAGTAATTAAGCAAGGGAGCGCGAATCCAGACGGAATCTAAACGATTTATCACTACGTTCATACTCGCAGCTAAGAGCGGAATACTTAGCAGCGCATTCCTTCAACACAGCATTTGAATTCGGAATTGATAGGTTATACCTCGCTATTGATCAGCGACGTGTTTCTTTTCAGCCCAGTAGAGATGACTCGCGACAGGAAGCCATGCAATTAGCAGGCGGCTCAATGAAAAGGGCAAAAACGCGGACAAGAGAGTCGCTGCTGGTTACATTCTTACCCCTATCCACTTACGTGCCTGTTGTCGATAAAGGTGATTTACATGCTGCAATTTGTTTTCATAAACTTACACGCCAAGCTCGCTTTGTCGTTTCGGGAAATTCCATTTTTTATGCTTGGAAGTTCTCGAGACACTCCAAGGAGCGCAATGAGTCGGAACGAGAAAGAGCATCGGACGAGGCGAGCCGACGTAAACGCTTTGTTCTCTATCGTCCTTTTAATCTCAATATTTATAATCTCAAACTGTGTACGATGAAAGTATAGCAAGTACGGTGGGAGATTATTTCGCCATGTCAGTTTTAGATCCGGAAATACAGAGCTAATTTCATCGTGTCAGGCCTCAAATGTCCTTGAAATATTAAAAGTGAAGAAGTTTATGATGCTCTTTACTGAAAGCAAAGTCTTTTAATGTCTTCTAATTTTTGTGATAAAAACTAGTTTTCACTTCGAGGGAGGAATCGTGTTGTTTTGTGTGCTTTTTTTCTTTCGTCTCTCAGGTAAAGGTTACTCCTGTTTCTTGCGTTTCTTTTGTTCGTACTTAAGATGTGGCCTTGCAATCATCTTATGGTTTTCCCGGATCTTATTAGTATGAAGTGCCTGTGTAGCGAAAGCATCACTACGTTAAAGGCTTTGCAAAGGCATCGCAGGTGATCATAAAAGTGAAAACTTCCGCAAGTCGTAAACAACCCTCCACTTGTGCAACTGGGGAAGCTATATAAACGGACACGGAAGCGCCAACAAAGGATTCCCGTTCAGTATTCGATTCATCCTCATTCAATCCAATCACCAACGTTCGGTTCAAAAACATAAAATGTATTCACCCATACGTAAAATTTGCCATTCACTTTATATGAAGTATCTGAAATATATCTTTTAGCTAAATAAATATAGCATGGGCATATACGGGTGTGAATATAGTTAAAAGGAATTTGAAATTAGAACTAATAGTTTTAATACGATTTCATTGGTCGGCAACACTATAGCTAGTAATTGAAAGAATAGAAACGTTTGAAAGGAGGAATTTCAATTTTATATGTCTCGAGGAGTATGAAACACTGTCAACATATATGTATTTACCCCATTAATTAATAATAATAATGATAATATCTCCTAAGCCTCCAAATGCCTCCTCCCCAATGACTTTCCAGTTTTTTTCCATATTATTCTTCGGCTTTTCTTCTTTCCTTTCAACCGATCTGGGATATCCTTCAGTCGCAGTTTTTGTCAATATTCTCCTCTTCCTGGCTGCATGCACGACCCAGTTGCATCTGAGATTTTTTTAGCACTTCATCGCATCCCGATTCGCTAGCTTTTATTTCTTTCTCTTTTACATGGTCTGTTAGTTTTAGGTTTAGGATGCTTCTAAACATTTTATTTGGTCACGCTGGTAGTCGGTTTAGGGAGAGCGTAGTTATCGCACAGTATTCAATAACGAAGTACCATTTAGATATTTAAAGTTGCTGATCCCTAGATATCTTCAATAACTTACAGATATGTAAACATTATGCAACATACATACAGCTCCTCTTATACTAATAGGTGTCGAGGATTGGATTTCCATTAGCTCCGGTAAAGTTACCCAGTTCTTTTCTGTTCCTTTGCTTCTTTCCAGGTTATCCCCTTCTCAGCGAATATTTCTAATACTAACCCGGTCCACATTTTAGCTGTTCTCCTTCTTGATTTTTACCGTTGAATTTTGCCTTCCATATTTGTTTAACTTGCCCTTCTTTACCTATTCTGGTAATATGCCCCCACTATCTCAGTTTCCCTTCTTTAACTTTGTTGTGCAACGGAGCTACCTTCAGTTTTTCCTAATTTCTGTGTTTTGACTCGCCCTCCAGTCTCCGCGAGTACTTCATTTCGATGGCCTGGACGCTGCGATTAAGCATTTCCACAACTTACATTGGTACATATGCTACTTCGGTTATGGACATCTGTATTTTCTTTGATATTCGTTCTTGAATCATCTTATTGCATGATACACGGAAATAGTTTGTCCCGGATGTCATAATAACATCATGACAGTCGTTAGTGGGGTTGAAAGTCCTCATAAAATGTAAAGCGACGCGTATAATTGGCCTAACAGCTGTAAAAATTTAAAAAATCAGTTTTACAATGGGCTCGATTCTGTTATTTATATCGAGTTCATATCTCCCTTTCTTATCTATTTGCGTTCTCAAATACTGAAAGGTATCAACTTTTTCTATACTCACCTCTCACCCTGTTCAATGTTACATCCACTTTTTGTCTTCTTTTGGTAGCACCAAAATTCTTTTTCACATACTTTTCCCGTACTTTTCAGTTCCTGCGAATAGTAAGATGTCAGCTTTTAAACTATTGCCTTGTTCTTTTTTCTTCTTCCATCACATGATTTGTATTTAACTTGTTTTTCTTTGCGCTTGCCTGAGAAAGTATTCATTGATGATTTGCACCTGTGAGGACAGTTTCGGAGGCCATATTACTCAACAAGAAGTAATTTTAATAATAATACTTTTTGTAATTAAAGTTTTCTAAAAATATTGTGACGCATTCAGTTTATGAAACAGGCATTTTCAGATATGATAATGTCATATTCTGCTCGATTTACAATGATATAATGTTGGTATTATGAATATTTCATCGATGTGTAAGTGTAAGAGAAACCTATAATTTAATTGCCCCTAAATATACATAAATATAACTGACATATTCTTTTAGATTTTCATTTCTACTAAGAGTGAATGTATCTTTAGAAATATTTGAAAGACGAATTCAAGTCTTACATTTCCAAAGAGGCTTCTCCAGAAATACTTTCATAGGAATTGAATTGGTATTTTTGTGTATGTGCTGCATCTTATATATCATTGGAGAGTGGAAGTACTACTATACACAGATACACATATATTGCACTTATCTAGAACACTATCGATTGTTTATAACCATAAATCTACAAACTGAATTGCAGATTAATGGAATCATCAAAGTGGGGTCCCGGAATTAATTCTTAAATTATATTTCCAAAAATGCAAGTGATTAGAGCAACTAATTGATGCTCTTTCATATATCATTTCGTTTACCTATTTGATTGTCTTCAACGTAATTGTCGGATTTAATTGCGATTAATCACCAGTCTGAGGTATCCTGCGCAATTGGTTTTCCAAATTGTGCTCAATTTATGGGCGAAATGCAGTAACAAATTTAGAGAGAACTGCTTTATTACAACAATAGAATATTATTGGCGACAAATTTTGATCCACATGGGCGTTTTTAACACTCTAAAATTGACTCAATCGGTAATCAGTTTATCATGATGACATGTTCCTAAATAGTGATAAAATTTGTTGTAACGGTTAGCCACAAAGTAATTTCTGTTTTACGATGGGTGTAGCTAACTGTTTTCCATGTTTGGTACTTCTACATGAAGGAGGTTTCTGCTTTGTGAATAAGTGTGGCCGTAGAATAATCTTCCCCTAAAAAAACTCTTGGCCGTTTATGATGTAATAATGCGGGCATCACTGCAAATTTACAGTCACTAATTTTGCAGCTTGATTTATAGCCCAATAAGGAATAGCAGACGGCTTTAAATAAATACCAAGCGCATCCATAGGTGCGCCTGGTAATACATCGGAGGTGCATCTCGTGCGACCCTATTAAGAAGAAAAATACGCCGTCTAAGTTCAAAGTGCATCTGTCTGCACACAAGCTCGAAGATCCGATATTAAGATTCAGCCCCGCACATGTGGTCCAGCGAGCAGGGCTTAATTTGAATTTGACTCAATTATTCGACCTGGAATTATATTCCCGACACATTTCAATGCGGGTGTGAAATCGGCTGAAAATGAAATCGGCGGCCATCAATTTTCCAGACTATATAATTCGGTAGCCAAGCCTCGCAAGGCTGGGTTCTCGATCGATACCTCTGCCACTGTCTTGTATTTGCTCGTTCTCCATATGCGTGAGCTTAAGATCCCGAATGAGTTATTAAAGGATTGCACAGGATAAAGGGTTTGTTAACCTTTCGGAGCTGTGTTAGCTTCCAGGATTGTGCGTTCGCCGAGTCGCCCTTGCCCCACATTTCGGCCCCGTTATTAACATTTCTTGGATTTTTCGCCTACCGTCAGTCCGCGAATATCGCCATGCGGACGTTAAATTTTAAATTCGTTTCTTTAAATTGAGCTGTGAAACATGAACCCGTTGCTCAAGTAGGCGGGTGGGAAGTATGGAAGCTTCACCATATTCTGCAATGATGGAAATACTTTAAACTGGAAGTCTTCAAATATAGCGTATATCATAGTCGGCATTCAAATAGTTATCTTCCTTAAATATGGCAGTCAGTTTTAGATACATTGAAAGAAGACGTTTGTGTTGCCCCTCCGCCGGAACGTCTCGTACGCCTTATTTTGATAACTAATTTGTCCTGTTCACCATGCCAGCTCAGTATGCATGAAACCCTTTCAAATATCCAGTCGCTGCTACGAATGATCACTATTGGTCGATCACAGGAAGGTGGTCAGCACCTGTGGTGTTCTGGGGCTGAAGCTGACTTCAAACAACACATAAAAAAGCCAATTTGTTTCCACAAATATATTTACTTTATGACACGTTAAAAACAATAAAGCAAATATGTAATAGAAAATAGTATTAAAACCTAGAATGAGTGGTTATTCTTACAGACAAATATACAATAAGAATGGACAACCTACGTGGGATTATAGCTTGGGGCTAGTCACATTTACATTTACGTACATTTAAAAGACGAAAAAATATTAAAATGCGCCCAACTATCATTAAAACCGCAAACATTAAGCTATCTGAAGCCAATTTAGTCTGAAGTGCGATTCACATATATAAGCGCAATAACTTCCTGTAGGTATTAAGTTACCTGCCAGTCGGGCTGGAGGACTGCAATCTAGCCTCGAATTGGGTTCGCCTTGGATTGCGTCACCGAACCTTGAACGTCGTGATGCGTGGAATTTCACCACACACGATGCCGAGGAACTGTCCTGCCTGCTAACTGGTGCCGCAATGACGGCTGATGTTGCGGCTTCACAATAGATATCTCGAATATACGTGGCTACTTCTCAATTTGTGTACTCACCCGGTCCACGATGAAAATGGCGTTTGCTGCACTCAAACTTATGTAGAAAACTTAAAATACTGGAAGGCCTATTAAGACACTTCTATTAATTTGGCCGTAGGCGAATCTGCACAATGCACTAGGGGCCGTTCACCCATATGTAGCTTAAGGCAAGGCTAATGATGCTGAAGTTGAAAATGCCTGCGATTAAAACAACTTTAACCGTTAACTATTACACGGCGTGATAATTCGATAGGCTATGCTAACGCGCTAGTTGAAAGTGACCGAGTTCAACACTTGCAGATGATAGTCAGATCCCTCTGTGCCGAAGGTTGTAATTGAATTCTAATGATTGAACTGAATGACCGAATGCTTTTCTGGTGCTTTCATGTCTGATTTATATAGCCTCCCCAGTTGCGCAAGTCTTTGGCGGTTGCTAAAATGTTCTCGAAAGTGCAATTGGCCGATTTGCCCTATTTCTAACCCAGGAAATTGGGGTTTTGTGTATATCTCTTCTGCGGCAATAGGAAGTTTCCCTGGCTAATTGTTATGTCACTATTGTTCGTACGGTTTGCGCCACCATAGGTTTGTTACCCTCCCCTCCTTGTCTGCGGGCGATCAATTGGAATATCCCGCTTCTTGCGCAGTCTTTTGTAGTCCAAAGAGGTTGAGCCTAGCTGCTTTGACATCCCGGATCTCCTACTGTTTACAGATGGCGTAATGTTGCCGAGGTCTGAGTTTTTAATTGCGTGTCCTTTTACACTGAAGAACGGATGTTATTAGTTATTCACGACGCTTAGTAATCAGTTTACGACACTAGATACTCAGTTGCGCGTAGGGTAACATCCGAAATTAGTTCCCAGCTTTTTATACAAAGTTTTCGTTTTTATTATCGCCTGCGCTGCATTCACAGGTACACGTGGTGATGCTTTTGCTACACGTCTTTGACCATATTTGCTTCAAATCACATTATTATTTCAATTTTTCTAGCATACAACATATAAGAACTAAGTGGTAATGTTCTTCCGGAATTATTTCGGCAGCTTGTGTCTAAAAATTGATTTTTGAAAAATATCTAGAAAGTGAGACTTTGGACAAAATATTTTAATACAATTTAAATAATCCTCTTACATGATCATTAACTATTTTTTCATTATGTGTAATGTTGAATAATGAACTTAATGTTTCTAATTCATTTATTCTGTTTCAGGTGAGTACAGTTTCCATTTGTCAACTTTAACTACCGCTGAAATGCAGTGAAATGGGGTGGCGGTAAGTGCCATACCAAGACTTGCATGCAGAACTCCCTGTAATTATAATTACGGATGTTCCCAGGAAATTGTGTCAACAATTCAATCTATACGACGATGTAAATCTGTTACTTGAATAATTGATCGATTCCTGCAATAGACACATGTAAATGACCAACTGGGGCTTCCCACAATTAATTAGTAAGCATATCTTAGCACTGGGTAGCAATATTACAGAAAAATGGGGTTTCTGCAGAATTAAAATAGTATGCACGAGGATGTCAATTTATGATTTATAATTTACGAATTATACGCGTTAGGCACGAAGAAATGAACTACTGGAAATTACATGCCACTGCATTGCATTGTATTGAACTACTGATTATTTTAGAACTTCACGGTGGCATTAGAAAGCGTCATTTGAATAAACCAACTGAAGAGCAAATGGTAAACAATTCATGTTAAAAATGAATCGAACACGAAGGTCATGGGAAAGCACCAAAAACAGGAGCTAATGAATTACTTTCAGCGGCTTTGAGTTGGTAAAGTTGGGGTTAACTCACAGTACTTGCTTACACATGATCGCTTCTTTAAAGTGGGTGAAGATAATTTATCGACGATGTTAACATATCCTTTCGTGCGTCAGTGCCCTTATCGTGCGCGCCATCGGAAGGGGTGTTGTTCAAAAAGTATGGCCAAATTTAGTTACAGATTTTAGATATCAAATTAATAAATCAAAATTGACGAAAGGTGCTTTAATGTTCAATTTGCTTAGAAACAATTCTAAATTTAGCTCTTTCCTCAACAGATCAAAGTTCTATTAATACATTTTCAAACATTTCTTATTCGGAAGTTGGCGATTTGAAAGAATGCAGCCATAATGAAGCTGTGATAGTGTTTATAAGTGAAAAGGTAACCATTGGCTTTGCTGAAATTGAATGTCTCATTCTAGATTTATTGGTTTTCGTAAACAGCAATACTCTTAATAGTTTCAACTATTTGTCTACACTGGCCGGTAATGAACAACAAGTACTTGAACGGACTAGGTACTCGGATCATAATCATAAATAAGGCGATGTTTTTGAAAAAGCTGACAGTTAAGACGCAGCCGTTACTATCTGGTTGGAGAAGAGATTTACAATCTTCATAATTGCCGATCGTCATAATTTGTTCACTTATATAACGTTTTCTTTAATAAATCCGAAGAGATAAATCAAGCACATTTTTAATTCGAAGTGTGAAGGCTCGAGTTCCAAATATGCCAAGGGGGCTCTTGGGTGAGTAGAAGCAGCATTCCATCTTAAACTTAAGATTCCACCAACGGATTTCAGTGGAATGACGCATTGACTTGAAATTACTCGCCGATGGCTATTTCAATAAGGAAGTGGCGAAGTGATACGAGGGTCACATTGGAAGTTGCAGGACGGCTAAATGACTGATCAAATAATTGTTGATTTGTGAAATGGATTTATTCTCGTGTTATGATTCTATGTTGAAATTGTGATTTTTGGATTGTCCACGTCTTTCTGAAGTATGCTTTAGGAGAAAAAACATTGATACCGTAGAACCAGTGACAAAACTTGTACAGAATGTACTTGCATGATGCCGTGGGAGTGTAGTGACAAAATGTCTTACCATGCAATTGTCTTGATTGCAATTTTGTGTCTTGTCTGGTCAAGAACAAAAATAGTTTGAAAATGGCACAAGCTCTACTAACAGATAGCCAATATCAGCTTACATGAAGGACCAAGCATAATCGACAAGTGATCTTCTTTTTTGTATTTTTTGTTTTCCTGCAACACAAACGGAAAAACAACGAGTAATAAAATGAGGCGTCTCGCTATGTTGCGGTTGGAGCCATATTAAAACAAGTCGTTCGTTAGTATCTCCATTGTAACGCTGTTCAAATTAAACGTCTCGTACGCCTTAGTATGTTTATAGATTATTTTTCCCCGTAGGTTACCTAGCTAGCTCAATATAAATAAAACTCTTACTTTGTCTCAACTCTTTGATATGAAAGGTCAATATCTGCTAAAACAGCGCATTCTCAATTCTCGTAAGTACATATTTGTCTATGAAGCGCATGCCATTACGCACGTGCTATTTTCACGACACAGCAAACATGTCCTGTATCGGATTACCCTATACTCGATGCCTCAAAACTTTAACGTATCCGGAATGAATTGCGTCACCCACGTTGAACGTTGCTGCCCTTGAAAATGCTTTGGGAATGTCCGTGGCTGCTGGCTGTCGCCTCTCCCAAGCCGCTTTATTGAACACGACGCAGGCAATTTTACACTGTGAGTCGCTTAAAAAACGCGACCTCGGGCTCAGCCCGCTAGTGACTGCTTAAGTTTAACAATTTACTCGAAGGGTCCAGATGGATCGCTGAAATCACACTGAACAGGTCGTGTACGCGCACTTTTCGTTATGCTAGATTATAATCATAAAATATAATTAACAGTGAAAACGCACGCAAACTGGATATATATGTAAATGATAAAATAAACAATGCAGGCAAAGGGCCATATGCCCGTTTCTGATTCTACAAGGAACAGCAATTTACAGGAAATTGTCTTCTTGTGACGTGGTCAACAAGCAGGGCCGTAGCTACCACCGGGGCAGCGCCCCGGGGTCCCCAAACATAGGGGGCCCCCGAAGACGGAGGAAGTTACTTTACGAAATTTTCTTTAAAAAAAGTTTTGAACCGAACTTAGCCTGTTTAAACATTAAATACAGTTTTATGTTAAACCCAATGTGACAAGTAAATATGTGTTTTGTCAGTTTTAAATGTGCATTCTGCTATCTTAACAGAAAAAACACCAAATAGTAACCCCATTAAAACGGCTTACTAAATGAAAGTGGTGTAGAGGTAAAGGGGAAGATAATGTGGGGGCCCCATAATTATTTGTTGCCCCGGGGCCCCTAAGCCTGTAGCTACGGCCCTGTCAACAAGATAGCTAAAACAACAGTTATCTGTAAAACATGTTATGAACGCTGTATTTTTGGAAGTACAGATTTGATTAAAGATGTTAAGTTGCAGAAACGGAAGACAGTTACAATTAATAGTTAGCACTTCCTTAACATCTTTACGGAGTACAAATAAATGGCTTATTGTTTGCATCATGATAATGCTTCCGTGCATGCTGTGAAGATCGCAGTAGAATTTTTCGAACACGAGAACCTTAAAACAATACAACATCCACTATATTCTCTAGATTTGGCTCTGCGTGACTTTCAATTGTCTTAATTTAAAAAAAAATTGAGGACGTGTAGTTTTTGAACACAGCCGATACAAATATTATCAATTACTTAGCTGAACGCATTTCAATATATGCCCTGATTGGACGAAGGAACTACCTTTTCGTTTTGTTTCGACAGAGGTTCGCAGGAAATTATCCTCTCATTTGGACACAGTCAACAAGACGCTTTCAGTGGAAGGGACAATAAGAACAGTCCAGCGGCGGACCTGGAAGCATAGATCTGACACCGGAACCGTTGACATTGTCCTGCTATCGGCGTCACAATGTTCCTAGTGGTTCCGCTCGGGGTTTGTTTATAATTATCCGATTTCGGGAGGATAGCCGCAACTCGCGCGTTCGTCCTTTGCGCGTTTTGGGCGCGAGCGAGATGGCTAAGAACGATGGTGGTAATCTGCACGATTAGGAGCACCCGGTCGGTATGCATTAATCATGCAATATTGACGTTAATTAGTTATGGCGACATGATGTGTGTATTTATATAATTATTATATTGTATTCGCCGCGGCCCATAGCCGTAATTTAATTAAAGCAATATATATTCAATAATATGTAAATATGGCGTGCTGGTTATTTATTTATGGGGATACGTACGAGTGCTCGTTCACTGCATAAATTATGAGTGGTAGATTTTAATGTATCACTTGATTCACACCACTTCCATATTTCATGAGCTTTTATTTTAGTATAATAACTTAGATTTACTAGAGTATTATTTATACGGCGTATTTACGGTTTGAGCGCAAGAAATGAAATCAGCGCCGCTCATACAGGAATTCTCACAAATCACCCCACATCGGTCATGAATTTACCGAGTAATGCTGGAAATAAAACGAAATTTCCTAGCTGGCTACACATACTGCATGTTCTTGTACTGAGTATTACTGAGGCTCTGACTGGAAATCAAAATGCAGTCAATCGACACAGGAATATAAAATAAACGTTTTAACTGCTGCAAATGTTTGAGAAATGTATGCTTTATATTACCTTCAAACCGATTCATATGCGGAAAAGTCATAACCTAACGTAAAATATGTTTTCTGCTGGGTAGGATATGCTATTAGCAAAGTTCGTTTTTTGAATTTGTATAAATATGGCAACAGCGTAAATAGCTCTTCTTCTTATTCATAACTCCTTGGCAGATTTGTTGTGACACAAACTAAAAAATCGAAATTTCCACATTTCATTTGTAGAATATAAAAAATATTGTTGAAAGCATTTGTAATCAGTTCTATTTGAAAATAAAATTTTCCGCACGTGTGGTACTGCAAGATTTCCGTAAATTTGTACCAACTGTGTAAAGTAAACTTCTGTAGATTTTTTACACATGTGTAGCAGACTACAAAATTTATAGAAAATCTTTAATGCGCTTTAATCTAGGGAGGAAACATTTATAGGTATATATAGAATTAGAAAAAAATGTGAAGGTGTAACCAGTCTGCTTTAAAAAATCACAATATTTTGTCTATGCGACCACTATCGTTGAGGTTTCAATTTGAATTGTTCCACAGAAGACCTAATTCTGTGCTTGCACGCGAGTAGTGGAGTACTAAAGACTTACTATTTTGCTTGGATATAACTACGGCACTTGCGAAACAGAAGATGAAACTGATAATTCGTGTGTACACCGTAGTTACCCCCAAATGCTGATATTTTGAAGTGGTGAGAAGAGAACAACAAACCTTATCCTCATTTACCATATCTGGCAAAACGTTATATTGCTACATCAGCATCAACGCCCATAGCCGTTTACAGGTGTAAATGTGTATTTTTGAAACATTAAATGTTTGAAAAAATAGCCGTTATTTTTTATCCCTACTTTAATTAATGTTCGGTAATTTGGCATAATGATTTCTGTCGAAAAGCTTTGGCAGTTTTTGAAAAGTTTTGAGTTTATGTTTTCGGTAAGTTTGAGGAAATTGTCCAGTAAGCAAGCGTGTAGCAAATTTTAAAGAAGTTGGGAAAATGCTAAATAGCTTTCAGATAATTCTTAGCAAACTTGTAATCTGTTTTCAGTAAATTTTCAGCAACTCTTTTCCAAGTTTGCAGTGATTTTTTAAAACATTTGTAGAAAATTTTAAACAAGCTTGGAAGAATATTGAGAGGGATAATTCCGGTCTAGGACGTTTAGGCGCGCATCTTTAGGCGCTCACTTTTAGGCGCGAGCGCTTTAGACGCGGACGCTATTAGGCGCCTGAACGTTTAGGCGCCGCAACATTAGGCGCCGCAACATTAGGCGCGGGGACACTTAGGCGCCACATGAAAGAAATTTACATTATTCTTGATTTTAAAACTTTTTGTTAGGTAATTGTTGCAGTAATTAATGTTGAAAAAAAATTCAAACCTTAAACAATATGAATTTGGCGCTTTTACGAGCCTTCTTCAGTGTATCGATTATGAAAAATGAATTATTTACATTTTGTATATGGGTAGCTTAACGCGGTGGAATTATACACACCATATAATTTCACTACGTTAAACTATACATATACAAAATGTAAATAACTTTTTGTTTATAATCGATAAAATGTAAATTCAATACGTAAATTTGTACAACTTTACACTGAACACTGAACACACTGAAGAAGGTTCGTAAAAAGCTGAATATATATTGTTTATGAAGGTTTGAATTTTTCTTCAACATTAATGACTGCAATAATTACAAAAAATGTTAAAATCAAGAATAATGTGAATTTTTTTCATGTGGCGCCTAACTGTCCCCGCGCCTAAAGTTGCGGCGCCTAAACGTCCAGGCGCCTAATAGCATCCGCGTCTAAAAGCTTCGCGCCTAAAAGCTCGCGCCTAATAATGCGCGCCTAAACGTCCCTTTCCGGGATAATTCTTAGCAAACCCACAATCTGTTTTTAGTCATTTTCCAGTTACTTTAGCACGTTTGAAGTAAATCTTCACAAAATTTGGAGCATATTTTCGAGGCATTTGTAGCAAACTTGGAGAAATGTTGAAACGTTGTCAGACAAGTCTTAGCCCACCTACAATATATTTCAGAATTTTTCAGCAAATCTTTACCAAGTTTCTAGTAAATTTTCACAAAATTTGGAGCATATTTTAAGGAAATTTGTAGCAGCAAATGTTATACATGCCAGGAGAGTTTTCAGATAATTCTCAGAACACTTACAATCTGTTTTTAGTAAGTTTTCAGTAATACTTTACCACTTATGCAGTAACTTTTAACTACATGTGCAGTAGTTTCAGCATATTTTCAGTAAATTTGTAGGGCAAAACTTGAAAACATTTTGAAACGTCTCAGATAATGCTTAGCATGCAAGCAAATTTTATAAATTTTCAAATAATGCTCAGTTTGCACTAAATTTTGAGTAAGTTTCCAGCAACTCTTTATCAAGTACGTAGTAAATTTTCACAAAATTTGGAAATTGTTTTGTATAAATTTATAGTAAATTCAGAACAAGCTTGGCAAAATGTTGAACAGTATTTAGATAATTATTAGAATCCGTTTTTAGTTTGCAATAAATTTTCGCTAAATTTGAAGCATATTTTCAATAAATTCGTAGCAAATTTTTTACAAGATTCGGAAAATATTGAAAACTTTTGAGATAATTCTTAGCAAACAAGCAAATTCTACGAAATTTTCAAATAATTCGCAGTTTGTAATCGATTTTCATTAAGTTTTTAGTAACTTTTTACGAAGTTTGCCGTAAATTTTCACTAAGGTTGTAGCTAATTTTAAACAAGTTGGTAAAATGTTGAAAAGTTTTCAAATAATTCTTACTAAGCTCGCTATATATTCACTTAATTTTTCAGCAGTTCTACCAGGTTTGCAGCACATTTTCAGAAAATTTTCAACGTATTTTGTTGTTTGTAGCAAATTTTAAGCAAGCTTGGAAAAACGTGGAAGAGTTCTCAGATAATTCTTAGCACACTTACAATCTCTTTCAGCCACTTTTTCAGCAACTCTTCACAAACTTGGCAGTAACTTTTTACTAAATTATGAGCATATTTTCAAGAAATTTGTAGCAAATTTTAATCACGTTAAGAAATGTATATTCTATTTTCACCAAATTTCCAGCAACTCATTTCCAAGTTTGCAGTAAATTTGTAGAAAATTTGTAACATATTTTCAGTAAATTTAAAACACGTTGAGAAATTTTTAGAAAATTTACAATCTGTTTTTAGAAAGTTTTCAACGACTCTACTAAGTTTGTAGTAACTAAATTTGGAGCATATTTTCACTAAAGTTGTAGCAAATTCTTAACAAGCTTGAGAAGCTTTTCAGATCACTCTGAACAAGCAAACAAATTTTATGAAATTTTCAATAATTCGCAGCTTGCAATTTATCTTTAGTAAGTTTGTAAGCAATTTTAAACAAGTTGCGAAAATGTTGAAAAGTGTTCAGAAAATTCTTAGCAAGGTTGCAGTCTATTTACATAATTTTTAAGCAACTCTTTACAAGGCTCGCAGTAAATTTTCACATAATTTTAGAAAATTTTCAGTAAATTCGCAGGAAATTTTAAACAAGCTTGTAAAAATATTGAAAAATTTGCTGTAACAACTTTTTATCAAGTTTGTACTAAACATTCAGAAGCTTTCGAGTTCACGAGCACTAAAGTTGTAAGTAGCTATTTATAAAACAGGATTGGAAGAATTTTGAAAAGTTCTCAAATAATTTTTAGTAAGCTTGGAATCTATGTATTTTTTAATAACTCTTTACCAAGTTTGTAGTAAATTTTCACAACTTTTGTGGCAAATATGTTTAATAAATGTGTATCAATTTTTTAACAAGCTTGAGAAGATGTTGAAGAGTGTTCAGATAATTCTTAGAAAGCTTAAAATCTATTTTCAGTAATTTTTCAGGAACTCTGCCAAGTTTGCAGTAAATTTTTACCAAGTTTCTAATATAGTTTAGTAAGTTTGTAAAAATGTGAAGTTTTCAACAAATTTTCAGTACACTTATAGCAAGGAAATAGTGAAAAACGTGGCAACTTTGTTACAGTTATTTGTAGAAAATTTCTAATTGCCACAGCGAGTGGAAGGTCGTCTCAGCTGTTAAAAAATATATCTGTAATTATATAATCTCGACCAAAAATGAGTTTTCATTAGCATATAGAAACGAGAGGTAAATAAGCTGTAATCAACATTGTATTTTTGAAATTAACTTTTTTAATACATTTTGTAATCATCTGGTGGAAACGGAGCGCTGAAAGAATGTGGGTGCATCTTATTTTCACATCATCAAGAGTATTTGTTCCAATTAGCTTGAGCAGGTAAAATAAAAATAAAACTTAAAATGATTTATGTATCTGCACGTAGCTATAAATTGCGGAGTCGATGAAAATATGTGTCTAATTTCGAATCAGGTATGTTATCGACTGCTCTTTTTAAATTTAAATTGGAAATTATAACACTACAATGACATTCCCATATTTTCTTAATTCTAACGTCGCGGTAATTGAAACTGAAAATTAATCAACATCTGAAATCGACTTAAGCAACTGCGATTACACTTTGGCTCCATGTTAAAGCATAGCAGTTTTCTCAACCTTTTCATTTTGTTTATGATTTCAGTTGAGATTGTGCATTACGTCTGTCTGCACATTTCGTTTAAAAGATTATAATTTGAGAAATAATTTAACATCAAAACTTGATATTCTGGATTAGAAATAGTTGTCGCCATTATCAAAAATGTATGATTGTGTAGTTATTCTGGTAAGCTGCTGATGGGAACACATTGGATTGAATTTGTTTTCTGATTAGTCAAACATGAAATGCTATTAAAAATTTGCTTTTTATGGAGAATAATATTTAAAAAAAATTTCTAACAAATGTAATGTTAAAAAATAAGGTCATTTCAACGAAAATCATTTATTGTGGTTGTAGCAGATAAAATGACGTTAAAATATTGGTTTGATGTGCAGCCTTTAATTAAATCGTCGGGGGTAAATAAAAACTGCGCCGAAGAAATTAATGCAGTTGGACAGAACATAATTCCTCCTCCATATTGCTAAAGTTGGGCCGCAGCTAAGTTCGATTATTAATGTTGTAGTTCGCCGTTTCAATTAGGTCGTGTATGCGTGCTAATTATTGTGAAAATATCGACTAATCTTTCACTCCATAACAAATCCCGCCTTTAACCCTTTAATTCAGTACCAATGTGTACCAACTTTATAAGATTAAATCTGAGAATTTAATGGCTCATAACACATAACATGATATTTACAGGAATATCGTAATTAAAACTCTAACGGCGCTGGTCCGAGTTGGGCTGCGAACGCGCACTTCCTCTCGCTTTACGACTTATAATAAACTATTAAACAAAATAAAGTAATTATAAGCAATCCCCGTTTATGGCGGCGCAAACAGGATATTGAAAGGCTGAATTTTATATTTGCGCGCGCCCGTTCCTATTTTAAATTCTAATTCAGGTTAACGACTCCTATTCATAAATGAAAAACAACGAGTGCCAGTAAAAAACGCCCTTACGAGCGATTAATTTATTTTTGTTGCAAATAGTGCAGTCCACTATAAAAGTTTAGAACCTTATAAATTAAAGATTAAATCAGTCGTAAATATTAACCCTTAATAGCATTACAGATCATATCTAAGGAATTTGTATATCAATATCCAAGCACTAGAAATCAATTTAACGATTACTGCTTTTCCCAGAACACCTGTGCTTACGCTTTTAATTGCTATCGATAAAACCGCTAAAGGAGGAAAAAGTACGTACGGAGTTCTCATACGCGCCGAGATAAAAATACAATTAGCCGGGTCCCCGTTTTCGAAATAATTATTAAGTTCATTACGGCCGCCACTTATTTAATTCAAGACTTATCGAAGTAACTCTTTGTTAGTGAAACGGGAAATTATTCCTCCCGCGGACTTGTAGCTGCTGAATTTTAATAACATACAAATTTATACAATTTACAATGAACACAATTTTAACACTCCAATAATTAAAATGCAGCACCTCTCGGCGAGTCATCTGTTGAAAGGCGAATGCATCTGTAATAATTGCAATCTTTCCAGATAAATGCTTCTAATTTAAAATGAGCGCGCGCTAAAAAGCGTCGCCAAGAAAGCTCGAAATAATGGAAATCCCGACTTCAAACTGTTTATAAATTAAACATGAAAGTACCGTAACTCGGCTTCGATTAAATATGTATCTTAAATTAATAAAAAGCGGACGTGGAAAAAATATGCATATATCAGCGACTCAGGTCGCTTATTGGGGCAATCTTTGGAAACGCCGCTATTGTTCGCTATGTTCATAGTTTTTTCATCGAGATTAACGTTCTCTACTAGTAGGAAGAGATAACCGTAGGCTACTGCCGTGCATAATATAAATCACTTCAGTGTATTATTTAACGTACCAGAAAATTATTTATTAATACAAAGAGAAACCCAGGACCGTGGAAAATAAAGGAGCAAAGTGAAAACGGTAAAAATGTCGATATTAACAAACTATAGTTCCTAATGAACGTCTGTTTATATAATTTCATCTTTCAGTTTGTAGTTTCAGAAGTCGAAACTAATTTAATTCTGTAACTACTTATTTTCTTCTCTTTTACTTAATAATTAAACGTCAGCTGCAAAAAAATTAGATTTTATGCAAGGATATGATCCGACAACATACCAGGATGAGGAAGTAGAGTTGCTGTATAATGAAAAGTCGAGGTGTCTTATCACAGAACAACACTAGCATGACGATTTTAATGCCAAGATAGGACAACAAACAGACGAAACCGGCTCATATGTTGCAAAAATAGACAATACAGTAGCCAAAATAGAAAAAGAGGCATAAGAAGAAGTCCCAACAAAATGAAATTCTTATTAACAAATAAGAAATGTTAACAGATGTGGATGTAGCGAACCAATTTTCGAGCGGTAGTGACTACATAATAATGGGAGATAAATTTAGAACAGAGAGAAAAAAGAAGTTTGACGAAAAAGTAACAATGGGACAACACGATCAGCTTAGCTCTAAGAATTGTAAATATATGGAGCAGCTCAACTAGACATTTAACATCCAAAAACATCACAAGGTAGCATGAACGGTAAGAACAGCAGAATGTTCAAAATAATTAGCAGAATTTTTAAAGGCAGATAGAACAAATGCAATCGAATATACGGAAAGAAATAAAAGCAAGGAAAATAACAAAACAAAACTAATAGACAATGAAAAACTAAACGTGTTTAGAAAAAGAACAGCAATGATAAAAGAGATCATAAGGGTGAAAGACAAAATGGGAAATAGTATAGAGAATAGAGACGAGCTGTTAAAACCACTAAATACTCCGTCGAAGACCTTGATATCAAATTAATGCCAAAATCAAACCATCGTGGCTACATGGGCACATTTGAGGGCCAACTAGCTAACAGTGAAGAAGGAATGGATTTGTTACAAAAGCTTAAATTCATTCATAACTACAAAAGGGGCGCCAGTGAGTCTTTATAGAACAAATTTTCTCAGATAGAAACGTGAACTCATAAACTTAAAGCTTGACCAACATCACAATAATCTGAAATGCAATATAAATAATTACCAGGTTATAAAATCAGTTTTCAGTAACTAAAACACATTTTCATAATTAAAAGTATAATATGCAACATCATATCAATAAAATACAGTAACAGTGTATTACGTAACCAGTTTTATAAACGTCACTTTAGTCAGAAGTTTTTTAGGCACAAGCGGAGCGTTACTAAGAGGCTCTTTAGACACAGGTTATGATGGCGTGTTTAAAATGTCACTTAGCGAGGTGTATGTTATATGCCATTTTAATTACAGGATTAGAAAAGATATTTAACAATCGAAGCATCAAAAAAGACATCGGACAGCAAATCCGGTCAACACTACAACATATGGGATCAGCTATACAAGATTAGAGTAGAGCGTACTTATTCGAGACTAAATGACTAGAACAAGTAGCTACGGGATCAGAACAGCTAGAAATACCCCGAAGGTTAAAACTAATTCGACAAGAATCAGAAAGCGGGCTAAAATGACCACGTGCGCTTACACCAGGAACCAAATGAGCAGAGGTACGCTTAACGATCAACGAAGAAAGTACGAAAGTGGCTGCCGTGACAATGTGAACAGTATCAGGATGACTGTGCAGACAATTCAAATAATACTCCTAGTAACTTTAGCTGAAAATATATAATACGTTGCTTTTTTCCTGTAACAGCATATACGAAACATTAATAAACAATACTCCAATCACAGAAAAGAACTATGAACAAGATAAGCGAGAAATAAATTTTAGTTTTGAAGAATTGTCGGAAATAAAATAGAAGAAATCAAGTGCGCCTTTAGACAACCAAGAAACAATAAGGTTACAGGAGGGGACGATATCTTACCCGAAGTGTCGCAGACCAGTAAGTCTTTAGTCTCAGATATATACCCTTTTGAGAACACTAACGGATAGGCCAGAAAGAAAATCCTAACTATAACAATCGAAGCAATACAGTCAGGCAAGAATGGAAAAAGCAACTGAGTACAATAAACACCGTCGAAATAAGTGCAACAATAACAGCTATGACTTGGTCAATAAAATATATAGTAAAGCTTCCTTGAAAATACTATCACAAGATATTATAAACACAGTCGAAATATATAGAGGAATAAGACAATGTGCCATAATGTTACCAAAACTATTTATTTTAGTATTGGACAACGAGGACTGAACATTGATTGCGTAAATCATATCCTTTTAGATAAGATCAAAAATTTTGGCCTGCGTGGTAAAATAAATAATTTATTAAAATCTTATTTGTCGAATAGGGAACAATTAGTTACATTTTCTGGGGTAAAATCTGGAAAACTTGCCCTTAAAGTAGGGGTTCCGCAGGGAAGCGTTCTCGGTCCACTACTATTTCTTCTATATATTAATGATATCGATTCCGCCTTAACCTGTAAATTTACCTGTTTTGCTGATGACATAACATTATTAATATCGGAAAATTCTGATGAAAATCTTGTAGATAGAGCTAACTTTGAACTTAGAAATTTATTAAACTTTCTAAAAATTAATGAGCTAACGGTCAATCTAGATAAAACTATGATGATGCAATTTTTCACAAAAAAATTCAAATCTAATCATGATGTTACATTAGAAGTATCGAATAAAACGATTACAAATGTTAAAGTTTTTAAATTGTTGGGCATTAATCTGGATTTCTCTTTAAAATGGAATGATCATATAAATGCTATCTGTAAAAAATTATCAAGCACTTGCTTTGCTCTTAATAGAATTACTCATTTTGGTGATATCGAGACTTGCAGAACTTTTTATTATTCAAACTTTGAGTCAGTTCTTAGATACGGTATAATTTTTTGGGGTAATGCTAGCAATCTAAATCGGGTGTTTGTTATACAAAAGAGAGCCATTCGCAATATATTTAATTTACAGAGACGGGAGTCATGCAAAACCAGTTTCATCAATCAGGGTATCTTAACTCTTATTAGTATCTACATACTAGAAATTTTACTGTATGTTAAGTCGAATATTAGTAAATTCAAATTTTTAAACGAGCACCATCAATATAGCACTCGTTACGGTAGTCTTAACTTAGAGCATCATAATCATCGCCTTCAATTATATAAATCCAGTCCTTGGTATATGGGTACGGTACTCTATAATATACTACCTGTTAGTCTTAAAACATGTAGTAGCAAGACATTTAAAAAAGATTTAACTTTAATTCTCAAAAACAACGCCTTTTATACGCTAGATGAGTTTTTAACATTTAAATTTTAAACTAAATTGAAGTGCAATAAACGTAATGTAGTTTTCGTAGTTAGCCTGTGATAAATTTAGGTAGTTGTACATTGTTTTAACTTTAATTGTAAGCATTTTATATATACGTTTTTTTAAAATTTGTTAACATGTAATTCTACGTCGTCCTAACTATTACATTACAATTTTAAGTAAGCTTTTTTGTGACTTGTCCTATATCATTGTATGATCGAGAGGACCAATAAATTTATTATTATTATTATTATTATTATATACTAGTAGCTTAAAATTTGCCGATCCTATTATAACATTCGCACAAAAAGAGAAAACACTTGAGGAAACTTTAGAAGAATTGCAATAAGAAGCACGAAAAGTAGGTTTGGAAATGAATATAACAAAACCTAAATATATGACAAACCAACGCAATAATCAAGAATTAATAAAGATGTTCAGGATATAAAAAAGCTAGACACGCAGCTCAAAAAAAGAACAAAATCAGGAAAATGAAATAAACAGAAGCATAAAATTAAGCTGGGCAGCATACGGTTACTTAATACTTGTCTTGAACATGAAGCTCCCATTAAAATGAAAACCATGCTACCAGCCGAAGATCTTAGAAGTCGGTATTTTTTCTCATCCTGTTTAATTAAAGTTAATTAAATAGGGGAAAGGTAAAATGCATACCAATACGGAAATGCTTACAATAATATAAAATAGTCCTAATCACTATGCAACTATTATAAAATGTGCAAAAATCCATATAAAACAATAAAAAAAATCAGGTGTAAATGCTAAAATAAATGGCCATTCCTAAACACAACGGTGTTAAAGAATTGATTATTAACGCATAATAGCTGGTTTTACACGCATTTTATTTCTGCAATACATTTACGTTTAAATAAAATTGCAAAGACGCCAAAATAGTTGTCCTTTATACTCAAATATTAAACTACACCAAAATCCTTTGTCGCGATTTGATGCATAGAAACCCGGCTTCTTGATTTGCGAACGTGTTTATTTGTCTATTAATGGCATTCCTTTACGGTTGTAAAATCTTACCTACAGCCTGGAGCGCACGCTTAACGCTCAAACTGAAAACATTTCTTGTATCAGGGTACCTTAAGTTCGTGGCTCAAAAGTGCAATACAGCATGTTGGGCTGACCTTGGACCCCAAACGAGTGTCATACGTCAACAACCTTCAACAGCTCGATGCATGGCGATTTTTCACGAATACGTCAGAAAAGTACCTAGCTGCTGGCTTAGTCGCCTCACCTTGGTGGCTTCGCAATTGCGTACTTGCTCTGTACACGATTAAAATGACGCTTGAAGTGTAAGCAACGACGTGTGGCAAACGAACACTATAGGAGGCAAATTCTGTTTATTGCGCGGCTTTGTCATATCTATTTAACTCGATTGTGGGCTGTGAGCCGCAGGCAGACGTACGCCTCAAGGCTTTGCACGACCGCGACTGACAGCTGCATACACAAAATTGGGCGATCCGCGCACTGATCCTGATTAATTGATTAACAATGAAATAATATGCAAATGCAAACTGGCTATCTATGTCAATATTAAAATAAACGTGGTTGCCAGCGGTATTAAATGAGCTGTATATGTTACTTCATCACGTGGCCAATATTGTCGATGTCTCTATACATCAAACTTTGCTATCAGGTTAATAAGAGAAATAATTAAAATAACAACGTAATAAGTAGTTCAGTTATTTATATTGCAGTGTGAAAACTATGCTTCTTCTAAGGGGCGATCGGAATTATTAGCCTGGAGTGAAATGACATTAGATTTTTAAATTTAAATTCTTCAAAAACGGAACGGTGTGATATCATATTTGTATACTTGTATATAGAGCTTGTTCTGAAACGAATTATTTTTGACACGCGAGTTTTTCCTACAATAATTGTTGAAAGTATGAAAGGCAATCTAAAATAAGATGTTCTTTACCTCATTTGTTCACTGACAGTCTGTTTTTTGTATTTTTTCGTGTATAATAAATTATGACAAGTAAATTACCAAAAGTTTATATAAATAGCAGCCTATATTTGAAGTTCTTCAAAATACCATCTTATTTAATACAGATACAAATATGAAAGTAGCTGGCTATTATATCACAACCCTACAGGTATTTGTATCTTTTGTTATGATATTATATAGTTTTAAAGTAGTAACTATAATTGTTTATCAGAATAAGTTTGTGTTGTATCTATTTTTTATTAAAGTATATACTTGATCGAATCCGATCTATCAGCAATTTTGTTGGTTTTTCTATCGCTGCATGAATCATAGAACGCCACGAGAATGTTTCCGAGATTATCTTAACGAAAGGTGTGGGCCTAACATAATAAGTAACTGCTGAAATTGTCACAAAATGCCCAAGAAACAGCATGCAAGTAAATGATCTAATATTTCTTAAAATAAATCACTCACTGGTGTCTCTCAGATCGTATTTGGTTTTGTACGAAATCCTTTTTTATTTTGTGCAGACTTGCACTGTTACACTTGAACTCATTACTGTTCCACTAGATTCGCATCTTTTGTCCTCTTAGTGTATCGTTTGGTCGGGATATTTGAATAGTATTACCAGAATAAACTTTTTCGCTTCGAAACTTTCAACTTAAAGCACCAAAATCAAATTGAATTATCAGTGGCCATGTCTCTGCAAGCCGGTTGTGAAGCAAAACTACCTTTCAAATATATTCCACGGGAGCAGTAGGATAATATACGTAAACAACGACTGTTATAGAGCTGACAGGTGACATGTGCATTTTAATGTTGGCCTGATTAACATATGATAATAAACTAGTTATAATTAAATTTAATCTTCATTAATAGGCGGCATTACACGGCTATTTGGAGTATGAGCTCTTCGGTTCGGGGAACGCTTTTAATGCTCTCCCTCCAGTATGGAATTGCCCAGGCATTTTTCTGAAAATGCCCAAACGAAAATCTGTCAGTTGCGATAATGCCGGTCGGCGCCGTAAATATGCAAGGGCCAAATTATCATATTATTAAAGAAAATAGAATACAAAGTAGCCTAAATTGTAGGTATTTTTATTCTAAAACATACATTTCAACGTCAATTACCATCTTTTCTTTTCGTCTTGAGCCCCGGATGATATATACAAAAGCTAGCGAGCGTTCTGGACGCCAATTTAAATAATTGAATACATGAATTCGTGATAAACCACGAATGCATAGTGCATGAAGCAAATTTGATAACAAATAAAAATAAGTAACGTCAACAGGACGAATCCATAAATATTTATAGTGTAAAAGTAATAAACAACCTCAAGATGGACGGAAGCAACTTTTAGAAACTTCCATGAATGTACAATTAACGGCGCCATTTTGTTTACATTATCACATTGTACGGGCATTTTACAATCGATAAAATGCGTCGTAAAATTTTAATTGTTTGCTTACGCTTTGTGATTCTAAACATTTTACTTCAATCGATTTTTACATGTCTGGCTTTCAAGATGCATAATTTTTAATGAAAAGAATGGGGAAGTTATTCGAAGAAAAACTAAACATTAGTGTTTTCTAAAAGTTAAGCTATTAAATCTCATAAGAAATTAGTAAAAATAATTTTAATGAGGATAGAACACTAGACCATCGGGAAAAGCATGTACGATTTTTTGCCAGATTTAAATATTTTCATGTCTGTAAATTTTTTGAAAGTCAGTTTTCTATATTCAAGGGTTTTTGAATCATACAGTAAGTTTCAAATATAGATTTGGGTGGTACATTATAGGCAAGGCAGAATGGTTTAAGGTAGCTGTTTATAACGAATTTCGTATAGTAGGTGGGGACTTTTCGCAACGAAACTGGGTTGAGCCTAATTCGTTTCTAACTTGTGACTAATTTACCCAGGTTTTGTTTTACTATCGACTGTTATCGCAGGTAAATAGATTCACAGCAGCTTTTTTAAATTAAACAGGCCACTGGTTTAACAAAAGAGCAAACGGAGAGGGAATTTTAAAAGAAAATCTTAAAGTATTAAAAGCTAAACTCATATATCGGTACTATAACGGTACGTTGGTCGCAGCCCTCTATCGAGACGTTAAACTTAAATGAAACGCTCATACGCCTTAGTATTTTAATAATTGTGATATTTTTTATCGGACTTTTTCCACTGTCTAACTTGTATATCACACGACGTTTCGGGAGATTTTTGATCTACTCCCGTCTTCAGGTGTTTCTAGTTAATTCTGAGAAGGGCTGATATTGTACGTCTTTATACGTACACTCGTGCCTACCCCGGGATTTGAACCCAGTACCGATCTGGTGGCCTAGTGGTAAGAGTGACAGACTAGTAATCACAGCAATCAGCGGTGCTGGGTTCAAATCCCGGGGTAGGCACGAGTGTACGTATAAAGACGTACAATATCAGTCCTTCTCAAGACTAACTAGGAACACCTGAAGACGGGAGTAGATCAAAATCTCCCGAAACGTCGTGTGATATACACGCTAGACAGTGGAAAAAGTCCGATAAAACATATCATAATAGACCACTGCCAAAAAATTACATTCAGAGAACAATTTTAATAATTATTTTCCCTGTTCACCATGCTAGTTCGGCACACATAAAACTCTTGCAATACTTCAGTCGTGGTTACGAACGATCACTATTCGCCAAAAAACAGCTGGTCTGCATCTCTAGTGTTCTCGGGCTGAAACTGAAAATACATACCATGCGTCCTTTTTAAAAATATACATAGGGGATACTCGTGTATGTATACTAAAAAGAAAAATTCCCTTATTTTTGCCACAGCATGCTATTTGTTTTAAATTAAAACTCTTAAAATTGAAGTTTGCTGTATAATAGGTTGCCTTACATATAGGGTAAAACAATAAAAAATTAGTGAATTTTTCTTTTTAGTATACACACGAGTATCCCATATGTATACTTTTAAAAAGAACGCATAGTATAAAATCATAAAGAGAACGGGATAAAATAGGATTAAACATAAATGGTCATTGCTGACGTACACATTACTATAGCGCTAACATCAAAACTACGGACGATGTAGCTTGATTCTAAGCGCATTTATCAGTCAAGTCAACTAGTGTAATTATGACTGATATACATCAAACAATATTAAAGTAATGCCGAAATAGTTGTTCTTAAAAACACGAGCTTTAAATTGCACCAAGCCGGCACTGGCTGTAGCCGACCCTGTCCAAGCTTGCATGCATAAAAACATGGCAAAATTCGCTTAGGTAAGCCTACGAACTGTTGAGTTATATATTGGTTCGTCCCGGCATTGCGTCACTCAAATATTGAACGGCGTGACGCATGGAATTTTACCACATCCTATTGCGTGGGAGTTACTCTGAGTGCTTGCTAGCTGGTGTCGCGATGGAGACTGAGGTTACGGAATCCTCAGAACATCTCAAAAACATATTGGGGTATCTTACCGTGTAGTCACCTTGTACACAATGAAAAAGTGTAAACGCTAGCTTGTTGCGCACAAACACTTTAGACAGCAAATTATTTACTTCACCCAAAGAGTATTATTTAACTCGTCGTATGACGCAATTCACGTCACCACAGGCACATGCACTAGCAGCGATTCACCCACGTATGGGTGCAAGGCCTGCTGGCTAATGAGCTGTTCCCGGCGAAAGATGCTTAAGTTTAAAAACCCCGCTAGCGCCGCTGAACACACATAAATTTACGCGATGCAGGCTGCATCGGGCACATTTTGTTATGCTAAATTACAGCGATTAAATTTAATTAACAATAAAAAAAGCATACGAATACAATTTGGTTATATTTATAGAGATGAAAATAAAATCATCCAGGAAGGGAGCCAGATTCCAGTTTCAGTACATAACCAAAGCGTATTTAATCTCCAACATAATTTAGCTGGCATTAATAGAAAGAAAATAAAAGAGGAAAATATGATAGGTGGATAAAGTGAGTTACACAGTAGAACACAATGGGGAAAAGCAAAAACGAGATAGAGCTAGAATGTCCTGCCCGAATGAGGTAAATGAAGCTATGTAAAGACGAAATGGAGAACAGGTGAGAGTTTGGTTGACAGGAGGAAAACAGCGACATCTAAGGTTTTCCTTCTTCATTAGTAGGTACTGTCATCTCACCTATTGACAAAACCATGGTCAGTGTTTATTATTTCGTTAATTACCTTAAAGTGCCATGACAGAGTTACTTTTTGGGATAGCATCGGCTGTAAAATTAACAAAAAAATATGTATAAACGAGCTGCGAGCGCAAAGCGTTTTAATTTCGTTTAATTCCGTTTCCGGATACACTTGGAGCTTAAATTTCCAACCATCCGCGCTAAAGCAACAACCGAACGCTTTATTTACTCCGAAAAGTCGAAACAGGCTGGAATATTTATTTATCCACTTAGCGCACCGCGTCCATAAAAACTCATGTAAAAGTAAACGTTGCATCGCGACGCATCGAGTTAGCGTGAAATAGTGCACTTTCACGCTTCGAGGGGGCAAAAAGTAAATGCAGTGCTTCCGTTGCAACTACCACCGTCAGCTGTAATTTGCAGTGTTTGGAAAAGCGATCCGAGCTGCTCCTGTAACCGAGTTTCTGGATTGTGTTACGGATTAGCATGCAAAAAGTGCGCTGCAAGTTGCAACTGGTTGGACGGCAGAAAAACGCCGGTCGTGACCGAAGGGATTGCTTTGAAAATTGCGGCCATAACGTGGTCAATTTTGAATGTTCCGAGTTCTCGTTTCCTTTGGCTGATTGTAAGATTCAGGCAAAAGCTGAAGGAGCTTTAAGATTCTAGTTAGTACCAAATAAATGGCTTTGAAATTTTTAAGAAATCAGTTGTTATCATTTACATGATTTTGAGCAAAAATGCATTTTATGCATTGAAAAAGAAAAAGATAATACACGGAAAGTCTCTAGCCAAACTCTTCCATGGAGTGTAGTGTTCTATAGTTTTATTTTGTATCAAACAAATAGTATGTGAAAAAGTTTGTATATGGAAGAGTATCATACTTTACCTTTATCTTTACCTTTTTATTTTATAACAGCCAGGGTTATAATTGGAGTATTATATCAATTTCATCATTTTCTTTTCCGTGTCTAAATACCGTGTTCATTGTTTTTTTCCTATTTCCGCGCTTTTATCGTTTTTTCATATAGGTGTATGCTATCAACGACTTCCAATCTTCTTGTGTCGTAGTCACTTATATTATTTAACTTTCCTCTGCTTTTATTTGCATTCATCTCTCTTCCAGCATTTAGTTTTACTCGTTGAAACTAGTACTAAAGCAAACATTTAACCGGTATTAAGGTAGCGTATCTTACTGTGGATGGTGTCAATTATGATTTGGTCTTCTCTAGGATTTGATCCGTAGATATTTATATAAAGATCCATTTTCCATTTAAAAATTTCTGATTCTTTTTCATTTCACCTATCATCTGTATATAAAGTGACGATAAAATGGATGTTGTGTTTAAATTACTAACATAACTAATTCTAGTTAATTAATTAGATTAATTTATAAAACACTTTCAAATAAATTAAAAAGTAAAAATAACTTTAAAAAGTAGCCAAATAAGTATACTAGCTTAAAATAACCTTATCTAGCATTTACAAATATTGAAAATTAAAATGTAGATAATAAATATATAATCTTCCACACGTGGGCGGCCATTCTGTAGCATATATTTATTGGCGCCCAACGTGGGGCCTGTGTAAGGACTAGCGAAAGGTTCCAATGTACAATCATACTTCTTTTTTCTATAGTTTCCGAGTTTGGCCTATTATATTTTCGTTCTTTTCATCAAAACTGGGGAATTTTATAAATTGTTTATTCTCATAATTCAATCGTCAAATGATGAGACAGTATGTAGTCAAGATGAGTTTTATAAGACATCTTTGACGATTCTCAACGAAGAATAAAGTGAAACAAAGCCAAAATAAAAATTGAGAATTAGAGAAATTTCTCATCGTGTAGGATTGATGGAGAGGGTTTTGTTACTTGAGAAATGCTGGTTTTTCATAGACATTTCTCAGAATTGTTTTGGAATTTTATCGATAAAGTAGCCCTTTGGAAACCAAACATCCGCCACTCCAAGCACAGCCCTCGAACGCACACCCTCGCCGGGTTATAACTTCGCCCAACTTTTAGCTCCGAAAAGCGCGGCCAATTAAATAAACAAGTGCTAATCGTTGCATTTAGATAAACGCCTGGGGCGAAGAAACTCACTACAAACTAACAGTGTTCCGGCGCGAGGTGTGAGAATATCGATGTCCGGCAGCGCGGCTCGAAAACTCCGGGCTTGTTAGTTCTTCGTTTTCGTCAGCACCCCGCGGCCAACAACACAATTAGCAAGCACCCCGGCAGCAGCTACTATAAACCTTTACCGCACTAATTAAAAGGTCTGCAGCCGGCTTTCAGCTTAAAGAATTCGCCGCGATTTTGACGTTCACGTGCCAAAAACATCGACGCTTTGGTGCTAGGTAGGGCTCAAAAGTCTTTAGCTACTTAGCTGCACAAACCTTATTCGTGGAGTACGCCTTGATTGTTTGGAATTTTTATTATAAATAGTTTAAAAAACATTGAGAACGCTTTGTATAAATTGATTTTAAATGAGAAATTTGGCCCACAAATATCTGAGAAGACAATGTACTTTTAAGCTATTTATCACATGGTTTTATTGGAGAAACAATAATTTAAAGAAAATTAAAACAAAAATCTGTTATATGGCGTCCCATTACTCCAAATTAAATACCATGATGGCATCTACAACAAATGTCCAATGCATTATCACGTTAAGCATGTATGGATTTTCACATCTGTAAATTGGTAACGGCTTTTCCCTTGTGTGAAATTAGTGATTTCTGGCAACCTTGTGATGCCAATGGATAACGAGAGAATTTTATCAGTTTTTTTTAATTTCCTATCCCAAAAAGACTTTTCCGTATTGATGATTAATTCTACAACAGTAGTACAAATTTTGTAGATTTTGAAAACGTTTGTTGCAGGTTCTTGTAGAATATATCTTCAAGGGGGTGCATTTATATCCCGAACGTATAGATTAATTTTGAACATTTCTAGGTTTATTTCTTCGTTAACTAAACACACAATATGGCTTGAGTAGCGTTTGGTTTGGCTTGTTGAAGATCATCTTATTAATTTTTGTATCGTTTGGCTTTTAATCATCTTGCTTATTGTCATTCATTCTGCACTTGCTTATATTGCCACGTAGATACCTAACACGACGCTAAAGCGTGCTTTGATTTAATGAACACTTAAATTAAACAATAGGATTAGTCCAAGGGAACAACTTTGCATAATTATCAGTCAATAAGTGACAGCATCCAGTCACTACTGTTTTGTGATTTATTGTCCCAAACAAGATAGTCCAATTTAGTAGCGATAAGGATCAGTTTTCCCCAATATAATATGGTTTCGCTATCATATACAGGCGGTGCCACTACTATGAGCAAACTTAGTCCGTAATGGTTTTAACTATTCCAAATCAATGATCCGATGACAAGCGCCGTTCTGCACATGCAAGTAAGTTTCACAAAGGCAGAACCAGAACGCTTCAATTTTCTGATGGAACAGTCCCAGCACATGTTAGCCATACGTTAAATATTTTTATGACATTTCATTAGTGCTTGTAAATTACCGAGTTATAAATAAATCGCTAAAGAAAATATCCTGAACGCGACTGTTTAATTTTATGCCACATTCCTCCATATTAATGCTACATATCGCGATAGCCGCGCCATACAGGGTGTTTTATGTGCCACGCCGTGTTCCTTATTATGCGGCGAGCAGATCGCCGTCGCTATCTCCCATTGTGCCGGCGACATTTAAAACAATTTTCGGATATAACTTTATTATCAGCGCCGTGTTATCCCAGGACATTTATTATTTCTAACTTATCTCAGTTTTTTAATTACACGCACCTTATTTCTCGTGTTTGTAGTTAATTTCGCGTGACCGCTACTGTTAATTATTTTACGGCAGTTTCCGAGGAGAAATGGGGGCGATTGTCAAAACACGAGTACTAATAATTTGCAAATTTGTAGCGGCGTTTTATTGCGGAAACTGCCCCAGGGTCACCTTCAGACACCTTTCTGCATGTCGAACAAGTGTCGGATTCTTATCGGAAAAATACCCCCAAGTTTTGCAAATAATATGATACTTTAATCGCAGTTTCTGTAACAAATTTGCATTAAATGCCCGTTAGTAAAGTATGTTAATTTTTGTAGGTTTTGTTAAAATGATACCATTTATCGTGGCACAGACGTAAACTCCAAGTTAAACGAGCAATGTTTTCTAATTCTTTTTAAATCTATTTCGTACTAGATCTGTTTTTTTAAGTCACCAGTCTTTTCGAATAGAGCTAACAACGAACATTAGAAGAAAAACGCGTTATAAAATAAGAAAGAGTTACATCTCAACCATAAGGATTGTGATAATATAGGGTAAAGTCATGTAGGACAACCAAGACCCAGTATTTGGAGAGAGCACGTACAAAGAATGGGCAACGATAGAATAGCGAAAATATGCATAAATGGTATAAACCACATGAATCCCAACTACAAAAAAGGTGAAAGCTTAGCTGGACCTCAGAATCGCAAGAGAACAAACACAAACTGAAACCTCTAAATAAACAGGACTCTGACCTATAGGAGAGGAACAATAATAAGAAGTAAAAATAAAGTAATCTGCTATATTTTCTAAAACTATGGTTAATGGGAAATTTATTACATACATTTTGCAAACTGTACCTAAGATGAAAAACGATGGAATTGTCTATAGCCGAAAGATGGTATAGATGACCTAAGATCTCGTTTTTAGGCTTCTTTATTCAATCTATATTCCTAATGGTCTACTTCTATTTGATGTATTGTTAAAAATATATTTAATATATTTCCTGAAAAATTGCATCTACGTTGTATATGTACGTTTGTTACCCCTCCTTCGAGATGTCAAACTTAAAAAGGCCTAAGTATTTTAATAGTTATTTGCCCTATTTGTTCACCTAGGTAACTTAGTATGCATGAAATTCATTTAAATGCCCAGTTTGTGGTTACGATCACTATTTGCCAAAAATAGGAATCTGAACAATTTGTTTAAACAAATATATTGATTTTAAAAAAACAAAATCATAAAGGAAATAGGACTAAACCCCAGATTTGTGGGTTATTCCTAAACACAACAAAAATTGACAACCTATGGGCGACAAAGCTTGGGGCTACTCGCATGTCCCTTTAAACATGGACGTTATACTGCCTGAAAGCGGTACTGTCTGATGCTGACCCTGTACACTATTGCCTGGCACAACTGACATAAGCGCGATTCCAAGGTAGGTATTAAGTTATCTGGAAATCGAGTCATGAGAACTGCGGTGTATTCTTGGATTACTACGTCACCAAACTTCGACGGCGCGACGCGTGGAAATTTACCACACATAGAAGAATCTTTGGCTGCTACTCTGGTAACGGGGTTCTTCACGTACCCACAATGGACGTCACTAATATTTGTGTACTCACCCGGTACGCGAAGAAAATGGCGTTTGCTAGACTTGCAAACATTATAAGGCTTTTTAAACCGCTTGTATTTAATTCGCCGTAGGAGATTTTATTCAATGCACTCGGAGCCGTTCACCCAGATGTAGCTTGGGGCAAGGTCCGCTGTCAACTGCGAAAGATGTTTAAGTTGAATCCCGATGAGTCGCTGAACACGCACACAAATTGAAGCGATGCACGCACAGGGCTATACTCACTCTTGCGGTTATGCTAAATTACACCGGTTAAATCTAATTAACAACAAACTTGCAACTACAAACTGGCTATAAATATTTTATAAATTAAGCCCTCTAGGCAAGGCAACCATATTTTCATTTTAACGTGGATATTAGCAACTATATAAGTCATTTCATCATCATATAAAAATATAAAGATAAATTATTAACAATACAATAATGCTATTATAATTTTGTCACTAATAGCGTTTTCTTTTTAACAATGAGAAGCAGCAATATGGATTTAAATGCATAGAAGCGACTTTGCCTGATATTGTACAATAAATCTCCAAATTATAGATTTGATTCTATTTATTCTTCTCCAATTTTTCAGACATTCTGAAGCAGCTTCTGTAAATCATTGCACTTGGAGTCTTTATTTTTCCTTTTTGGAAAACTGATAAAAAGTGTTGACTTTTACATGACCTAAATCGGTTGTCAAAGTGACTATTTTTTGTTCACCGCATGTAAAAGTCTTTTACAATCTAGAACAAAAAAGACTTTTACGTTCAACAATTTTTGTTTAAAGAAGAGGTCACAATGTAGACAAAATTTTCTTTGAGTTTTCTCTAATGTGAAGCTGTACAGTTTTCGAAAAAACGTTGTTTGATACTCGATTGCGAAATGCTACTATTAAATTTTCGAATGTTTTTTTGCTCGCGATGCTCGCAAAAAACTCATTCTCGAATGCAAAAGTAGCATTTCGCAATCTCGAATTAAAAATAACTATTTTGGCATTATTCTTGCGTATATTAAACTCATAGAAACTTGTCAAAACTTCGAAGAAAACGCAGACTTCTAAAATTCTTCAGGCCCACTGGCTCTGAAGTGCAAGAAATTCTTCGAAGTAATAATTGGGAAGAGTTTTAAAAGGATAAGAGCTCGACACAGAGCTAAACTATGGTCATTAAAATGCATCAGATAAAATTACAGATTTGTTTTAGTATTTAAACGTTTAAAAAATACAGCTTTTAGCGACGGCGAATCGGGTAGGCCACGAATTTGACCTACGGCGAATCAGCGACGATCAATCGGCGACGACGAAATGCTTCTGATGCTTTTTGAATTCTATGTTCTACATCGTCTTCAGCTCTAATCTAGAAACTGTTTAGACTGACAGTTCCGAGTCGCATAGCCCTTGTCTACTTGATATTAATTTGAAGTCTCACGAGATCTGCTTGATCTTTTAATTATTTGAGTTTCTTCTTTAGGTCCTATACAAAACAACCCGTTTCATTGTTCATGGAGTTCATGGCTCAATCCAGCGTGGTGTTGAATAGCAGAGTGCACAATGTGCATCATTGTTTTACTCAATTTCTGATCACAATTTGGTGCTGCTTTTTCGTGTGTATCATATTTGACAAGATTAATTTTGATTCAGGGTTTTGATATGTTCGAATTTTTGTGGAATACCTTCGAGTTTCAATACTTCTCATATAGTATCATGGTTTAGGCTGTCGAATGCTCGTTTCAATTGTATGAATACTAAGTAAAGTGCGACTGTTCAGTTATACTCTATGTGTTTCTTTGGTCTTGCATGTTCTTTCCTGTTTCTCGGAGTATCTTGTTGATAAAGTGCAATACTTCTACACAAAACGCAAGGTTCCCGTTTCCGGATATTTTATAATCAAGGCACCCTTCCATGCATCAGGTATGTGCTCGGTTTCCCAAATGCATTAAATGATGGGATGGATCAATTTTGCTATGAGGTCTGGATCAACTTTCAGAATATCAGCGGATAAGTAATCAATTCGAGCTGCTTTTCTGAATTTAGCTGTTTAATACATCCTTTTATTTCATTTTGGTTTGGGGCATCTGTTAATTTTGATGAACTTCGTCATTAAGATTCACTGTTTCTTCAATTGCCCTTCGTTATACGCAGCAGCTTCTTCAGCTTCATTCCTAATGTCATCATATCATTTCCTTTTGTCGCCTCCCTCACTTTTCTTAAATATTTTACGTAATTCATTATTTCTCATTAATTATCTAGTAAGCGTTTGATTGATCGGTTGAATTGGTGTTAACTGTGGCTTTCATTTTCTTGCGTTATGCTATCAGTTTCTATGTGGCATCAGAGATCCACAGTTTCCGGTGGTTATTTTTAAGTTCAAGAATTTCTTCATTTTCCTTTTTGCGGGTTTTTGTGATCTTCTCCCGGCGCGAACATGCGTCCTTATGTTCTATTACATTTAAGTGTGTCATAGATGTGGTGGTTCAAGGTTGAGTTTCTTACAAAATTGTTTCAAAATTGAACCCTATAACTTGTCTTTCCAATATGAACTCTCACTCTCCCCCATACTGATTTTGTAGAACATTTTTCAACGCAAGGGCTTACTTGAAGGTTTTTCTCTGAATGATGTCATTTTTGACAGTGGTCTATTATGAGATGTTGAAGGTTGTATTTCCTCTCGGGCCGTACGAAAATATTCAATTAAAAGCATATTTATGCATTAAGCCTCTCCCAAACATACCTGACGAAAACAAGGCAATCTTTTTATCTTGTTTTTAAACGCTCGCGTACTCCAAGTCGCAATTATCATCTCGCGCTTTAAAAGCCGGAAAGCTCGGAATCCGCGTCGCAGCCGCGATATTTATATTTAGGATTAATTCGAAGCAGTGCGTTCCTCGCCGAACCAGCTTTAGAATAACAGTTATCCTGGCTGCAATCAATCTCAATTATCTTGACTTGGTCCTCCCCTTTTTCAGCACCTGGAGCTTTATTACGGACACCTGTAGTCCTCCAGCCGCACGTTGTCAACGCAGCTCGTACGGCTCCCAAAGGTCGTGTTCGAATTGAATACATTACTTACACGTGCTGCCGGCTTTAGACACTTTTCTATGCAGCCGTGAATTTCCCGCTAGGACTATCGTAATTTAGTGGCCCTACGCTCTTATGACTGGAGATCTACAGTTAAGCACTGTTACGGATCGAGCTTCCCGAAGCTCAGATGGTACGTCTGTATTTTTTGTTCTTAAGATTTTTATAAGTACCTACTTGAAGATGTGATTATAAGCTATATGATAACAAACGCGTTCAACTTTATTCTTTCGTCGTATTCTTGATCTCCCAATGTCATATCCTTTCCAAACAAACCTTGGCTATGATTAGGGTGATTTTCAATTTGGTATCTGCTTTACAGAAGAGTGAGACCAAACTTTTTCATCCAAGAATGTCTTCTTGTGCGTCAAGTTTACCTTGGAGATACCACTAACTGCAATAGCTTGTACGAGGGTTGCGCTGTTTATTCTTAATATCAGGCCATGACTCAAGGGTTTGGTAAAAACAATTACAACAATGGAAAGCTGTGTGGGCTGTGCTCAGTAGTGTACATTCTTCAAAGTTAGGGTGTATTTAAATTCAGTTAAAGTGAACACGAACTGCTTTTAGAGCTATGATTTTATATAATTACAAAGGGCAGTTATGAGCACAGCCATGGACATTTAGTGAAAGTTTTTGGTGATATTGCTTCTTCGGTATCCACTGTTAGACATTGGTTTCAACAGTTTCGGTGAAGACGAGAACTGTTAGAAGATAAAGCACGACTGAGCAGACCTGCCGATGCAGCCAGTCGAGAAGATACTCCGTGTGAAAAACTTAATTAAGGCCGATCGAAATATTACATATAGGGAGATTAAGAAAGAACTAACTATTGGATCCTACACAGTGGATACTATTTTTCATAAGCTTCTTGCCGCCAGGAAGCTAACTAGCTGTTGGATACCCCATATGATGTCTACAGAACCAAAACAGGCTCGTGAAGACTGCTGCAAATATATGTTAAGAAATTTGACGGTGAAGGATCAAAACGGGTGACAAATCCTGGATATACCATTACGACCCCGAAACAAAACAACATGCTAGTTTATTGTTTGGGTCTTTCAAGATAAAGCGTTACCCACAAAAGTTGTTCGTGTTAGCAGCACAAACAAGAAAATTATTGCCGCTTTTGTCTGCCGAACTGGTCCTGTAGATGTTATTTCCATTGGAAGTATGTACGCAGAAAGTTAATTGTGAATGGTACTGTGAGAATTTAAAAACAAGCGGTCAAAGAAGTGGTTGTAGTGGCATCTTAATTCACAACGACAACGTATCAACGTACATTTGCTGCCAGAACATTGCTTTTTTACAAGATTCATTTGGTATCCCACCGTCCATTCAGCCCTGAACTAGCCCCTTGGGATTTTGTTCTTATCTCAGCTCCTAAAAAATGATGCGTAGTAAAACATTTCCCAGTGCAAATACAGCAGTATTGGAATTTCGTCGAATTTTAGAAGATCTTCCGATAAACTAGTTTTCTAACTGCTTTACAAAATGGTTACGAAGAATGAAAAACATTTATTCGTGTAGGATGAGAATATTTTTAATAACATTAAAATATATATTTTTTAACTTAACAATTATTATTAGAGCAGCTATTTCGCATAGTGTGATCTAAATACTCCCATTTTTCCAATTTTCATTGTAAATGCGACTACTTTTTCCTTATGTTTAACAGTTTGAGTTCAAACTATAGCCAAAACGCAAATACCTAATTTTATAGTTTTTAAACCGTATTCTTATCATTTGTTTCAGAAATTTCTATTTTTTGTGGTTTCTTTCCAGTTGTTAATCCACATTTCTTTATATTTGGCACACACAGCATTAGTTCATTTGCATTAATTCTTCTTATATGTCCTAACGATCTGAAAATGTTATGCCTCACAACCGTTGCTAAACTTCGTTCTTTGTATGTTTGATTTAATTCAAAAAATTCTTCTCCATTTCTCGTTTTCTTTTATTCCTCCTGCTATTTTGCGTAGAATCTCCCTTTCCCAGATTTCTAATTCATTTTCATTTTCTTTGGTGCGCACCCACGTTTCACTCCCGAAAGCCACTGCTGCATCAATCACTGATTTGCATAGTCTTAGCTTAGCTGTCCTCTGTACATTTTTTTTAGTAAATTGTATAAAGCTCCCACAGAACGTGAGCTCATGGTTAGCCTTCTAGAGATGTGATTTTCTTGGTTCTCATCACTTGGAACATGGAACTCGATTTATCTTTATTGATTAGTAAGTAGTCCTGTTTCCCTTGCTTGTTCTTCTATTTTTGTAGTTGTTCTTTTAAGTTCTTGATAGGACTAGGTCATCATCCTACGCTAGAATTTTGTCCGGACCATTATAATGTTGTTTTCTATTCGTATGTTGCTTTTCCTTAGTATATTTCCTTTAAGGTCATATGAATTACGGTTTCTAATTCGTTTGTAATTTTCAGATTTTTCGGAGCTTTATATATTTTTTAGTGTGCTTTTTTGTTTTTGAAGGTTTTTTTTATTTCTTTACACTTTTTCTTTCGTGATTTTTCCTTTTTTTTTCTCCACGATTCTATGCTTTATTTCTTGCTGATCTGTATTTTCCTTTTAGTTGTAAGGTTTGTTTTCAACATTGCAGTTCGTACCTTTTTTCTTTTATTTATTACTTTTCTGCACTCATTACTAAACCAGTATTTTCGTTTTGGTTCTCTTCTCGTTCTCAGTTGTTGGGCACATATTGTTGTTATACTCGTATTTTGTAGCTGCTTCCACTCTGCTTCTATATTGTTTACTTGTTTTGTTTGCCACCATAGGTTTTATGCTTCTATGATGCTCCTGTTTTGTATCATCCTTATTTAATGCTTTTGTATTACGTCTGTCTCTTTTAAGTTTTGTTTTTCGTATTTGTGATTATCTGTCTTATTTTGGCTATTGTCATAAAATGATCAGAAATTATATCTGCATCTCTTATGATCTTACCTTTTCCACCTTTGTATTGCTTGGTGGTCTATCTGGTGTATTGTATTCTTTTGTGGGTTAATCCATGTCATGTTATGTATATTTTTCATTTTAACATGATGCTTATGATGCCAATAGCCAAAACCACTAATTTCTGCCCATTTTTTTTGTTTCTATATGCAGACTTTCACTGCTTGCTATTCCTGTTTTCTCTGCCTATTTTTACATTAATATTTCCTATGATTACTTTAATACCCTACTTGGGAATCTTGTCTATTGTTTTTTCTAATAGTTCATAAATTTCTTTTTTTTTTCATTTTTTCGATTCCTCCATTCGTGCATCTACGTTTTTTATACTTAGTTTCTTTTATATTACCTACCTTTTTTAGCTTAACGGTGCTTATCCTTTCATTTAGAATTTTGTAATCTACAAATGATTTTTCAATTGTTCGTTTAGTAGGAAATCTGCTATCTTCAACGGTTTAAGTACATATAGTTGCTTGTGTAGCCAGTACATCTATATTATATTCTTTGGTTTCTTCCACTAGTTGTTCAAATTTGCCTTCTTTATTCAGATCACGCACATTACATGTTCCCATATTTAAATTGGGGTTGTCTTGTTTTATTTTTACTAATTGGTTTTACTTGTCTGTTTGAATTTCCAATTCGTTAATATTCTATCCGTGTTTTTACTAGGTTTTTAAGCTCTGCGTAGAAACTTTGCAGGGGTATTAGCTTTTAAAACTTATTGTGACTCAGCTTCCTGTTCTTGTTTCTTCTTTGGCTGAATTGCCCTCTCGTTAAATCGTTCTCCAGATATACCTTGTGGTTCCCTTTAATTAATTTTTTGTTATTACAATTTTCTAGTTTGATCGCTTCTGAAACTAAAAGTGTCCTTTACAATTGGTTGGACTCCAAGTTTATCATTTAAAAATGCTCTCACTTCTTCTAATTTTACTTCGCTCAGCTTTAGATGTTTTTTCGTGTGAAATTTCTCGTTTTCTTGTGACATTTTCTTGAATTTCGCAATTTTTATATTAAGTTCTTGCTTTTTTGCATAGCGAGTCTTCTTTTTTTCATTTGTTCTTATAGCATTTTTATTTCGATTTCTAGCATTTTTATTTCTTGTTTATTTTATTTCAATCGGCCCTTTATCTCCTTTTCCTATCTACCAGTATATGTCTTGGTTATTTTATTTCCTGCTCGTTTTCTTTTTCATGTTCCTCCTGTTGCTAGTTTTTTGCCTCCCTGAAGATACAGTGTGATTAGTAATATTTAAACTGATCGTAGCTGCCTAGGCAAATACGCTTTAATTGCAATTCAAGAACACGAAAGGTTTATTGGTGTCTCATATGTCGAAAAGTAGAGTATTCAATTAAATAACCTATAATCGGTAGCTTCAGTAGTGTAGTGGGTAAGAAAAAGGGAACTGTCCCATTTTAGACAGAATATAAGGTAAACTCATTAATAATTTATAATTACATTATCGGGAGATATAATGCGGAAAAACAGTTTAAGAGTTACTTTATTTCAGGAATTAATATTTTCACATTGAATGCTTTAACGCGATTTTTTAAAATTGGTGTTATTTCTAGTCGACAAAATAAGGAGTGAAAATAATTATTAATATACTACGTTTGGGAAATGAAATTTCTTAGTAAGCATTGTAAATAAACTGTATTGTGTTTCAGTATAGAAAAAATTAATGAATGAATATACCTAGAAATAGAAAATTCTCGTAGTTTTGTTACGTTGTTAATTTTTATTGTAGAAACAACTGTCGTTGCTGTCAAATAACATTTTCTTGCGGGAACTCTTGATTTATTTATTTATAATAAGAAAACAGCTGGTTTCACATTAGAAAGAAAATAATGCCTTAGACTTTTTATTGTTTTATATTTTAATAAAGCGTTTGTCGTACGACACCGGACATTACATATTTGAATTCGTGGCATTCCTGTCTCCAAACAAATAACGATATTTATAAAACACCAAAGACCCGTCGTTTAATTGGAATCCATACATCAGAAGAAACTGAAAAATTAGCATATGTAAATCCCATTTATTTGTTTGGAATTTAAATAATCTCGATTTTCTAATTAAATTACAATTAGGAAGAACCCAAGGTGTGTACTTGTTCCGCTGCACCTGCCAGTTTTGCATGATTTAGCCGTGCGTTCATCAATAAAAGTCAAGGTGCTGCAGTGGAACCCCTGCATCAGATACATCTTTGATAGTTTCCAGCTCGTTTATCTCTCGTGTATCTCGAGTAATTAGTTTAGCCTTTTCTGTGTAAGACGATTCCTCTTACTTGTAAATCTAATTTACTATCTACCATCATATTTTTATAGGTTGATAAGATTTCATAACGGGAAGAAGAAGAAAAAGAAGGTGGCTTTCTAGATCGAGTATCTGTTCTGCATTTTGGATGAAGCAATTGGAGTTAGGAATGAAAGGAGTCTTGAAGAATTTTATGTAGATCCAGAAGAATTCAATTAATTTCCTATTTTTGAGAAATGCGAAATTACAAATTTTGAAAAACAATACATGTCATTAACAGAGAGAATTATTTCTTAAGTTGTTTTTTTAATTATTTTATTGTCACAAGTAAGATTATTAAATCATTCAGAAATGTTGCCCGACTCCTCTATGAAAATTTGGTATCGTCAAAAGGCCATCGATACCCACTTAATAGCCAGCAAATCCCCAAAGCTGCTGGGGATTAACCAAAAAGTGGAGCGAGCGGTCTTAACTCTCCCGGTGCGTAATAACTACATCGGGCACTATGCAGCTTAATTGATAACCGGGGTAATCATCCCAGGTGAAAATTACATAATACACACTGGCGTACACGTATCAGGTTGCATAATTGAACGCCTAATTAATGGCTTTCCGAATTTGCCGTGCAAAATGTTTAATGTTGGCGGCGTTTTGTATGTTTTTCAAGTGCTTTTATTCGACCATAGTGCGAACTATCTGCAAGCTCTGACACCTATTATTTTCAATTGTGAGTGGTGTTTTACGCTTGTGATTGCGGAATGTAAAATTACACGAGTGGTTTGATTAATTGTTTTTGTTTATGCGGTAATTACTCTATTTGTATCATCGGCTGGTTTTGTCACTGCACTCTGCACCGGCTTTTATGCAAATTTCCAAGTCTAGGTGCGTAGGTTAGCCAATTATAATTTATACAACAGTTGCGGCTTTTCGAGCTTTTCATTTGTGCCAAAAAATTGCAACTATGAACAGCTGTTTAGTGTACTGATTCTGCCCCTCAATGAAGCATGTGAACGTGTTGCTTTTTAAGCTAGAGGTGTTACTAATTCAATAAATTGTTTGTTCTGCTTAAATTTTGTAAAATACGAGCGTGTACGCAAATCCAATTTAAAAAAGCTGCAATAAAATTATTTAACAATTTGAATACTAAAGCTGCCATTACTGTTGATGTACGTTTAGTTCGCATTTAATGGCACATTCTATATTCAAAGAATTTGGGAATATCCCAAAACCACGATAACACCGACGCAGCACACGCGTCTAACCACTCATAGGTGAATTATTTATTGTTGATGGTCACATGCGATGGGACTGACTGGCATTGTGACTGTAATAAGTAATAAAACTTGCTTTGATATTCATATTGCGGCGGGCGCATTAAAACTGCCACATTAAAAAAATTTAAAGTTGTAACTTGAAGAGAAATTACATTGCAAACAATTGAAGCTTTTGACATTGCCTAACGTAAGGTCGTGCTGGGTTTTTGGGTTTGTGCCCAGAAACTACTTTATGGCCCCAAAAAAGTAAATATTTAATTTCAAATGGTAGAAAAATCACAACTACAAACAATAACGATTCTAGTTATGACAATTTGACTTAGTTACTTTATTGTACGAGTATATAACGTTTTAAAAAAGTAGGAACTGGAAAAAATGCTATATTTGTTTTTTAATTTAAGATGCTTTTTCGATTTTTAAGTCCTTAAAAACAATCATTCGAGTGTCCACAAAGTAAATATAATTTATTCTACTAGTTTCTTTATTAAATAAAAAATGTTTTAGTCGAAGCAATAAGTGAGGCACCAAATTCATAATTCTGGTCCCTTGAAATAGAATTGACATAAACGATGACTTAAAACTAAATTTGAATAATTAATTTTTATATTTGATATCTAAAGTTTTCATTAAACTAATATTTTCCTTTTCCTGACATCGGAAAGTAAAAATACAAATCTGTCCAACTTGATCATAGAAAATTGCAACCTGTTGAACACATTGTTATTTAAACATGAGGATTAAACCTTCGGTACATTCAAATGATTTTTTCTGTTTCTTCAACGCGATCCTGATTTGAAATACGAGTAAAAAAATACACTTGGAATTATATTTGTTGATCAGAATATTTGAAGGAAATAAAAAGCATTTGGTTAGATTCTGAATGTTTTCAGACTTTATCCGTAATAAAGTAGATTATACCGCACGTTTTCACAAAACGACTATCTTACTACGATGGCAATGTTAAAGATTATATATCAAATTTACTTCCCTCGTACCCGGTCATTTACCGAGCACCGCTACCTGAGGACGCACTCTCTAGAGGTTGCAAACTATCTTAAAAGACGGGCAAGGTGCCAGTATTTGATTTGGGAATTAAGTGATAGGTAGTTGTTATCCCTGCGCCGTGGTAACATAATATTCGCTCAAAATACTGTCCTGCTGAAGACACTTTGATTTTTGCACTACAATATAGTTATTCAACATACGCAGCACAATATCGTTGACTTATGATACGAAAGTTTTCTTAATAATCTCGAACTATTGTGATCACATGGGCACATTCGAGGACCGACTAGCTGCAATGGAGATTGCATGGATCTTTTTTTTACAAAAGCTTACAACGAATATGTCCAAGATAAAAACGAGAGTTCATAAACTCAAAAGTAAAATCGATATCACAATAATCTGAAACAAACTACTTAACGTCGAGCTTATAAATAGGTTTGCAGTAATTACACTTCGCTTCATCTTCAAACCAAATCCACACAATAGTATGTGCAAAGAAATCTCAGACGCAAGCTTGCACGGGGCACACAAAAAAGCCGGGAAGGAAGAGGTACGCAAATTTTACGAGCGGTCACAGGCGTAACATTTAAGCCACTGCAGCGAAAGAACGACCGAGACGAAAATCACGGCGCGAAACATTCAAAAAATGAGTAGTGTAGCTTTAAGTCCGTAATACATATAAATCCCTTGTGATACACAGTCATTTTTTTAGAACAAAGAAGGACGTATGAAACGTCGACTTAATTCTTGTACTTTGAAAATTACAATCCTGGAGGTGAAACCGTGCAGCAAAGAAAAAACAAGATTAAATCTTTTATTTCATTAATTGAGAAACGCATGATAATAATCAATTGCATGTTGAAACTCCTTTCAGGAGTTTGTTATGTCTAATAATAATTCAACTTGCTGGCTCGATTTAGTAACTCGATTTTCGGAATATTTTTCTTGAAATTCTTGACACATAGGAACAATTTATACTATTCTTCATTGGGCTGACAAACGTCATTACAAAAAAGCGTCTACTAGAGATGCATGCTCTTGTTTAGACAGTTGAAACTATTTCAAAAATTAAAAATGGGTTATAACATTTAAATGTTATACGATGCTATGCAATCATCATATGTGTATGTCCGTCACATACCTCGCGCATTTTAAGAAAAAAATGACTTCCTAAAGCCAAAAGGTGAAAATTTCCTGGAAAATCTTTCGAACATGGGAAGCTAAGTTGAATAGCATTATTATGTCGGTTTGAAAGATTTTCTGTGGTTTTATGCCGGCGGAAGGGTTAAAGTGTTGTTTATCTAACTAACACCGAATGTACCACATTTTACCACATGTTTAAACGTGGCCCGCATTTAGCCAGGTCGAAAATAATGCAGCCATCGTTGATTTAACAGCGTATGCTGCCGGCTGATCTGCGGAAGGTAATTCGGCATCCTCCACCTGGGTATGCGACCTCTAGGGGTTACAGGCTACCACAAGGAACAAGAACGTTGCTAGTATGTTTTAATTTAATGTGATGGTCAAGAGTGCATTTATTGGGAATTGAACATTATTGAAATTTTAGAAAATTGTGTTGATACGGGGAAATATTTTTTAGTCGTTTGATTAATAAGTGAATTGTCACATAAAGGTATAAAATGTAAAAACCATTATAAAAGAGAACTCCAACTAGAGAATTCAGGGCGAAGACAAAAAATTATTAGAGGCTGAAAAACTTATTAAACTAATATTTCTTGAATAAAATCTTGAGGTGTTGCCCCTTTGTTCAATTAAGGAGAAACATACTTTTCACTTGGTAACATAGTCAACCTCGACAACCGTTCTTAACTCATAGTTGATCTTAAGTAGGTTTTGATCAGGTTTAAACGAGATAACTTGTTTCTCTGTTGGCTTCGCTTACCGAAATAGTTATTAAAACTTTTAATATAATTTCTATACAGGGTTATTTCAATTTGCGATTTCGAAAACGGTGAGAAATACAACATCGGTTAAGTTAAGGAAAAGAATCTCATACCGAACAATATTCAAAGACTAAATTAGACCTGGCAGTCCTAGTTTTTGAGTTATACCTAACCAACGAGAATTTCAAATCTTCTTTTTCTCGCTATGAGTTGATCATTACTTTACATAGAACAAAATTATTTTGTCATTATTAAGCTTATTTCCCTCTTTTCATTGATGTAAGAATTGCTATATTTATTTTAATAAATAACTAAAATATGTGTAGCGGACACATAGCCATGTGTAGTGTCAAAAAGCAGTGCGGGGAATCACAAAAAGTCAAAACTTGGAATCGACAAGCTGTACAGCCGAAATCAGCTGGTAACACTACGCCCAAATAAGAGGCTAGTGTCAGAAACTGAGTAATTAGTGTCGCCAGTAACGAATTGCATTCGCAATTCCAGTGAAAAAGGCACGCATTGACCGCCTGCAGATGAAGAGTCGATAAAACGATAGTTCATCCGGCCACCGAGAAGCAATAAACAACCCTCCACTTACGCAACTTCATTGCCACATTCCTAGTTTTGAACTTTGTAACTTAGAGTATTGTAGTAAAATAATTGCGAGAAGCTTTGACGCCCGTCTGGATTTCGCGCCACAGGCGGCTGCCTATTTGCCTATCCTTAGGGCCGGCCCTGGACAGAATTATCTATAAATGCATTTTGTGGATCTTCCTTTATCTTATTCGTGCCTATTGTTAAACATAATAATGGGATTAAAGGGAGAATAAATTGACTATATTTGTCGTCTAATATTGTTTAAAGATATATTTTTAAATTTAGTATTGAAAATTACAAGGGTGTTCCTTTAATGATATGTAACCAAAGTCATGTCGTCACATTTCTTTCGTCTAAAATAGTATTTGAGAATGCCCAAAGCCTCAGTAGTTGCCAAAAGAAGCCCCTTCTTCTTTATCGATTCTCGATTATCCCTCGAACGGGTGTCAAAATAAGTGCCCACCTGAAAGGCAAAGAGCGGAAGTGTATTTTCAGCCTCGGGCTGAAAGCGCGGAGGTTCAAAATTACAGTTTTATTAAGCAAAGACCCGTGCGCACGTCAGTGCTTTTGATGTTTGCGGCTGCATTCGGGCAATAATAAAATTGCGCTGTCCATTCCGCAATTTAAATTTAAAACCATCTTCACTTAGAGGCAAGTGTTAAAATTTAAGCAATTCCAGCCCTAACTGAATGAGAATGTGTCCATTTCGTAAAAGCTTATTTGCCGAGCGAGCTTTGCGCGCTGAAACGCGGTTAACTTTTGTATACGAAATGTGTACACGACTCGTTCGTCGTCTAAATTTATTAGGAGAACGTTCTGAAGTCGAAAATCGGCCCTTTTGATAATGTCTTCTGTTCCTGTGCCGATTGCATCGGGCGTGTCCGCGTAATTAAATTTAATTATGCATACAAATGTATGTGGGGAAATTATTTAAAAAATAAATACGCAACGTGTAATTAAATTGTAGTTATGCTTGTGATTTATTACGTTCGATATAATTTATGTCAGTAATTAAGATTTGCCGTAAATACTCGGTAGGTGCAACGCGAGCAAAACTCCTGCCGGGGGCACTGCAAATTCGAGTTCGCACTTTCGAAGTTTAACGTAATAAACAGGAGGAGATACCAGATCTGTTTAGCAGATACATGTACTTAGCGCTAATCTTTATGCATGAGGAGCCGAATCAAATGCATTCTTCTTTAATGGACGTCAACAGAAACAAAGTGTTTTACGGTGTTTTATAATCATATAGAATTAATTGGATCCCGACATCCTTTCACATAAAGCACTTACGCCCGCCGAACAATACCCTGTAAATAAATCCATTCTGGGTAATATACACCGTATTATATTCAGAAATATTAACGGCGCGGACATCTGCCTGAAAACAAACACGGCCATTGTTTTAGATTTCAACATTGCCACTTAAATATGTTATTAAATTGCTTTATAGCTTCCGGTAGTTAATGTTCCCTACTACACATATTATTAAACAATACGAGCCCGCGCCGTAATTTATGCTAAAGACACGGTATTGAGTTATATTTACTCGGTTAGTCGTATTAAGAAGGCATTTAATAACGTGATCGAGATCCAGATGCGGCTTCCTGATTCCTATCCACAATCGGTCATTGTTCGCTAATGTTGCATCCAGATAGCGAGATTTACAAGACATCGCCCGCCTGAGATACCACGCTCTATTTGCCTTGACGAGCTCCTCTTCTTTATTCCCGCTAATCTCCATCCGCTTCCTCCGTTCGGTTCCGGTTAAACCGCTATGGCTAATTCGCGCATTGTCTCGCGGATTTCGAGAGCAGCCAGGTAGCGCTTTATTGGGACCATCCTCAATAACTTCGCTTATCTCGTGGTCTTCCATAAACAAACCTGCCTGGAGGAGCCCCGGATTCATTTTCTCTTTCAGCGACTTCCAAAATGCCGCAATTGCAAATAGTTTACCTGCAACAGCAAAACGAACTCGTCATGACTCCAATTGTTCTTAAAGAAAATGATTTTATTTCATACATGCCGGAAAATACGACCACGTCATTAATTTGAGTACGGAAAGTGGAACATTACATCACAAGGCCGGAAAGTGTTACTCGGCAACTGCTGAATAATATGTTGGTGACACTGTTAGTCTATGTCAAATTCGAAGTTAGCAGGTTAGGTTTTCCGTCAGTTTTGACACAGACTGACGCAAAACCTACCCTGCTAACCTCGAATTTCACATTGACTTTCAGTGCAACCAACATATTCATACGTTTGAATTTCCACAGCCATGGACTTTTTCAATGAACATGTTGTATAAAGTAGTATGAAATAAAACATTGTACGATACACTGCCGTAAAATATTAAAGTACGCGTTTAGATGTTCAGAAGTTCTAAACTCGTACTACTTTAATAAGTCATTTTCCGGCCTTATAACGTAAGTAACTATTAGAAATATGTAAAAACTGCTTTTCAAAAACTGAACTCACAATATTTATCTAATTTACCTACAACGTAAATTTCAAACATTAAAACTGTATAAATTTTGAAAAAGTCTCTTTACACTAACGGGCCTGACAATCTTCATATGATTTGTGTAAAATATTGACTTATTCGATTCTTCTTCTACCCAAGCAGGGTGTCGAGGTCCTCCTATACATTTAAAATATCGAACATTTTTAAACTATCAATAGTTCTTTAACTCAAACTGCTCACGATTTTCGTATTTATACTTAAACGTACACTTTAGCTCGATACAAATAATATCTCTAAAATACGTTGTACCTTCTACTACACGTTTATATATTGAAAAATTGAAATTTAAAAAATTGTTTAAGACACACTAGCTTTAAGATCTTTGTATAATTTCTTTAAAATGTAGTCCTAGACGTGTACTTTAAGAGCATATAAATATTGTCATTTAAATACATTTTACCCTCTGCTATGTGATTAAAATATTAACAACTTCAATTTTTTTTATCTCAAAACTAGTTTCACGATCTACATATCATTTCTTTAAAATGCAGACCTATTATACATGTACTTCAGATCCATATAAATATTGTCTCTTAAATACATCTATCTTCTGTTTAAATCATTGAACATTTTGAAATTTTCAAAGATTCTTTAATACAAACTGACCTCAGGATTTTCATATAACTTCGTGAAAATATAGACTTAAACTTGTACTATACTATACTGCCTCTTAAATATATACTGTCCTCTGCTATTTGCTTGAAATATTAAAAGTTTTGAAATTTGTAACAGCTCTTTGTCATAAACTACTCTCACGCTCCTCATGTAATTTCTTTAAAGCATCATTGTGAATGTGCACTTTTGCTTCATATAAATGTTAACTCTTAAATATAGTCTATCCTTGTTATTCGATTTGAATATTCAACATTTTAAAATTTTCAAAAAGAAATCCGGAAAGTAATTTACGATATTGTTCCAATGTCTCTGATATGCCAATCTGAATTTTTACTTATTACCACTGTATATTTTTCTCTTTAATTTATTCTTCCGTCTGGTATACAGTAAGATTTTCAAAATTTTGATTGTTTTGCGTAAAATGTGGTCATGGTCCCCATTTAAAGGGTACACTTGTATCCTTTAAACTGTTTTGGCACCTAATATACTTACATTTAAATTATGCAAAATTCACACTCTTTAAAAAATTGTCATAGAACGGTTTTTGTCTATTCATATAAAATTGATCTGAAAAACTTAGTCTGACTTGTGCAATGTATATAAAATTTTCAACATTTCAAATTTTTAAAAATTCCAAAATTTTCAAAAATGATTTTTCATTATTTGACGTCGCGATCTGTCAAAGGAAATGGAGTTCATTTTTCTACAATTTTTATAGATTAACCTAACCAACGGTTTTCTTCATAATCTTAATTTTATTCTAACACTCGCTATATATATTTTAAAAATTTCGAGCGTGGCATAGAAGTTTAATTTGTTTACAGCATTTGAAAGCCATTTCAATCATGACTGTAATTTGAAACCTCGTTAACCGTAATTGCAATTATTTGAAATAAATAAGACTTGGAAACATCAACTCTGTAACAGTTTTGAAAATATATGTACAAGTGGAATTATCCAGCTTTAAGTTCGAAATATTTATGATATTGAAGTCACAATTTCCACAAAATTCAGGTTGAAACATTGAAACTGTTTATTATGTATGTAAATAATTTGATGGTAAGTTTGTCGTAAATTTTGTGAAGTTTATTATAAACTGGTACATTTTGTAAAATCTTCTGAAAAACTCTTCGCTTCTCTCCATTTCTATTTCAAACGCTCAGGTTATTTGAAACTCACTTTAGTAGGAAAACCCTGTATTTTAACCAAAAAATGTTAACTTAAAGAAAAATCAACTTCTGCATTTTGTGTAAGGACTGACAACAAGGACACTTCTCTCTGCTTGCTTAATATTGAACGTTAAGTGATTATCGATTGCCTCTTTTTTCTATACATGGTCGAGAGGTATTGACACGTATCTATTTAAACAGATCTGTTAGGCAACAATTTATTCATTTATTCATAATCGTCACCCCTTTTACCTTTCGGTATCGTGAACTACTTACAAAACTATAGCTCTTGATCTTGCCATTCAAAGATTACTAATGGGAATATTTTAAAGCATTTTTTGATAAAATTGTGCACTAGAACTTAACAGATATTGGAATTGTATGTTTGAGTTATCTCGGTTAAACATTCCAAGAATGCGTTTAGTGGCAAAAGACTGATCAGCAGGAACTGCAGTCGCGGATATAAAAGGAACAAATGCGATTAATTATAATTATTGCTGCATTTGCATAGCGCGGACATCTATAAACTGCTTAAATTATGCAAATCGTAATTATGAATCTTTAGTTCCTTGCCTAGTTATAGATATGTTGTCAGCCATGTCGATCCTGCCCGCAAGTCTTCCTAGAAGTTGTTACCTAATTAATACAACATCGCAATCGTAAAGTGGGACGAGTGAGAATGGGACTTTTATTTTAACAGCGGAGAAAACGTATATGGAATGTTAGCTTAGTCTCGTTTTGTACGCTTCATTAAAGTACAAATTGTTTCTTAAACAACAAAAGAGCTAAATAATGCCAACTGTGTATCGTTCTGGCGAAACAATTTTTTAATTTCGAGTACAGGCGGTAGATATTTTTCTTATTATGTCAGTAGCGCCTCCACCATATGTAGTAAGTCGTAGAAAATTAGTTTTTAGTCATCAACTTTACTTCTTTAAAAAACTAAATTTAGCTAGTAGAACATGTTATACTTCGAGAGAAATAACTCCATGTGAACCTCCTCTTTTTTGTGAACTTTGGATCTGCCAATATCACATCGGTTATTGCAAATAACTTATACCATATGGAACAGCCGTTATTACGACAAGTTAATACGTAAGTGTGGGTTTAGAAGCCCATCATCACATTATATTGTACCACAAATAAAGAAGTAAACCACATTCCTGGTGCTTATTTGTAGCAGTCTCATCTACCATCTGCATTGACATATTCAACGTTCGATCAGCTGACCATGTGGCAGTGGCGGCTCGTGATAATTGCATTGGGGGGCTCTGAATTTTTAACAGTTACTAAGCAAAAAATAATAATTAATGACTCAAGTACATTCGGTCGATGTTTTAATCCAAATATAGGAATGATTTTTAATTTTAATAATCCCCTACTCACAAGGATTCAAGAATGTCCTTGCTACATTTGCATTCATTTCCAATGTCAACGCTTGCACAGTATTTTCAAGAAGTTAGGTCATCGCGCGGTGGCTGTGGGTCGACGCATCGAGTTATATTTTCGGGAGCGCAATATTTGTGAATAATACGATACGACTGCTAGTCTTCGGCGATAGCGTTGAAACTGCTATATTGCCGTTTCGGTAGCTGTCGCGTTTTCGTCCGTAATTTTCATACAAGTTTGGAACTCGGCTTTGGAGAGCCTACAGCCAGCTGCTTAGTGCAGATGATACGAGCGAGTGTATTGACACATAATTAATTTTATGCTGATATACCTCTTGAATATTGTTTTCCATGTTTTAGGCGGGATCGAACATCGGATATCATTACTTGTTATTATTACGGTGAGATAGATGATAAAATATATTTTACTTATAGAATAGTTACTTTTTTTAATGGCAGATAAGCTGTTGGCGGCTGGGAGGCTCGAGCCCCTGAACCCCTAAGTAGCAGCCGCCACTGCCTTTGTAGTCCAACCGATCGAGTGCTGGTACTTGACAAGATTGACTAAAAACCACCTTGAGTCGGCGAATTCGGCGCAACTCACCGTCGAGCGTTTCGAGGGAAATTTATCGGTTCCTTAATGAAATAGTTGGCGATAATTTCCACATGAGCGGAGATGTCCGCCCACGCCCGCGAATTCGCAGCGGCAGAGATGATTCTTCCGAGCGACATTTCATTGAAATCGCCGCGGCGCGGCGTCGCCCTAGGAAACGTCTTTTACGAGTACTACGTTTCGGAACGGTTCGTTTTGTTTACACCAGCTGATATCAGCGGAACGAGGGTTTGCTTAAAATATTACGGCAAGTCGCCGTTTATTTTGCACGTTTTGCTAAATACTCTCGCAGCTGAATTGACATCGCGCCAGCGGTACGTGATTGAACTAATGAAATTCCCTCGCGCCGTATATATGTCTCGCGAACGGTTATTGTTATGATTATTGTTATTCGTCGCGGCGTTTACGATTATTGTTATTATAACTATTATTATAGAATGTTATAATAATAATAAAGTGCCTACGTCGCCGAGTAAACTCGGACAGATGCATTTGTTTGTATTTTATTGCGATGCCTTATTCGAGTCGTGAGCCGAGCCACCCAGCTCGTGGATGTTAAGAACGGTGGCACGTACCGCTGCATGCAGCCCGACTTCTATTTACAATCGTACACATTTATCAGCCATCCACAGACGGCCATTTATGTCTAAATTGACAATAATGATATATTCAAGAAGAATGTAGATGCAGTCAAACGCTCGGCCAAACTCAAATAACTCGCCACGGTTAATTGCGCCGGCTGTTTTTGTCCGCGATGATGTCTTTCCACCGACGACATTTCTCGGATTCCACCCTAATTTCTCGAGGCGGCAGATTTACGCTCGCGGCGTAGCCGCGCTGTGGGGTCCCACATTTTGGGCGTCTCTGGAGTACCAACTCTAACTAGACTTTGCTGAGGCGGCCAGGGGCGGACTAAGTCCAGAATTTGGCGCTAAGAGTTGTACAATAAAATTAAGCTCGCCCTTATAAATTGTAGAATGTGACTATCAGTTGAGAAAACTAGAACCTGTTAATAACCTTTTAGTAAAATCATATAAGGATGCTACAATTATTGCTAGCGTTTCTGAATCGATTATGATTATCAATATTTTATTTTGTCCGTTAGATTTTTCACAGAAGTAATACAACTATCAAACCCAAAGTACATTAAAACATTTTTTTTAATTTAAGATTTATATTATCAGATTTGAAATGAAATAGGATTACGTACTTACTTATTCGCAAAACTCTTCTACCTTCCAATTCTAAAAATACGGCCACCTCTTTAACAAAATTATCTCTTTTAAATGCTCTCGCATAATTTACATTTCAACGGAAAGCTTTTCAAATATTTTAGAATTCACTATTAAGAAGTTTTTTTCTCTAAATGTGTTCATACTATACATAGCGGAATTTTTATATATTTATACGAACCATTTCCACTAGTAGTGGTAAAGGCGAGGGCGTCTTTGTTTTTTTTTTTTTTTAATAGATTTTAAATATTTTTTGTGGCACCGACCTATTTTTTACTTGTTTTTGGGTTTCTTATCTGTAACTGAAACTTCAACTTATCGTACCCTTGTTGTGTTTGGATGACAACAACAAAGTAAGAGACCCGTTATAAACTATAACGGTCCTAGGACTGTTATACAAAATTATTATATAAAACGGTATTTTTAAGTTGGTGGCACATTTTTGGAAACTTTGTTTGCACTTAGTAGTAGAATTTCTTGTTGATTAAGGCTTTTCCAGTCGAGCCCTGTACACGTATCTCAGTAATAAAAGAAAATATACAAATGATACAATAGCAGTTGATTTTCCTAATGCAGAAGTTACAATGTTTAATCCTTTCTAGGATCGTCTACTAAATTAATGTCATTCAAGTATATAACGTATATAACAAAAATGTTGATTATAATTATGTAATATTGTAATTCTATACCAAACTTATATTTTTTTAATAATTTTTGTTCGCAAGTTTATACCTCAGTATAGTAATTCAAGCTTATTTAACATTTTGCAAAAGAAACTAAAAATAGTTTTAACAATATTTTTAATACTTAACTAGTGTAGCGGAAGCATCACCACGTATAGCGTCCACAAATCTCCCCGCGAAACGCCTGCAAAAGCAGCGCATGCGATCATAAAAGTGAAGGCCTAAATCATCGGGGAACTAATTTTGGATGTTACGTTACGCGCAACTTCGTGATTAGTGTCGGAAACTGAGGGATTAGCATCGTGAATGATCAATAACATTCGCGACTTCAATGTAAAAAAGCACGCGGATTTCTGCGAATTGCAGGCGATCCGGAACCAAACAGCAGGTTGTCGCTCAACCCTTATGAGCAACAAAAGATCGGCTACGCAAAAATCGTGGTAGTCCCATTCACCGCCCGCGGTGGAAGAGTCTGGTAATAAAATTGTATTGTAGGAATATTTTGACGTTGCTGTTTTGTAATGTAGGTAATCTTTTGGTCGCATTTGAATAATCCTAAACTCATATTTTCACATTGTGGACATTGAAAGTAATAATCTTATTATAGTTAATGAATGCCACACGTCCGTATGTCGAATATACCTGGCTCTGAAAATTTATTTTCTAAAAGTTTTAAGTGTTCGCTGGTTTTAAGAAACCATTACAAAGCAAATGGCACGATAGAATTTTTGTTCTGCGGTGTAAGACTACAATATCAACTTGTCTAGTTGTGGATTACTATTTACATTAATTTGTTTCAGTATTTTTATAACGGCGTTGGCAATGTGAACTTCTCTCCATCCACATACAAATTCGTGTCACATGGCATTGTACACGACGTTGATTTTCTCTTAAATGTGCATTAAAATTCAGGAGCACAGTTTTGTTTTGAAGACGTTTTTTGAGACATTTGATTTGGGTAGCGGTAAGGTAACAATCCAACTTTGCAATCGTTTTTGTTTACCGAATCTTGCTGGTACGTTCTTAGTTTCTTGTATTCTTTCACTTTGTGTGTTCTACCTTGATTATTTTTTTTATCTTCTGGTGGTCGTTTTATTTGAGTAAATTGGACACATTTATCGTACACCTTCGTTTTTGTTAAATTTATTTATGAAAATATTCTCATACAAATTAACTTGACTACCAGTTGTTTCCTTGTATAGTATTTTTAAGGTTACGCTGTTTTTAATATCTAACTTTGAATTTAATTTATTTTTCTATTTCAAAGAAGCAGATTTACTTACTACCACAACCAGTTTAGTGCGGTTCTGCTTCCATTAACAATAATACATATTCAAGAAGAATGTCGTTACTCCATACTAGACTAACATGACTCACGGTGATTAATTAATTATACTCGCTTAGCATTTGAGCAGTTAATGAAATGTTATCCCGCTTTTTGCATCCTCCACCAAGTCGTTTCTCTTTGCAGGTTTGCATTCTTGTGCATGGACACATAAATAATGCAATAAATATGTCTAATTAAAGGAGTAAACATGGAGAAGAATATTTATCTAGGTATCTAGGTGCTATACATAAAAGAAGGAAAGAGCTTTCTTTTATGAAATAATTAAACAGATCCACATTTTTAAATCCAGGTTACACAAAAATCTGCAACTAAACCATTTTACATTAAATTATCCAAGTAAGTAGTTAGTAAATTTTAATAAAATCTGAAGCTTCTAAATGCCAGGAAAACATCTAGATATAATTAAATGACAGCTTTACTCTCCCAAATGATTATCATATTTTTCTATAAGTAATGATTATGTGGACACAGGTAACCATGTTTTACCAAAATTTTCAGTTAGTTTCACGAAAGAAAATCGGTTCGGCATCAGGCGCAGAAATTAAAAAAAGTTCAAAGGGGAATCCGGAACAAGGGATCGTTAGATTCGAACTGAAAAGTAAATTAACCCCGAGGTCTTGGTTTCGTTTCCTCGGGTATTTTCTCGTTTAAAGCAGTTGAGTAGTTTTCCACATGCTCTATCTCCAATGAATAAGTGGGTCGAGTGCAACAAAGCGGCGGTGTCGCTGCCGCATGTGCATTTTTGCTGCACGCCACAAGCTGAAATATTTTTTCAGTGCCATTAGGCTGCCGCGGCCAATCGGCAACTCCTGAAAAGGACGATAAATCCGGGCCGGTGCCGCCGTGTAAACAGCGAAGACTCGGCTTTCATTATTAAGTTGCGCTGGTCCTTGCAGTAATTAGTTTTGTATGTTTCCACTTATTCTGTATAATACAGAGGTCTCCGGTAATTTATAATCCCTTATAAATCGCGGCTATTCAGGAACCAGATTAATGTGGCCACATTTCAGCCGCGTTTACACCGCGTTTCACACTCACACGCAGCGTGTAATTGAACCGGAATGCTGAAATCGCCGCTGAAATAATGCGTTCCGATGGACGTTCTTTCGTCGTTTTGGGATCTCTTCGGTGCGTATAAAATATCGCCTTAATCGGGTTACGCTATCAATAAGGCACGGATCGGAGTGCACTTTGATGCATTTCTGCGGCAGCGCGTTAAATGCACTTTGAATAATTTACTAAACATTAGTACTGTGCTTCGCGTAATCGAACTAAATGCTCTCCAGCGACTTCGTGTACACAATCGCTAATAGGCAACTCCGTGTCACTTTGATGTTCTTCTCCTCGACCCATTGTGGAGATGATGCACCTTGTCTGCTGCTGCGACAGCTCCGGCTAATTTTACACGCCATATGGAGGCTCTCCGGGGAGGTTATTATACACCGACTTTGATTCCATCGGCGCTAAATAACGGCCGGATTCTGAATTTATTGCCAGTAACGATAGGCAGAGCTAATTTCACATATAAATATTTTTTTAAGCGTATTAATAAGTCGCCTTGCCAATACGTGGAACTGTGGCAGCTGAGTTACTGCAAGCCAGACGTTTTTGCATATTTAACACTCACCCTGCCACGTTCGCATGCCAACGTTTCACTAGGCAAGGATCTCTTCAAATTACATCTTTAACAAATATTAGAAGCAGAATTAATTGATTCAGATTTGAACCTATGGGTGTCGATCACTAAAGATGTGATATAGTCAAGGGTAATGCCACAAATAGTGGATATATTTTTGACAAATATTTTGTCATTTCCATGTAAATTATTGCGTTTAAATTTCACGATACAAAATCACATCAAAAATGTCACGAGCCGAAGGCGAGTGACATTTAAATGTGATTTTGTTGAGTGAAATTTGCAATAATTTCTATGGAAATGGCAAAATATTTAAAAAATATATATCCACTTCGAGTGGTATTTGGGACGACTATTTAACAATATTAATACATAACGATTAACTTTATTGAAAAATAATCCAACAATTAATATAATAATTATTATTCATTCTCAATTAAATTCAGCGGAATACTTCCAAAACACAATATTTTAAAATTTTTATAACAAGCCACACAGTTTGGTGGGGTTTAGTGTTAGGTAACCTAGCGATATCACTAAGGACAGAACATCGTTGCTAAGCGATACTTCGCAACAAGGCTATTTATTTTTTGAGTACGTACATTGTTTTGTGAATATTTTGCATGGTGCCCAATATTCAGTGATATACTGCTGTTATTGGTTGAAAAAAGCAAATGTCGGCAATGTGATTGGTTTATATGTTATAGTGTTGAATAGTCATATTTATACCCATTCGGAGTCACGTGATAATCTAGTGACTTTACGTATGTCGATTCTTAAAAATACAATTTTAGGGTAATAAATGACATTTCGTTTTGGAGGTTATTATGGCATCTGTCAATTTCTAGAACAAGATTGCTACGAGTTTTTTCTCTTATACGAAATAAAATTGATTTTACATGTTAAAGAAAACGTAAATATACGCAATAAAGATACGTCGGCTGCTACATTAAACACCTGCTAAGTATAGCAAATTTTTAGTCAATTTGCTAATTTCTGTTCATGAATATTCTGTTATAGAACCTATTGCTTGATTTTTGCCATTTGAAGCCTATTTCTTTGCACCATCTATTTAGGGAAGAAAGTCAATATGAAAAATCTCCTCCAGATTCTCCAACCGACGAGCGTCTCTTAGGGCTTTCCACGGTTACAAATTCTTTAGATTCATACATTTTATATATAGTGTCCCCGATGGAGTTCTTTACTGCTTCATCGACCTCCGTTTTTTTGTATTCTTCACTTTCTGCCTTATATTTTCGGTAAATTTTAAAGACAATGTGTCTAAGGTACCGGGTACTCCGTATGCCTAGACCTTGTCTACTACAAACAAACAAACTTACACGAAAAGTATACTCTGACAGATTGGAAACGTCAAATTTTAAAATTAATTTTATTAATCGACATGCCTTTTTTGGAATTTCTTCCATTTCATCTATTTTACTAAAGATGAACAGTGAGAGACAAAAGTCACGTGACTCCGAATGAGTATAATTTTGACTATTCAACACTATAAAATATAAGCCAATCACATTGCAGACATTTGCTTTTTTCAACCAATAACAGCAGTATATCACTGAATATTGGGCACCATGCAAAATATTCACAAAACAATGTACGTACTCAAAAAATAAATAGCCTTGTTGCGAAGTATCGCTTAGCAACGATGTTCTGTCCTTAGTGATATCGCTAGGTTACGTAACACTAAACACCAACAAACTGTGTGGCTTGTTTTAAAAATTTTAAAATGCTGTGTTTTGGAATTATTCCGCTGAATTTAATTGAGAATGAATAATTATATTAATTGTTGGAATATTTTTCAATAAAGTTAATCGTTATGTATTAATATTGTTAAATAGTCGTCCCAAATACCACTCGAAGTGGATATATATTTTTTTAAATATTTTGCCATTTCCATAGAAATTATTGCAAATTTCACTCAACAAAATCACATTTAAATGTCACTCGCCTTCGGCTCGTGACATTTTTGATGTGATTTTGTATCGTGAAATTTAAACGCAATAATTTACATGGAAACGACAAAATATTTGTCAAAAATATATCCACTGCTTGTGGTATTACCCTTGACTATACCAGCTGAGTGACATAAAAACCTGGAAGTGTAGTTTTCAAAGTTCATTTAAAAATAAATGATTAGATCAGAAATTTTTAAAAACGATTGGCCGCATCCAAGCTTGAACCACTGTAAGTCAGCTATTAAAGATTTGCTACAAAATGAGAAGACTAGAAAGGCTCATTTACTCGGATGAGACGAGTTTTATTTAGTTCGTGCTTTTGGATTCGATTTTCAAATTTAAATACTACAAAATATTCAAAGCGGAACTAACAACAGTGCCTCTGATTCAGTTTTCAACTCGTGGGCGTCGATCACTAAAGATCTGGTATCAGATGGGTGTTTTTTTGTAAGTTGTTCGATGAAGTTTCATCTCTTCCCTCTGAACAAGTTTTCAAAATTCATTTTAAAAAAATCAAAATATATTTAAAAGTTATTCTCTTCATGTCCCATCTCTGCTGAAGTCTTTCTGGTGAAATCTGATCAAGGCCGTTATTTTTATTTCTAATATTTTATACTAATAAAATTTGAAATCCCATTCCGAAAGACACTAAAAGGAAATGAAATTAGTCTGATATAGAGTAAATGAACCTTTCTATTCTGCTCATTTTGTATCAAATATGTAATAACTAATTTAAATTGTGATAAAGACAATAATTTTTGAATATTTTCTGATCTCGGCATTGATTTACAAATACATTTTTAAAACTTGTTCAAGGGGAAGGAACTCAACTTTCAGATTTTTACGTCACTCAGCTGGGTATCAGATCTTTAGTGATCGACGCTTGCAGGTTCAAATCTATATCAGGGTCCGTTTCTAATATATTATAGTAATTAAATTTGAAATCCCATTCCGAAAAGCATGAAATAAATTAAACTCCTCTTATAAAGAGCAAATGAACCTTTCTATTCTGGCCATTTTGTAACAAGTCTTAGTGTCTGCTTTACACTGACTCAAACTGGAATAAAGACAATCATGTTTCTATATATTCTGGATCTTAGAATTAATCGACAAATTAACTTTGAAAACATGATCAAAGGGAAGGAACTAACCCTGCAGCTTTTTATGTACCTCAGCTGGTATCAGATCTTTAGTGATCGACACCCGCAGGGCGAAATCTGTATCAGGGCTGTTATTTTTATTTCTAATAATTTATACTAATTAAATTTAAAAGCCCATTCCAAAAGGCACTAAGGGAATGAAATTAGTCTGCTTTGTAGTGAATGAACCTTTCTATACTGCTCATTTTGTATCAAGGGTTTAATCGCTGGCTTAGATTGGTTCAAACTTGCATAAAAGCAATCGTTTTGAAATATATTTTGATCTTAGCATTTATTTAGAAAACCTCCAACTTTTTATGTCACTTAGTTTTCACTATCTTCAGTGATCGGCACCCGCAGGTTCAAATCTGGATCCAAGCCACTATTTCTGTTTGTTTCTAATATTTTATACTATTAATTAAATTTGAAAGGCTATTTCGAAAGTCACGAAGTAAATAAAACTCGTCTGATAAGCAGCAAATGAACCTTCCTGTTCTGGTCATTTTGTAACAAGTCCCAATGTCTGCCTTACACTGATTCAAACTGGAATAAAGACACTTATTTTTCAATATATTCTGGATCTTAGAATTAATCGACAAATTAACTTTGAAAACTTGTTCAAAGGGAAGGAACTAACCCTCTAGCTTTTTATGTACCTCAGCTGGTATCAGATCTTTAGTCATCGACACCCGCAGGGTGAAATCTGTATCAGGGCTGTTATTTTTATTTCTAATAATTTATACTAAATAAATTTAAAAGCGCATTCCAAAAGGCACTAAGGGAATGAAATTAGTCTGCTTTGTAGCGAATGAACCTTTCTATACTGCTCATTTGGTATCAAGGGTTTAATCGCTGACTTAGATTGGTTTAAACTTGCATAAAAGCAATTGTGTTGAAATATATTTTGATCTTAGTATTTATTTAGAAAACCTCCAACTTTTTATGTCACTTAGTTTTCACTATCTTCAGTGATCGGCACCCGCAGGTTCAAATCTGGATCCAAGCCACTATTTCTGTTTGTTTCTAATATTTTATACTAATTAAATTTGAAAGGCTATTTCGAAAGTCACGAAGTAAACCAAACTCGTCTGATAAGGATCAAATGAACCTTCCTGTTCTGGTCATTTTGTAACAAGTCCCAATGTCTGCCTTACACTGACTCAAACTGGAATAAAGACAATCATTTTTCAATATATTCTAGATCTTAGAATTGATCGACAAATTAACTTTGAAAACTTGTTCAAAGGGAAGGAACTAACCCTCTAGCTTTTTATGTACCTCAGCTGGTATCAGATCTTTAGTGATCGACACCCGCAGGGTGAAATCGGTATCAGGGCTGTTATTTTTATTTCTAATAATTTGTACTAATTAAATTTAAAAGCCCATTCCGAAAGGCACCAAGGAAATGAAATTAGTCTGATATGTAGTGAATGAATCTTTCTATTCTGCTCATTTTGTATAAAGGGTTTAATCGCGGACTTAGATTGGTTCAAACTTGCATAAAATCAATCGTTTTGAAATATATTTTGATCTTAGCATTTATTTAGAAAACCTCCAACTTTATATGCCACTTAGTTTTCACTATCTTTAGTGATCGGCACCCGCAGGTTCAAATCTGGATCCAAGCCACTATTTCTGTTTGTTTCTAATATTTTATACTAATTAAATTTGAAAGGCTATTTCGAAAGTCACGAAGTAAATAAAACTCGTCTTTTGTAACAAGTCCCAATGTCTGCCTTACACTGATTCAAACTGGAATAAAGACAATCATTTTTCAATATATTCTAGATCTTAGAATTAATCGACAAATTAACTTTGTAAACTTGTTCAAAGGGATGGAACTAACCTTCCAGCGTTTTATGTACCTCAGCTGGTATCAGATCTTTAGTGATCAACACCCGCAGGGTGAAATCTGTATCAGGGCCATTATTTTTATTTCTAATATTTTATATTAATTAAATTTGAAAGGACATTCCGAAAGGCACGAAGTAAATAAAACTCATCTTATAACGAGCATATGAACCTTTCTATTCTGCTCATTTTATAACAAGTCTTAATGTCTGACTTACACTGACTTAAACCGGAATAAAGACAATCATTTTTCAATATATTCTGGATCTTAGAATTGATTGACAAATTAACTTTGAAAACGTGTTCTAAAAGTAGGAACTAACCTTTCAGCTTTTTATGTACTTCAGCGGGTATCAGATCTTTAGTGATCAACACCCGCAGGCTGAAATCTTTATCAGGGCCATTATTTTTATTTCTAATATTTTATACTAATTAGATTTGAAAGCCCATTCCGAAAGCCACTAAGGAAATGAAATTAGTCTGATATGGTGTAAATGAACCTTTCTATTCTGCTCATTTTGTATCAAATCTGTAATAGCTGATTCAAATTGCGATAAAGACAATAATTTTTAAATATCTCAGCATTTATTTACAAATACATTTTTAAAACTTATTCAAGGGGAAGGAACTCAACTTTCAGATTTGTACGTCACTCAGCTGGGTATCAGATCGTTAGTGATCGACGCTTGCAGGTTCAAATCTGTATCAGGGTCGCTATTTCTATTTCCGTTTCTAATATTTTATAGTAATTAAATTTGAAATCCCATTCCGAAAGGCACGAAGTAAATAAAACTCGTCTCATTAGGAGTAAGTGAAGCTTTCTATTCTGCTCATTTTGCATCAAGTTTTTAATGACTGATTTACACTGATTCAAACTTGGATGAACACTATCGTTTTAAATATATTTTTGATCTTAAGCTTCATCTTTTCCTTGGTGGCACTGTTCTTTTTTCCTCACCTTATTTCCTTTCCATGCCTTTTTTGGGACTTTATTTCCTTGCATTCTTGATCGATGCCCTAGCCATTGCGTTGTTTGTCCTGGTTTTATAGCATTTCTGATTATAGGTTCACCGTACATTTTTGTATTATTGCTTCGTTGGTTCTTCTTCTCCACTTTTCCTCTATTTTTTTTCTCCGTAAATTCTGTTTCCTATATATTGACTCACAGATATGTCAAATTTTGGACTCTTTCAAATTTCTATTGTCTTCTTTCTGTTTCTACCATAAACTCCTTATTCTCTGGTGCCTCATCTTTCTTTAGACCTCTCATAACCATCGCTTTAACTAATCCCATCGTTTCTATTCTACTACTAGGTTCTTCATATTATCTGAAATTGTTTCAGTCTTCCTAATAAGTGCTATATCGCCGGCATCTATGAGCAACGAACCATGATGAGAAATAAAAATGCAAGTCACCAGTCAGTTTTCATGCAGGTGAATTCTTAGCCCCTGTAATGATACAAGAACAGCGACCAAGGGGGCAATAATTAAACGTTGTTAGACAGCAAAGCGATGCGAGACAATAAATTCGGTAGACGACTGTATTTAAATCTGGCAATATAAACACGTCTCGGATAGGTGCTAATATCCATTAATCATAGCGGGAAGGTCTCGAATTACATACGAAATTTGTAAATGGAAAAAAGTCACATCAAAGCCGCTATTTGAATAAGTGGGCTGATTTGGAATTCCGCCTAATAAGTCACCGCTAATTCCCAGCCGTCGTTACATGCAGCGCTAATTTTCTTACGCATATCGTAGTAAATTTCGCGTTATCAGCGTATGTAAAGCGGGTTTTTAAGGGCGGCTTTCCACAGCCCGTCGCCTAATAATATTCTCGAAAGCTTAAAAATACACGCCTCACTCCATCCGAAATATTTCCATGATATATTTTTGTGGGCGGCTATTTATCAAGAACTCCAGACTTACAACTTACAAACTTCTAACATTACACCAAGCAGGGTATTGCGGAACTTTAGCCCGTAGACCTCGCATCATCTCTATAATAAGCCGTACTTCCAGCATATGTGGATTAATTGCGGCGATGTTTACGATCTCCTAGTTCCTCAAAAATAAGATTGTTTTTTAGATTTATTGCCTCCGAGTTCGAGCTCCTGCCGTAAGGGCTGTTTCCTATCTTTTATCGAATTTTTCTAAGCATCTGCTACGATAATAGGTGCACAGTTTGATTAATTACGGGACGAAATACTGGAAAGTTGGATTATTAGATTGCTACTTTAAAGATCGCTAGATAAACCGTCAATTTCAAGAAATGTATTCGATCAACGAGTAGCATTAAATTATTCAGTTGCATTCTAATTTGCACACTTACTGATTATTCATTTGTAGATACATTATCAAAGGTAGATTTTAATCTTTGGGATTTCTAAGAGATTGGGAAGATTAGTAGTTGACCAACGGTATAAAGTAACTTTATCTACGGTAATTCAAGTGCACTGCCGATGATCTGCCTGTAATATCTGCAATACTGTTGCTTACCGTGGTTTACCAAGTCACGTCTGCGAATTGCAACTACGGTTGCCGCCCTCGCAGAAACCGAATTCGCAAGACATTTGTGGAGTATGAGCCTCCCAAGCTATCCAGGTCCGCTTCCTGGATCCCTGATAATTACTTATCGGTTCAAAGGTTCGTCATTCTTTCGCCGCATGTCCACTGTTTCCAGGCACATACTATACTATATCTTGGTACCCATTGAGCACCAATCCAATAATAACAGTGAGCAATGACTCAATAACAAAGCTCTCTACAAATCAACGCAGCTGTCCAATTCACTTGCATAATATAACCACACACATCCTCTATTACAAGACTACTCAAGGAATAATTCCTATTATAGACAGACCTTCTGCTTTCATACTTTCTAATGATTTGCACAACTACCACGTCAGTATCACTTCAAAAACCATTTCAAAGCTCTCGCATTGGAATGCAACCCTCGGTGGTATCAAATTTCACATCCACCCTCACACATGTCCGGCCACCAACTCTGTCCAGCCCCGACCCCGGAAAGAACTTTTGATTCGAACGTAATATATTTAAGCTGTTGATTTATTCACAGATGTATACTGTATAATCATGTGTATATGTATGTATGTATATGGAAATTTTATTTTTCATAACTACATTATGTGCGGCTGCTTAGAAAGACAATAAAATTAACATAGAAAAAGCAATATTTCCATTGAATGCAATTGAAAATATTGGACCGCATAGTAACGCTCTTATTTTTAGCACATTACCTAGAAAAATTCCCAAATAAACGCCTTGGCCGCGAACGCGTAATTAAATAAGTTGCCAAGAAATTCGATTTTAAAAACAAGGTAATTAAGTCCTTTGTTCCGCACAGTGAATTGATTTGGTTTGCTAGACCTGTGCCACATAAACAATGCCTATTATGTTACTCCCAACTTGTGATTTCAGGCACGACAACAGAAACGCCAGTACAATGCCAGCGGTGCTTCCACAACTCGAGTCTAAGTTTCACATCTTGTTATAAGTTTGTTGATTTGATAGCCAAATGTCCGAATAATATTATTCTGGAGGTGGAAATTGAGCGCTGCGGCCCGAGCCAGCCGCAATAACAAGCCAGATTCGGCGCTAAAAAGGGCAAATGTATGTTGCAATTACACCAATTACTTCTTTGCTTCCTAATTTAATAGCATCATTGGCGGTTGCTTGGCAGTGTAATTAACGGATTAAAGAAGGCTTTGAGTAATTCCGCGCGGATCATTTCCATTCCTGCTGAAAGAAGGGGCTCTCGTGACTCCTGCACGAATTAGTCCTCGCTGACAGACATGCAAAGCGAAGTGCTAAAACTTCTTGATCTCAATTTCACTTCGGGCTTGCTGTTTAGTTATTTGAGAAGGTAAATACAAGTTTTTCTCGCCGCGTTAAACTGGTCGAGGTTTCGCTCCAATTCGTCTCTGGAGGAAAATCCAGTCGAGTTCGTTTAATTTCTCCTTAATTTTCACCATTTCTAGGTATATAACACAAGTAGTAGAACCAAAATTTCTGTTATGTAATTAATGTGTCTCCAATTGTGTATTACTTTTCTAAACTTGGAACTATATGAAAAAAAAATCTACAATGATCCGTTCAAAGAGATGGCTTTCGAAATTGTTTAATTGTTTTTATATTTTTTGTACGTAATCAAAAGTCAGACGTGACAGCTAATTTAGCTGAATTAAATGGATGCGACGGGGAACCATATTTCAATTCCTTGAGTTTGATGAACATATGGACACGCATTGTCGGTCATGGAATTTATTTTTTTTAGTGCTAAACTCTAATTAGCTACTTATTTTGATAATTGATCAACTATTTTCTTTTTCAGCAGACTGCAGTAATTGCTTTGGTCATGAAGAATGACGTTATTTTCAGAGTCTAGGACAATTCGCCGTCGGAAAATTCGCCCTCAGAACATTTGTCGTCGGCAGATAAAGTTTTAAATGAGTAAAAATACATACTACTCTCCAGCTGTAATTACCTTGTTTTGAAATAGAAAAATAACATTACTAATAATAAGTGTCGAACGAGATGCGTTCCAGAAATTCGTCTAGTAATAATTAGAAAGAGGAAAAACGAAAAAACTCAACACAGAGATATACTAACCGGCACGGAACCTTAGAAAAAGTAGCTATTCACGACTGCGAATTTCATCTATGGTGAATCGGTGACGGCGAATCGGCGACGGAAAATCAGCGACAGTCAATACGCGAAGACGCATTGTCCTATTGCTGTCCCAATGCATAGTGTGAACCAACTTTTACCAAAGGTTAGAAAGCGACCCGCGCAGTCAGGCTCATTCTACTTAAAGCCATACAAACACGCATTTAAATGCGTGCTCAACTGTTGGTAACGATATTCCAAAACAGTTTTTTCCAGGATCTCTTTAAGAAAATTTTCAGAAAAGTAGTGTTGTTTTTCTAACATACTTGGCAGTAATTGTTTGGCGATAGTGTGTTTCAAGTATACGCTGGTGAACCTAAGTGTTATCTAAGGTTACCAATCGATTCGCACGATCAGTTGTATTCCACTTAAGACTATCCTTAAGTTCAATTTCTTTTTCATATGTTAGTAAACGCCCACAGCTGTCTTACAGATAACTATTTCATATCTAACTATAAGTTTAATAATATTCGAAAGAGACAAAAAATCGCCAAAAATATAACTTTTTTCAAGGACTTTTAACCAGCTGTACATAAAAAGTATATACGTCTGTATATCTATTCTGGTTAAAACGTTCTTTGATGTGGGCCAATGTCTCGGCTCCATTGTCTCCCATTTTCACGTTTTTCCTCTTCTAAGTTTCGCGTGCTCATTGCTTTTCTAATTTCTTTCTTCCGTTTAGCCCTTTTTGTTGTGATAGTCACTGCATTGATTGTCTAGAAAGCCTTTCTAGCTATTGTTTAAAGGTAATCATGCCACATGAGTTTTTTTTTTCTATGTCTATTATTGCGTCTTCCACTCCCATTCGTCGTTTTATTATCTCGTTTATTATTCAATCTCTTTGTGATAATCTTGTTACCTACATTTTTATTTTACTCGACAATTCGCTATGTTTCAGACCATTGAACACAGAATTCTGTTTAAGAAAGATATTCCTTTTCGGGTGTTATTGCATTAATTTTAATATCTTTCTCATTTGATCCACTCGTATTGAAAACTACCTCTAAATATACACGTATTATTATGAAGTGGATACAGAGGTATAAAAAGCAGTTAAATAGGATTAAAAGATTACAGTAATTAAAAATTATAAAGATCAATTTGAAAAAATTATTAATATGTATTTAGTAAAGAAAGAAAATAGAATTTATTATTTAATAATATGAGGCTGATTGCGAAACAGAAGGATTCTAACTTAATGTAATATCTAAATATGAAATTGGGAAATGATGCCAAATACTTTTTCGAGATCGACTATTGCACATAGTGGGTAGAAATAAAAATAAAACTTTTATAGAGTGTTCGATGGAGACAATAAGTAATATCGTGAAGGAGTTTGTTTTTGTTATTGATATAACAAATTTGAAAATGAAAAGATGTAATCGATTTTTGTAACCAGAAATTATTAAATAAACCCTTTTTAATAAATTTTAAATATGTTTGATATAAAAAGGTTGCAGTTGAATATAAAATATGCGAATGGTGTACAGGAAATAAAATAAAATATTAAACGTAAGAAGATGAGCAGAATAAATGGAGGAAGATTAATAATATGGCGAGAACACTAAACTAAAGCAGTGGTAATCTACAAAAGAAAATAAATAGAAAGAAATACTGAATTAAGTTTATTGTGGAATTACATTTGCCATTGTGCGTTGATTGAGTTGGATTACAAGGAGCTATTTACAAGGGAGGAAAGTCGCAGGAAAGTAGACAGAGTGCGCATCTTTATTGGGCTTGTCAAGTGAGGTCTGGTAGCTTGTCTTTGTGTCTGGATTCTTGGTGATGAGCTGTGGCGTACTTCAGGACAGTGGTTTGGATTCAATATTTAAGAGAAACAACTACGAATGGGGTCTGTTTGGATCCATGCTGTAAGGGAGCTGTGCGGGCTGATTCCTGGTGCAAACTAGTTTTTCCTGGGTTAAGTCAGATCTTGATTCTGGGCATTTTGACAGTTTGGTTGTCAGTGGATGCCTTCACCGTGGTTTTTAGTGGAGCGGTTGTGATCAGTAGCAGAGTAGGACGAATTGGTTTCTGCCGAGGACAGTGATACGTTCAAATAAAAGGTAAATGAGTGTAGGTATTAAATAAGAACTGAAATAAAATTAAGATTAAAAGTGAATTAATTATTAAGGAAGTACTTACTATTTGAGATTGTCGTATAACAAATGTAACGATCAAGTATTTGTGATTGAATTTTCAAAGTTGGTTTGACGTACCGTTTGACAGAAGTGTTTGAATTGTCATAATTAAAATTGCAACATCAAATTTCAGAATAAGCAATCTAGATAAAAGGAATCCAGTCTGATTTTCAGTCAAGTGCATTTTCAGAAGCTAACTGGAAAAATAATTTTGAATATCCAAATTAAATAAATAGGGCAATTTAAATTGACTAAAATATAATTATAAACATTTACTTATAGGTAACACAACGTGGAGCCTTAACCTTATTAATATATACTTCGATCTTAAGCAGGCCGATTCTGCACCCACACATACGTATGTGATGGTGCGACAATTCGTCGTCGCCGATTCGCCGTGAATCAAATTCTCCGTCACGAAAAGCTGTATTTTTGAAATGCTAACAAAGAAATAATCTGTAATTTATCTCTGATGAATTTTTATGACCACAGTTTACATAACCGGCAAAGAATTATAGAATTTTGGCGGAGGTTGGTTTGGTATACATCGTATATAATCGCCAGTACTCGCCCCCGAACACAATTCGATTGGTCTTGTTGGTCAGGGTCAAAGGACGCTGTTTCATTTATACTTCAACACACACATCAACACTTATGCTTATTTAAAATTGGAATCTCTGCGTATAATGCTGCGCGAAGAGCAACTTTTTGAAAGTTTCGTGCCGGTTGCTATAGCTCTGTGTTGAATTTTAATTCTTTTAAAACTCCTTTTAATTTTTGAAGCATCTTCGGAACTTTTGTGACTTTTAAGTAATGTTATTTCTCTATTGCAAAAAAAAAAACGTAAGTAGAGTTGGGGCATTGTAAAAGCTTCAACCCTAACGAGCGCATTAGTCAAAGCGTGAAACATTAAAAAAAATCATTGAATTGAGAACAGCATTTTTATTCATTTGAAACTGTATCAACCGACGGCTAATTGTACTGTACCTACGGCGAATCGACGACGATGCATCGGCTACGGCCAATCGGCGATAGCGATTTGTCCTAGACCCTACGTATACGTTATCTCGTCTCATCCAAATTTATTACAAGGCCCTACTACTCTTCATACATACGTTTCTTTTAGTTTTGTGGCCTTATGTTCTAGATCTTCTTTATCACTTGCTAATACCGCCTGAACATCTGTGCATGTATAGTTTAGAGGAATCAATTTACTGTAATTGTATTCCATTATGAGAGGATTATAAAAATATTTAAAAACTAGCATTATAAAGATCTTCTAAGGATATCTTCCACTTACAGCTTCATAACTCCTAAAAAAGGTTCACAATGGATGTATCAGATGTTTTAGCAAAGTGTTGTTCATATATCGTTCTTTTCAATAGCTTCTACGTTTTTGCAACTATGTACAATTTTTATAGAATATTTTACGCTGGTGCTACATTTTATACGGGCTAAATAATTTTAAGTATTATGCTAGTATGTCAAGGATAAAAAGCTTACGTTGTTTTAATACAAGAAATTTTTGCATTCATGATTAAATTTGAAGTTCTAAGTTCCATAGCAACAGCAGTGCTTACGGATAGACAAATAATATATTTTTTGACTTGTACAAAAAAAGTTCCGATAAACATTAATACGTTTGCCGTATGTTCCAAAACACAGATAATGTGTTCGATTCCTTTGAAAGCAGTCGGTTATTTGTTAACCAAATTACATGAGACGTAAACAGCGGTGATTTGAGCATTTCACACTTCTTTGACAACAGAAAGGCTCAGCTATAAACGACCCCATATTAATACAGCATGTGAGCAAATGCCGGATGTTAGTGCGGGGATCCACATTTAACATATTCCGCCCTCCCAACCAAATATTTGTTCCATACATCTTGTTCGGTGTGCTTGATCTTTAAGTGTTGTTAAATGCGGGTAAAAATAGAAGCAATAAACATGGTTTATTTGCTTTCGAAATTAGTTGAGTTTTTCGAAACGTATAATATTCCCGCTTAGAAATAGCCCGGCTGCGAATTGTTTAAAGTCCCGATAACGGTTGCTGCGGCGAGGAATAGAAATTTAACAAATTTTGTTTTGCGTATTACAGTTTTGGCTCGATTAGTACCTAACAATGCCCAATCAATCAGGCGGTATTTTTATGTTTGCATGTTAATTTGGTCGCAAATGATGTTTAACTCCGGTCGCAAGATCCCAATGCATATTGCCGTTTTTTCTGCTTTCAATTATGCAGATTTGTTTTCTAATTGTTCGCCAATCAAGATTTTAAAATTAGTATAATCCATTCTACTCGCTTTTGCTTGGTCTCTTTCTTCCGCCCGCCTTTCCTCGCCGCGACTCTCTCTCCGTACACATCAACATTTAAACGAATATAATTTCCGCGTCACAGAAATTGTTACTTCGATAGTTCCACGTGGTTGCTTAATCAGGAAGGATAAGCTACCATTGGAGTCATTGCACAGCAAACTGCTGTAACCCTTAATCGCCTTTGTGAGACGTTTTTGGAAAAATCGGGTTGCCACGCTTGACCCCAACTATTTTAACGCAATAACGAGTCGTTTCCGTTGTAAATATAGAAAGAATTTTAATAAAGACGTTGGGGAAGGCTGACGTTGACAAGCGACAGCTCAGGTAGGAGACAAATAGTATGTAATTTGGATTATGTCCAGATACAATAGCGGATAACAATTATTATATACAATAGTTTTTGTAAAATGTACTGTCTATCGATCTAATCAACCTATATGTTTGTACAGCGGTCTTAGTTATATTTACAGTCTATTATCCTTTGATATTTATCTAATATTTATAAAAGGTATGAGTTTGTAGAACCCTTTATACAAGCTTGAATTAAAAATGAACACGAAAATATCTAAGTTTGTTACAAGTTAACAATGAAGCTGTTTTCATAAACTCAGTCTTCATAAACTCTGTCGAGTTGTAGCAGCATTAAGGATTAAAACCTTATTTCTGTGCGCAATAGTGTCCTTCACGCTACATTATTGTTAGATACTGGCGAAAGGGGGGGGGGGGGGTACTAGCCCACCTTTACCATAAGAAGTTCATTTAAATAAGATTAACTTTTAACTGCTGAGAGGTTTTTTCTCAAAATAATTCAGATGAAAATGCTTCGTGTTAATTGAAAAGCTTACTAATTACAAATGGCAGTCGTGGAATATGCACAAAAACTTGCCACGACCTGAAGAAGTGCGTGTTGCAAGCACTGTTAAGCGTGGGGAAAACATTTTACTTGATGGGCGCAATCGTGAGCGGATGACCCAGCGAGCAAATGCTCGACTTTCAGGCGACCGGCCCGGGTTCGATTCCCGGCGACTATAGAGGGATTTTAAAAATTGTACGCTTCCCTGCTACCACGCAAACACCTGTGGTGGTCGTTACCCCTAACGAGGGAACTCTTCCTCGGTTTTTTGACGGGCAAGGCTAGCCACCTACCCGGTTTAAGGGAAAACGGGGCTCATATAATCACAGCTGTGTGGATTTAAACAAGTCACTGACTGACCTATAATAGGAGGAAGAAGAGAAGAACTGTTCGCATCATTATTAAAGAACACCGCATAGAAAGGCTTATGTTAAAGTTGGGCGCTTCAAGTAACGGAATGCAACGAAAAAATGCGGTAAATTATCTGGAGATGTCTTGAGACTTTATGTGCGAATGGGGAAACTATTCTTTCCACTACCTACTACTGATTGAAAGTGATTGTATTTTTGAAAAAGAGGACCGACCTCCAAAACTCCATAGCCTATTAGAAAATGTCAGGTGGTTGTTTTGTAATAAACTTTAAAACTTTGATATTAGTAGGTAGCTATTGACGCAACATGGCAAGTAAATACGGTAGGCAAGGCTGTAGTTGACCGTATTAGAAACTTGCCAAAATCAAGTTTAAATAATTAAACGGAGAGTCGCCGTAATGAGATTTCGAAATTGTTTATTAATTAATCTATTTGCAGTAGCTTCTACTGTAATTTTGCGAAACCTTTTATATAATTTGTTTGCTTCAACTATGTTTGATATGTAACACTGAATTATTCTTTTATTTCTTCACAATATTGAAAAATATATTGTCAATCTGTATTTATTTATGATAGAACTTCAAGAACTTAAATTCTTTTTGATCAAATTATTTGAAATATTAAAGCTATATTTTGTACACGTTAAAAGAGGAATCGCCTCAAAATGATAGGAGAATTTGAACTATGCTTAGAGAGGGGCAAACTAGAAAGCCTGACTATGAAATAGAAGACGTGATTTTTTATAACATTTAATGTAGTCTCGCTCTAAATCAGCGCACCTGTGTCATTTGTTCTGTAAAGAGTTTATCCCAGTTTAGATGTAGAATGTAGCATGATACACAAATACACATATATATTGCGAGATTAATCAACTGTTTGTACTAATATTCAATTTCGCTCTGGTATTTCGTCATTGCTATTACTGCCGCGGACTTCGAAACATGCTAGACGACTTGTAGACACGGAATTCCGAATGTCGTAAACCGAATGAATGGCACCGAGTGGAATAGAGAGGAATTCCTCGGTGCTTTCCTGTCAGTTTCGTCAGTGGAGGGATTATCGCTTCTCGGTGGGCGGATAGACTCGCTTTCTGGAAAGTATAATTAAACATTGTGCCCCGGTTCTATACCGGATAACTGAAATTACTTTATTACCTTGTTGCTGAAGCCGGGCGTCTTCTGGAGGAAAGTATTCGGTCGCTATCCTTCAGCAGTCGTCGCTATTGTTCACAAAAGGTTTTAACGACAACCTGCAGTTTATCCTCGGAGCTCTCGTTACTCCCAGATGGCGTTAAGTCGCCGATATTTGAATTTTAAATTGCGTCCTTTTTACATATGAATCCATTACACGGGCTCTACTGTTGCCTCGATATCCTAGTGGTGTAAGTAAATCTTATTACTAGTTACAGTTTTGACAAATTTGGGACAACACTCATGCCCAATTTAAGGATGTAGCGATTGTGGATTGTTGCTTCTGCGGTTCTTTTCCGTTGCTTCTGCGGTTCTTTTCCTTGTAGTACGAAACTGTTTTGGTCAAAATTTAATTGTGTAACATTATGGAGCATCGTCTTCATACACTGCAATCATTCATTCCCGGATTGTTTTCTGATTGTTATCTTCTTTTGTGAGACATTTGATTACACTTCTATACTCCAATTTTGCAAGACTCATTTTTAGACAAGAACACTCCAGTAAAGTCACTATGAGAAAGTTGTCACTTTAAAAGTTGATGTGTAGAACCTCCACCACTGCGTATCTGCTGCTTTCTAGAAGTATAATGCTGCAGTTTTATTTTTTCACATTGGTAAACAACCTCCCAAATTTTAACTACAACATAGTATCCTATCAGGAAATGGGAGAAGTGTCTAATATTAATCGCACTGGAATTTTGCATGACATGTGAGTGAAGATAATTAAAGTTACAGTTCTGTGCATACGTAACCGAAGCCATGTACAATATTTCATGAGCCCGGAAAATTAATTTTAACTAATTCAAGAGCAAGTCGCCGGGTGGGGGGCCACCAGTGGCTTTCCATAATCACTCATTAATCCACATTTCCCGGAGGCCGTTTCCTGCAAGCAGTTTTTCGGCTATTAAAAATTGATCGCGAACAGCGCCATTGACATTTTCAAGAATTACGTCTGAAATTCGTGAGGCTCCGCGAATCTCCAGAGTTCGTTCTCGGTCACCGGGGATCTGCAGGTCGATATCACATTGTTAATTATGTACGTTATCGACCAGCAGTGGAGGTGTAGCCACTGCAGTCAACTCTAATATAATAGAATTAAGCTCTCGGGTACAGCCAGATTATCAGAGTGTCCTGCCCGTCTCTGACTCCGCAGGATGCTCTGCACGCGCGTTTCGCGTCTCTTTCTGCCCACCTTCAAGTCGCGCCGCTGTCGCATTAAATAAGTTAGCGTTAATGCACGCCGCCGTTAATGTATTTATCTGAGTCGCTACATTGTACTAGTTGAGAGTGTACATGGTAACATTCGCAAATTAATGGCTGCAGCATCTCGTCCGTGTCATTGCATGAATATGACGTCATCAAACGGTTTAGTGCATACGTGCCATCTGCAGGTATAAAGCCAAGAATTTCATCATTTTCGTTTTAAGCTCATTTTTAAAGTCTGGCCGGAAACGCTACTGCGATACTAAAACTATGAAGCGATCAAATTGTGGCTGAGAACATTTATAAATTTAGTTATGCCATCATACTAAGTAGATAATTGTTTTGTCCCTGTTGCTTGTTCAAGTTGGGAATGAAATTGTGGAGTTCCTTCTTATTTAGAATAAGTGCGAAATTCACAACTGGCTTTAAACAATTCTATAAAGTTGTATCAAGGAATTCTTACAATTTCTAAAATAGAGAAAATCGATTTAAACGTGTGTAAATGCAACTTGCATTGCTGTTCTGTTTAGTACTGCCATTTTAATCAGTATCAGGATGATGAGTCCTCAAATTTTTCATTAAAAAAATCTTGTCTCCTTGTGCATCATTCATGTTTTCTTTTGGGTATTTTGTTACACTTGCATATTTTGAACGATTTCAGACGAATGTACTGCGATTGATTGAATATATTTTCTTTATTATTGCTTCGTATTTACTCAAAGAAAACTACAATGTACCGAATTGTGTTATTTTTAGGCCTTAAGGGAAATCACAAAATGTTTCTGCAAGATTCATTATTCCATTCTTAATCCAGAAAACTTAGGGACACAATTTCTGTTTTCTTAGTGGTTATTGAAAAACAATTTCTTGATATTGCTCCTAAACAGCAAATTGTTTGCACCCACTGTGCTATTGTTCCATTTTTATATTTGTTTTAACTTTAAAAAATAAAATTATATGGCGAAAAACGTTTAAAAAAATAATATTCTAGGGTAAACTATGTAAATGCGTAAAAATTTTCAAATAGACGATGGGTGTAATTGGATTTATTTGAAAATACTCTCTTTTTAAACTACGGTTGTGATTTTACAAAACTTGCAATAACATTTACTTCTATCAGCGAAACGGCAGTGACACACGTTAAAAGAACTTTATTAACAAATACATATTAATAATGTGCACACGCAGATCTATTCGCAGCGCTCTGAAGTTAGCTGTAATCACCTACGACATCCAGCGAGAGGACGAAGGGAAACGTCTCAGACTACTAAAGAATGGATCGACGAAGGTATATAAATAACATAATAGTTGAACTAATCAAGAAATGTGTAAATGATGATACAAGTTCAGAGCACATATATTAGCAGTCCATGAAAAGAAGAGAAAAGATCTATGTGAACTATACGAATTGAAGCAAAGAATCTGCATATCCCCTATATTATTCGAAAAGTATATAGATTAGGCGTTGGATATCTGGGGAAAAAATGCAGAGGAATGAGCATACAGGTGACAAAAGATACATTATATACATTACAATTTGGAAGATAATCCGGCTACTGTAGCTTAGGATGGAGATGACACCGACTACATGACAAGGGCTTAGAGGAAATACTTAAATATTGGAGGATCAACGAAAATTTTAACCATGAAAACTGGAGACAGTATTAAGGGATGCGAAGTGTATCCTTATTTAGGCTGTAAAATATGAAAATACGAGATGTATGATTGAAAAATTGAAATAGAAGTGAAGGAACGAATTGGAGAAGTAATGGAAGTATATGATGAGTCGACCAAATAGGGGAAAACAACTACGATCGTACGATTACGTTTAGAGCATGGCAGAAGACAGGCTTCCAACGAGAGTAATGAATTGGATACCACCACACAGAAGGAAAGGTCGACCAAGAAGAGGATTGTATCAAGGGATTCAGTACGCCATCGCCTTAGAGAAACTCAATATCGGGCAGATACAGCTATAAGCCTGTTAAAAAACATATGGAACCATATAAAACTAAAATAATGATTAATCCAATTGAACGGAGAAGCGAGATCGTTGCAGTTACAATGTTTTCGTTTAATTTCAAAACCGGTTAAAAGGGGGCTACATGGCAGCGAACTCGTGACGCAACAGATAAAAGGTTATAACAGGCGAAAATAAGAGCTGGGAAAAGTAAGAAACGCACAGTGCAATCATCATATTGAAGGTTTTTCGAGCATTGCTAACTCTTTATGGAAAGCCAGCAACCCAAGAGCCAGTTCCACCAATACGTAACCAAACAAGAGGATGGGCCAGGTGTGACTTAGAAAATCCAAGGTTTTTACAGAATATCTTAGAAACCTTTTCAAGCCTCATTGCGATGAAGTAAATGAAGAAGTTGGAGAATATCTCAACGCACCGCTTCAGATATCACCTTCTATCTGCCCGTGCCCGGGAGAGATAACAAATGAGGTCAAACAGTCGTAAAACGCCTAGATACGGTTTTATAATGGCCAAAATAGTAAAGGATTTACCAAGAAAAGGAATAACAATTAAAAAAAATCACCTGTTACACGCATTTAAGCTTTTCAGATCATTTTCAAGTAGGTAATCCGTGCTTCTTGTTTTCAGTCGTGACAGTTGGTTAAGTCATTTAAGTCATTAGTATTGCTTTCTCATCAATTGTACAAAAATGGCAGATTATTTTTTCGACGACATGTATTTAATGTACGGTTTGACACAGCGTAATAGGGCGGAAGAAAAGAGATTTTACGCAGACCATTTCCGAAACCGACCTTTACCAAACGAGAAAACATTCGAAAGGCTTCATATTGGATTAAGGGAAACGGGATCTTTCAAACCGGTAGTGCGAGATCGCGGCAGACCACGAACTATAAGAACTTTGGACTTGGAAGAACGTGTGTTGGATCACGTTGAGGAAAATGCAACTCGAAGAACTGTATTAGCGGAAGGCGTCGATCATATGATTATATATGTGGCGGACCTTAAGAACCAATCAACTTTATCCGTACCACGTGCCAAGAGTACAGGGACTTAGTGAGAATGACTTCCCACCACTAGAAGCTTATTGTGCATGGTTGTTAGAGACATGCGCCGCCGATCTTCTCTTTTTGCCATCTCTTTACTGATGAAGGTGGCTTTACTAGAGATGGTATCATCAATTTTCACAATTTACATCAGAGGCAAGAAGAAAACCCTCATGCCATTATTCAGTGCAGGCATCAACAGCAATTTTCATTAAATGTGTGGGTAGGAATTATCAACGACTTCTTGATTTGTCCTATTGCAGTATCCGGACGACTTTCTGGCCAGAATTATCGATATTTTTTAGAAAATGATTTACCAGGTTTGCTGGAAGCTGTTCCACTAGATGTTAGAGGACGCATGTAGTTCATGAATGACGGTGCACCGGCCCACTTCGATCACACAACACGCGAATTTTTAAACATAGTATATCCTGGAAGATTTTTACGTATGAGGATATTTAAAATCTATGATATATTCTATTCCAATTCAAGGCATTGAGGTGGTGAGAGTGGAAGCAGATGCCAGCAAATTCGGAAACACCAGGAATTTGTGAGCGTGCGAGGCAGTCCATGATCCAACGAGCTCAGCAGTGTGTTGCTGCCCGTGGAGGTCGTTTAGAATATTTATTATAATTACAATGAAACAACTCCTTTTTCTGCTATCTTTTTCGAATCAAAAACTGAAAACCTCAAGTAGTTGTAACTCAGTAGCGAACCAGTTTAGGACATATGTTTATATAAAATTGTTCTTATTTTTAGTCATAGAAGCCGCCTGTGTATAGTCAACCCACCATTTTTGTTACATCGTGTATACTTTGCAGGGGAAATATGTTTAAGCAATCTTATGAGGAAGTGAAAAAACAGAGGACGTAGAAATCAGTTCTATTTATTGCGGCTTTTTAAATATATAGTTATTAGTACAAACACCCTACCGAATTAATGATAGATAAATGTATATAGATAAAGAAAATAAAATGATACAAGGGAAAACGAAAAATGACAGATTTGACATGAAAATGCTAGTTTTGTGTTGTTCTGTACTGGTTCGAATTACGTATGTTTCGCATCACACAAACTAGAATCACTTGTCGGGATTAATTTAATCAAAATAATTCATTAGGTGCAAGCACAGGTAGCGGCGTTTTATAAAACGTCAGAATTACGTGTAGTACATTAATTCCGCGACAACATTTATATAGTGGGGTGTCGTTTCCAATTTATACATATCACGGGGCAGGGGTAATTTATGAATACGGCATAAAAATCCAATTTTCGCGAGCTGGCCAGGAGCAGAGCCGGCATAATCGCGCGGGTCGCTATCGTTGCCGATCTGCTTTATTTACCATTATTAAAACAATAAATTCGCGGCAACGTCACATTTCGTATTTTTATTATTTTTGTTTCCGACAACTGATCTGCATTGTAAGCCACGTACCCATTATAAATATCTAAAATAAACTGTTTTAATCTAGAATAAACGCCTGAAATACGCCGGCGTTACACCGGCGCACCAAAAATTGCGCCCATAAATATCGCTTTATTAATTTTATAATATGTAGCGCGAATTTAATTTAAAATTCCGGGATGTATCCGTTCCGGCGGCGATCCCATTCGCGACTCGTCGCGGCGCCGGATTTAACCTACCTACGGCTGTTCGCCGGGCATCATGCGTTATTGGCACTTGACTCTGAGCTTTTACCCCGAGCTTTTATTATACAACCCTTGTGTTGGCACAGCGGCCCGCCTGAACCCTCCTTGCGGCCCTCTTTGGGGAACCCCCGCGGCGCAACCCCGAGCTGATCCGCTGCAACCAAGTAGTTCATTAGAGCTACTGTATTAGAGGACATTGCGTATACGAGTGCATACGTGTTAACGGCGGATTTTATTTTCATGCTGAATCATGCTGCATGTGCAGCCGAAGTGCCCTTATTATATCCCTGAATCATTTGTTTAATATCGCGACCGTAAGCCTTGGCTTGGCGAAACGACTCCTAATTACTCGGGGTTTTCCTGAGATAAGTTCATTACTCACTTGGTTTTGTGTGGGATTGGCAGGACCGCAAGGTGAAACAATTGATTCATCAAGTACGTAAAAGATTCTCAATTTTGTATGAGCCATAATGTTATGGAGGAAGGTGCTTCCAGTCTTACATAATCGACATTTACCATTTCGACGTCATAAATTTTAGATGTTTTTGGGCATTCTCATTAAGACCACCTCTCTATATGGCAAGTAAACATACCATTTCTATATGACAATACTAATAAATTGATAGCTAGGGTTAACTGTTAAGGTCACAAATAGTTACGGAATTTTGACACCGTCGCCAAGTACTTCGTTTCCCCGTTTCTCCCATTGATAAAAACGAATCGGGTATCTTACCAGCTGCATAAGGTAACACTTGGTGTTATAATTTATTTTGTTAGCCATTACACTTTTTGATAACTCGGACGAGATGCTTAGTAATAAGATGATATATCCGATTTCTTAACAAGAGGTAGATTGGAATAATTTTGAAGTTGCTTGCAGGCTATTACCAAGAAGAAAAAAAAAATGAAATTACCTACATTCTTAAATAATTGCTTTAATATTGAGAATAAAAGCACCATGTTGCCTTCTTGAATTAGTGAGCAGCACCTTACCACTTAAATTTTTATCAGCCATATATACCTATCTATGGAGGAAGGTGTTGTCTTCTTCTGACGCCATCATCATCTTTCTTTGCTATTATTAAAAACTCAATACTGCAACTTGGAGAGGACGAAATGCGTAGCGATATGAAGATATATCTGGTGTTTTAACTACGGTTAAATCAAACGAATTTTGAAGTTGATTGTAGGCTATTATCAAGAAGAAGAAATTTCCTTACTACCATCATTCTATTATTATTGATATAATATCGTGATTAGAAAAACTCTAAAATTTTGTCAGGCATATTTCTGTGAAGGAAGATGCTTCCTATCTTCTTACAGCTTACACCATCATTATCTTTCTTTGCTATCGTTGAAAGACGAATATCGTGGCTTGTCTTCTTCTTCTTCTTTTAACCATTTTCTATTCGTTGAATATAGGTCTCCCTCATACTTTTAATGTTCCCTATTTTGTGCAGCTTTATACTAATCGAGTCCAGCTGTTCTTTTAATGTCACCGCCATCTTACTTCTCTCGTTCTCACTCCATTTGTCTTGTCCTCTAGCTACGTGTCCGGCCCTCCATTTAAGTGAAGCAATTCTTTTTATTATGTCTTCCACCTCTGTTGTCTGTCTTACCCATGTGTTGTATTTGTGGTCTCTCAGTGTTATACCCAATATTTTTATTTCTATAGCCCTCTGTGTACTTGCAATTTATTTATTATTTTTATCGTGAATACCCAGGTTTTTGCTCCATACGTTACCACCGGTAGTACGCACTAGTTGTACAGTTGAGAAGTAAGAGGTAGTGGTATATTCAGTTCAAATACTTCCTGTAGCATCCCGTATGCTGCCCAGCCTTGTCTTACTCGTCGATCTATTTCTTGATTTCCTTGACCAATTATCACTATTTGTCCTAGATACCCATAAGTTTAAACTTTTTCAACCTATTTATTTCCAACCACTATTTTGTGATGTAAGACTTCTTTCACATTTTTCATATATTTTGTTTTCTGGAAGGTTAGTTCCAGTCTTACTCTAATACGAGTATAAGCTTCATATAGGTACATCTTCTAACATATGTGTCAGTTCTTTCATTTCAGAAATTAGCACAATGTCATCCGCAAACCGTAGGTGGTGCAATCGTTCTTCTAAGATGTAGTCCTGGATCACCCCAATCTACAGAGTGGTTAAAAAACAGCTACATCTAGTTGGCTTTGAAATTTGTTTGCTTGTAAATTTAGATTGTTATTGGTATTGCATTCTGGGAAATTCAAAGCATACTAGATGTAGCTCTTTTTTGACCACTCTGTTTATGTTTGTATGCGTCTTCTAGTACTAGGCCGAATAACCTTGACGTACTCCTCTTTCACTTTCAACCGTTTCAGTATTTTCGTGCAGTCGTATTTGTAATGTTGCCTTTTTATAGATTTCTTCGAATTAGATGGTTTATAACTCACAGAATTACAAGTTCAATAAATTTGATCCGGCCCCATCATTAACATTCTTTAAATTTAGTTGAAACTGAGAAGTTATCTCGCAAACAATTTTTGTGCCTATTTCCGGCTGTGCTTCCTAACATCAATATCAACATAATTGCAAACTATCGCGAATTCGTTTGAGCAATTCGTGATTTTTGCATAAAAGCAGTGTCACGGGACTTCTCTTAGATAATGAGAACTAGCTAAATGTACACGATGCACCGCACCTAGGTTAAAACTTTCAACTCAAATTTGATCTTGTTCTGAAATTTGACATTGTGGAACAAGAACTTGACCTCCCTCGCCTGAGTTGTTTATTTCAATAGTTGGATATGTAGCCACTTTTTTATTGTTAATTTGGTTAAATCATTGTAACTTAGTACAGTTGAAAGTGCTCGAGCACGGTGCTGTTTTATTGTGTGAACTGTGAAGCGCTCAATTTTGTATGTATAGCGATAAACGAAAATTCAACGAAAGTCGCGGGGAAGAACAAGCTGAACTCAATCGCGGACGGCAAGACTGAAGACGCACCTCCCTGGCAGCTCAGAGTGAAATTCGCGTACGGCTTGGAACCACGAAGTAAATAAAATTTACTGCGTATAGTGTTGCAAGCCAGTGTTTGCACTCTAGGTAAGTGCCAAATAACCGTGTTCTGAGAATATACACATTTACCAAACCACTAAAGAGTTTCGTGGCGTTCATTTGGTGCCATGACACAATCCGCCAGAGAGCCGATTCGGCGAACGTGCAGCTAGGTGATTCTCTGGCCCCATTTGTGGGAAAAATCCATTATCCTAGGTTGGTGACATAGGCTAGCCTCATTCGCTGCGCAGTAGTTTTCAGCCACGAGCTTAAGGTAGCCTGATACAGGGCATGTTTGCAGTCTGAGCGATAAACGTTTGCTCCAGGCTGTGGAATACGATTAATGGACAAATAAACGGATTTCTATGCATTTATGTATAAATGACAAATACGTTGGCGTCTTTTTAATGTTATTTAATAGTGTAGCTATTTCAGATACAATTATTTTGGTAGTATACGAGGTGTGTAAATTAAGTAATGAGACTGATTTTTTTCAATCTTTCAATTCAGTATTGTTTCCCTCAAAATAACCTCCTTGGCAAGTAGTGATGGGAAGTTTCGATACTTTTGCGGACTCGTTCATTCCAATCCCATTCCGCAAGTGGATCGAGTCCATCGGATTCGATCCTCGGATCGACATCGGAATTGAATGTGCATTTCAGACACCCGGGGTCCTCGGTCATTCCGGACTCGGAACGAACAATGCGCGTATCTTTGTTTTGGTGAGTGGTCGGTAATTCAGTATGTTTATATGTCTCAAACATCAATTGGGCACATACAAAGCCGCCAAAAGCCATAAATCGCTGATAACTGATAAAAAAGCATGCAACTTCGGCCGTATCATGTGTCTCCTGTCGACGTCGAGCCTCTAAAAGAAACACCATCATCATTTGCTGTTCCCCATCAACACATTGTATTGTATTCTGAATGAATGTCCGCGAGAATTGGCGCCTCGCGACCTTTTCGTTCCTCGGAACGAATCCGGACCGAAACTTGGACTCGATCTAAATCGATCCTGCCCCGGATTCGATCCTTTGTATCGAATCCGACCGGATCGACACATCGCTATTGGCAAGGCACACCGCGCCGGAGATGATTCTTCCAATCCTCATAGCAGTGCTGGAACTCGGATACTGGAATAGCCTTCAGCTAGTCGGTTATAGGGCTATAGCTGTTTGAATGTTTTCAAGTATCCCAAAATGACTTCCCTTAAGGTGATTTTTCAATCTCGGGAAGAGGAAAAAGTCACAAGGAAAATGGGGATAATTTTTAATCGATTCCAAAAAGTCAAGGCACCTTCCCTTTCTGGTCCTGGGCAAAACACTGTCTCCGTAGGCCTGCTGAAGTTCCCGTTGCACTGTGCCCAAGTCTAAGGAAAACCTGATAGCACACCGTTGCTCGAAATTGATGTCAGTAATTTTTAGAACGTAGTAGAAAAAACTGTTTCACGAAAAAAATCGCTACGGACAACCAAATGACTCGAGCGAGTTCAAACTCGTACTGAAGGCGTATCACATGTTCACCTACCGCCCCTCCAAGTCCCGCGTCGCTGATGTTGCCAGATGGAACGATACGTTGCCAGTCTCATCTCTTAATTTACATACCATAAGCAAAACTACGGAGCTATTAAACGCCGCATTAAAATTATCAAGACAATTATCTTTGATATCACTACAATATTCGCAGTTTCCCGACAAAATGTATTGCAAAAATGTGATATGTTATTTGTCGTCCAAAATCAGCGCTAGTTTTTCTTTGTAAAGGATTCTTCCCAATCTTCCACATATTTTCGGTGCTTCTTCAAGCTATATTTCCATACATTTAGAACTTTTCGCGTTTTCTGTACTTTAAACCCGCATTCTTTGTAATATGAAAAAACTCCAAATTTTCGATCAGTGACATCAAGCAGATATTCTTCTTTTGCATACCTTACATTCCCAAATTATTTGTTTAATGTTGGGAATCTAGAGACTTCCTCTTTATGGTTTGGCGAAACAATTGGTAGTCACTCATGTTTTTCTAAGATTACTTGGTTACTGGACTTACACAAATTAGACAGGATTGTAAGGTAACAAAGCTGCTTTTTCTTTGGAGTAATATGTATTTAAAATGGTTCATTGTTTTGGGAATATTTCAAGCTATATCTGGTGTCACACCATTAGCATCTTTCTTTATTATTTTTGAAAATTATGTGAATAGTACTGTATGACGTAGCTGAAGCCGGAAGATGTATTTTAGGGTATTTCAAAAAGCGGTAGATAGATATATTTTCACCAGCCTTGGATATAGAAGCATCACCACGTGTAAAATCTATCAATAATTCCGCCAAAGACCTGAAAAAACAGCTCATGTGATCATAAAAGTAAAAACTTCATAAATACAAGCTGTGCGGCCTAAACTAGCGAAGAACTAATTTTGAATGTTACGCTACGCTCAACTAAGTGAACAGTGTCATAAACTGGGTGATTAGCATCTCGAGATTGTGGCAACCCTACATCTGCGAACTGGGACCATACAATCGGTAGCCTTTCAACATTTTTGGGTAACAAAGACCGGCTGCGCAAGAATCGGGGCATTCTCATTGACTTTCCGCAGACGAGGATTCGGGTAATAAACCCCCGGGTGGTGCAAGCAGTTCGAATAAGTGACATACTACCACTTTGGCCGAGGTGACATCCTGTTGCAACAGAAGGGTAATGAAGCAATTCTAATGTTCCGCCTTAGAAACTATACTTGGCGCAGCGAACAAATAGAGTGACTTATGCAACCCAAATAACATATTTCAAAGCTGACTGGATCAGTATTTGAATAATAATTACTAAAGAATCAGAGATAGCGGTTCTCATGATTAGACTTAATTTCATCTGACATTAAATAATTGTGTGAGGTTATGATGCAAATAGAAACTTCGACCAATTTAAAAAACATACCATTTGTGCACGTGTAATATGAACCATGTGGCCTGGAGCTTGTTAAATCTCATTATTGTCTACATATTACAAGTGTACAAATGTCATGCTTTTTAAGTTTCTATTTGTATCATAACCTCAAAAACTTATTTAATGTCAGAAGAAATGAAGTCTAATTATGAGAACCGCCATCTCTGATTCTTTAGTAATTATTATTCAAATACTGATCCAGTCAGCTTTGAAATATGTTATTTGGGTTGCATAAGCCACTCTATTTGTTCGCTGCGCCAAGTATAGGCACAATTGGTAAATTACACTTTAAGAAGACGAAAGGTTCACACCAATTAAAGCCACTATTATTTTCAAATTGTCGCTCTATTATTATCATCGATATTTTCCAGTGCTTCTTCTTATCTTCAAGGTTTCAGTTTTCAACCTTGCACTTCAGCGTGTTTATTATCACAATTTCATCCTTCTCTGGATTGTGCTGTATCCATTATTTTATTGTTCTGTTCTTCATTATGATTCTCAACATTGTTCGTTCAAGAGCACGTTGTTGAAATAGCATTTTGATAATACGCATGCTACTAATCTATCGGTTTTGAAGCAAGATGCTTAAATATTTTGCCTTCGCTGAATGCGGCCCTGCATTTAAACTGTCGTAATATTTTATTTCTCTCCTGCTCAGAGCTGAATCATGCGAGCTTTGTGAATATCGAATATTTATAGTGTGTGCAGGGCCTGGAAATAGCGCTAAATTAAATAGAAATTTATAAATGTTTTATTATAATTGAATGCACGTGTGCTCCGTTTGAACTTTTAATGAAATTATTACTGCCGCGTTACTGCCTCAGTCTTGGCGATGTAAGTTAATTACGACGGAAGTTGGTAATTGTAATTTAAATAATGTAGGGTATTTGTAATTAATACTTTGTAAATAAAATGGCGGAATTTGTGAGTCGGTTTCGACGTAACGTATTGTGTGACAGCCTCTGCATATTTTATCGAAGTAATTAATAGAAATGATATACTGTAGCACAAATGAGCCTCGCTAATAATAAGTAGCACTAGCGTAAGAAAATTAAACGTAATTGCCGGGATATAATAAAGAGTTTAAAATGCCGATATGAAATCGTAATGATGATGAGATTACTAAATGTGATTAGATAATGTGAATGGGAATATCGATGCCGCTGAATTATTTATTCCTCTTTTTTGCCTTGGAAGACTGTCGTTTACATAAGATTACGACAGGAAATTATTCCTCGGATCTATTATCATTCCACCACATTAAAAGTTATTATGCCATGTAAAAGCTTGTAATTACACCTAAATTCTCCCGCTAGGGCGGATTGAAAATCGGTAATACAGGATTTAACAATTTGGTGGATGCGCCTTGTAATCCGTAGATAAAGTGAACGTGGCACTAAAGCTCCCAGATTTGAAAGCATAATTTAAAAAATTGCGGTTTTGCAAAATAAAAAACCTGAAACAAGTAAAGTGTAGATTTTAAATCGACAATTAAAAGATACTAAATATCCAGTTGAAACAAAAGTTTTGTTTTTTTTTAAACTAAAGTATGTACACAAGTGTGAACGAACCATAAGCATTTATTTTGCAGCAATTATAATTAATTCATGATTATTTTGTTCTAGCAGGCATCACGTACTACATTATAGATATTTAAATTAGTGATGGGCATAACCGGACAATTTTCATAACCGAATTATTTGCATTCGAATGATATTAATAACCGAATGATTATTTGAATAATCATTCGAATAAATTTTGGCTCTCGATTCGTTTCGATTAAGTCAGCCGGTTTGCCGGTTGGCGGTTCACCGTCATCTGCATCGACATCGGTTCACCGTCATCTGCATCGACATCGGTTCACCGTCATCTGCATCGACATCGTAACTTGCAGATAGCAGAGGAACCAAAACATAATATGTACGGTTGGCGCCTTAGAAATCGGGACACGTAATATGTTCTTCTAGGTTTAGGAGTATTCTTGCTCCGGTTACTTCATTAATGTGAGATGGCATTTCATAATTGACAAACAATAAACAATCTGACGTAACAATTAAAACCATAATAACTGTAAAAACCCAGTTTATACACTTAAAAAATACATGCAAAATATATCATAATAGTGTGTAGTGCCCGATTTCTAAGGCGCCCACCGTACATTATGTGTTATGTATTGGAAATTAAGAGGTATTTATTAAGAAGTGTAGAAAGAAAGAAATATGCGGGACTGCTTGCTAATCGCAATAAGAACAGGGGTAAAACGTTTATCTTTATCGATCGGGCCTCTTGTTTTGAACCTTTGGAGATGTAAGCAAATAAAAAATTGTTTTATAGCTTGATGCGTTTGCAGTTTTTAGGCGTTCAGGTTTCAGGTCCCCAGAATTTGATGATTTGATATTTTTTATGATAGGAGGTAGGTACGCGATAACCAAACGGTGTTTTCAGTACAACCTGCTTTGTTTATGAGTTATGACGTATTTATATTTACAGAATTTTGAGCACTACGTAGGTCGCTGAGACATGGCACGTAGTACCTTTGAATAGAGGTTTTATATTCAAAGCGTAGTACGTATCAGCATGAGGTTATTTTTCATTTGAATACTTGGAACGAAAACCGAGTTACATACGTTATTTCAATAACCGGATAACCGGTTATTTTTCATTCGAATAAGCCCATCACTAATTTAAATCAAGCCACTGTTACTGCATTCACTTTTGAATTAAATCTAATAATCGACATGTTTTTATTAAAATTTTGCTCTCTAATTATCGTATCGTGTTGCGTACTTTGGCTGATGAACATTTTGAACAAATAATTGTGGGAAATGTTTTGTAGAACCGAATTGACGTGCTACTTTTTCACTACGAGCTTTCCCCGAATTACTATTTAAATGATGAAACTTGCATAAACATATTCTTGCGCTCGGTATGTTCTTATATGCTTACAACTCAAATTTGTAATCTCAGTTTTGCCTCGGCTCTCATCCCTTTGTTAACACTGGAAATGGGGCTATTTACATACTAACGCAGTCTAGTTGTACGAAGGTGTAATTTCCAAATTGGAAGCTTCATCGCAAGGTAGGAACCTATTTTGGCCAAATTTCGCAATGAATATTTGAGGTCCGACGAAGTAATTAAGAGTAAATATTCACGTAAAAAATGACTGTCATTATACGCGCGTTTGGCGTACGCGCTTATGTAAGTAGGTTAAAACTAATCTATTGATTAAACTTAATTACTTCTTAAAATCGAAAACGCGCCGAGCACTCCCGGGAATTGGGCGAAATTTAATTATCATAAAACATATTTTTATGGGTAATTTATTAGTAGCAGCGCATTGGCCTCCGCTGGAATACATTAATTTGTAGTAATATTCAAAATAAGATTAAAAGTTTTTACGCCTGGAGTTTAACATTTCTTCCAGCTTTATTCCATGAAGCTTAAGCGGATGGTCCGTGGGAACACAGAATTACAGAATCTGCGTCGTGAAAGGACAGTTAGCTCTATCATAGTTCATACTTAACCTGATTCGTGTTATGGCATTTTTAATAACAGCGAAGCTGAGTCTTCACCCTTCTCGCTAGCTAAATACTTAAAACAGAACTACTTAGTGGAGCTTTTTCCCGAAATGGAACCATGAAAGGTGGCTATAAATATTCGAACCACCCCGAGGAGTTGGCACAGCCGTTTTTCTTGGTGCGCTCAAAGGCATCGTAATTGTTGTAGGTGCGACGTATGATATGTTTGTAAGGTACGCATATATCACGTGGTTTTGACACCCAATAGCCATTCGAGCTCGTAATTACGATAATAAACAGTAATTATAAACGGCGGCATAAATACATAATGAACGGCAGGAGCTGGGTGTAGCAGATACGCAGTCTGGGACATTATGCTGAAATACTGAGCTCTCCTGCTTATAGTTGGTTGTTGGCCTCGTTGCTACATTACGGCCGAATGCATCATTTATGTGGCAATTTGGCTTGCCACGTGTAATTAGAATAAAAATGTATCATAAGAAATATTGTGCATTCACACGATTTATAAATATTCCAGGGGAATATTAAGTGCTGGCTATTTTCTAGCCAAGCTGCGATTATATTTATCCAAGTGTTGGGTAACCTCGACAATCGATTTCTAGGGTGAAAGAAGAACATATCAGAACAACAGTTATTTAGATATCGTATTATATGGATTTGCATACCCCATATCAAATCGTCATGTAAATTATTAGATCAAAAAGAATTTATCGTTTGCTGATTGCAACAGAAACCATGAAAAACCTTACTGTATTTGTTAAGAATTGCACTGATCGTGATCCTAGAATTACTTCTCATCTGTTTCAGTCTAATTTTTCATTCTTGTATTTAATAAGTTATCTAAGTTAGAAGTTTACTTGCAACATTTTTATTTTTCTAGTCTTCATGCCATTCGCTTTGCGTCACAATTTAAATAATGGAATCACATCTTTTATTCCCACTAAACAAACCATAAACACATTTAACCAGAGAAAAGTATAAATTGAAATACTCAAGGCGAAGTTCAGCGTTGCATTTAAAGCTTCGCTGTTCTTCCACTTAAACTTAAATTAACCTCGACCTTATCGCCATTTTACGCTTTGAGATTTTTCTCTATGCAAATACTTCAAACTTGTGCTAAGTTTTCTACACAGCAAAGATCTTTGGGCTCCATTCTTAGATCTGCATGTTTAAAGTTGTTCTAATTCTCATCCCATTTCTGGGAGTTGCCTGATGATCATCTCTACTTTTTTATATCCGTTAAAGCTTATTGTACTGAATAGGTACAAATCGTCGTTATCCTTATTTTCAAGCAAGCTTTTCCTAAATCATTTGCTTTATGTAATTTCTTCATAATAGTGCTAAGACTTGTAGCAGACTTTGCAAACGACCCATGGACTTAGTAACACCTCGAAGAATGCCAACATCCGGGATTCTAGAGGTTTGGAAACAGCTCAATCTCTTGAATAATACTGACATCCGTGACTAAGCAGTTAATAGCGTACCAAACTCCGATGGAATAGACAATAGGAAGCACTGTATAAAAGGGTTTGCGAAGACGGGCTCTCTCACTACATTGGCAGTCACGTCAGCGTTATTATGATTGTTGCTATCAATTTGTTAAATTAGTTTTGTTAATTTAGTTCTTATTTTATTTATTTACGTGTAAGTGAAGCAACAAGCTAAATATTTTTCTTTCACCAATATTCTACAGCTACAAGATGTTTTCTATACTTTTTCTACTTCTTATTAGTTTTTCTATTGCAGATTTTTTAAGGTCAATTCCTTAAGCTGTTTTTATTGATCAGCTGTTTTTGGTGGTTATTTGAGGTAAATGTATTAAAAAGAGCGAAATTGCCGTTGAAAGTTTTCATTTAATTGTAGATTTAATGCCATTTACTAATTTCTGATTGCGTGACCATCTTTGAGTCCAATACCGTATAAATGTGTGTTCGTTTCTTTTATCTTAGTTATTCACAATTGACATGGTTTGGGCTTCACATTCGCACATTCATTCTATTGGTGCTTGAATTATGGTGTTTACGGAAGATTATTCCGATGATGTCTTTTATATTTATCACATTTCGCAGCCTTTTGGACCATATCTTGCATTGCATCGTCCATCAACTATAATTCTGCGCGCAATGCTATTACAACTGTTTTTGCTATATTTTAACATTAATTTCTGAAGAAAGATATTTTTTTAAACCTATGCTGATTAATTTGTTCATGTTACCCATACTTTTTCTTTGATAAACTATAAAATATTCTTGTGTTGCACCCATTCTGCCATTGACTTGTCATATCCTATTCGCCTCACCTTAGTGATATAGCAGCTTCAAACAAGTTGTTTAGTAGCCTCTGCGTCGGGACGTTAAATTTAAATGAAACGTCTCGTACCCCTCAATATTTTTATGTATTATTTGCTTTGTTTTCTACCTAGCTAGCTTCATTATTTAAAATGTAGGACGAACGACCATTCCTAAGCTTAACAGTGTTAGCTAAAAATTGATAATCTACGCGCGGTAGCTCGTGGCTACATGCATTTACAAACAAAAAATAGCAGAAAAAATACCACAAAAAAACTTTTTGTGTAATCGTGTTAAAAGCTCGTGGAATTTGCTACCCAAGAATATAGTACAAAGTAACAGAAAAAATGCGTTTAAAAATGCTTTAGATACATATCTTTCTATATAATCAGGTTTTTAATTTTGTATAGTTTTGTATTGTCTGTCGCCTGTTTACTTAGCTTAAAGTAAAATAAATAAATTTAAAAAAATAATAAAAGTTAGGAGTAGTGATACATGCATACGGTAAAATTTTTCTTTGTAGAGATATTATCACTTTTTGGGATAATATTTCTTGTTTCTTTTGCAAAATAGGATAGTGTTATTAATAATTTTTAGTATATAATATCTTAATTTTATTTTGATTTAGGCTATGTTAGAAGTAGTGAAAAATGCAGAATGTTAAACTTTTTTTTTTATAAGGAAATGATTTACTTTTGTTGGATATCATTTAATATTTATATATCTATTTTTGTTTCTATTGCAAGATATGATAGAAACAATCTTAATTTTCTTTTCATTTAGGTTAAGTTAGCAGTAGTGATAAATATATCATGTTAAATTTTTATTTGTAATATGTACAACTGCATTACATTGTATTCATGAAAGTAAGCGATATCGGCTCTGCAGCCTGCTTACTGTTCTTAATAATAATAATAATTGTATCTGCAATACACATACATATAAATCACATGAAAATAACGCGAAAATAATTGTTCTTAAAAGCGGGAACGTTAAAGTGCATCGAAATGGTCCGGCTTCGTAATTCACTTCTTTCGAACACCTAATATTCACACAGGTGCAAACATGCCCTGTATCGGGTTACCTTATGCTCGCTGCCTGAGAACTACAACGTAGCCTTGAGGGTGGATTGCGTCACCCACCTTGAACGGTGCGACACGTAAAAATTTACCATCGGGGAAATACCTGGCTGCCGCCTCTCTGTTGGCTGACGTTACGTAAACACCGAAACGTCTAAAAATCCTCTTTGAAGGTGTCGCAGTGGCGTACTTACTCAGTACACATGACACTGGTTTGTGGCTCACAATCGCTTATGGACAGCAAATTGTATTCACTGCATGGCTTCAGCCGCTTAATTTATCTCGCTATTAAGTGAAATTCGCTTCGAGCCGTTCACAAAAGTGTACCATCATGCCGACCGACTCCCAACTTCCCCGCCAACACCGCGGAAATTTCATTTATCGCTGCACACACTGATCAAGCCGTACTCGCGCACTATTACACTACGATAAAATCTAATTAACGATGAAAAAGCATGCAAACTGGCTATATATGTAAATAATAAAATAATCAATCGAGGTAAGGAAGCCAGATGTCCGTTTCAAGCTCTTTTAACCTTTGTTTGTAGTCTTTTTGTTGCTTGCCTCTTTACCGTTTGCAAATAAATAAATAAAAGTGTCAGATTCGTGTGTATGATCTATTGCACTAAATTCTATTTTCAGCTTTCTTTCTATCTTTAGATTTTTTCGTATTTTCGATTTTGAGATTAACATTATACGCAATGACATTTTCCATAGAATGGCGTACCGGGGAGGAATGTTCTTTTGGTAGGCGCATCTGCTATGGAAAGCAGGAATATTTCCCATTTTTTCCAAATTTCACTGATTCCTAATACTGCTGCTCCAGTTTTATAAACGCTTCCCTTGCTATTTGTGTTCTAACCTTCATATCTTTGGTCTCTCTCCACTCCTCATTTCTACTTCCTGTGCTGATGATGCCAAGTTGACTATGATGTTCTGAGGTTGTGAGATTGTAATGTATTTTGTTTTCTTTGCGTTTACGTTGAATCAATATCACAGCATGAATTTATTTGTTCTACTAGGTATTGTACCTTTTCAACTCTATCTATAATTATCACAGCAACAGCTGCGAATCTGGAGTTGTTCAACGTTTTGCGAATGGTATTTGTACCACCTTTTTTTCTAGTAGAGGTTCTTCGACGATCGGTTCGCTAATGGCATAGGAGAAAACTTGATGAAGGCTTTTAGAACCTTGATCAGCTAATTGTTGTATATTCGTCTACAACTGTGATCTCGAACCATTGACTTTGCTGTTAAAAACTTTCAGACTAATGGACATAGACTCATTCGAAATTTACTTGGTGGTTTATACCTCTTATACCATTAAGAATGGATCGTCTACATCTTCTAGATGTAATCTGCAGATCCCTTATCAGTGTTCCATATTGCTATAGAGGAGTAAGAACTGAAAGGTAGCTGAATATTTCAGACCGAATGTAGGTTCGGAAGAGTCTCTTCCGAAACCGGAGAGCAATGAGAATTTAGTGCACATGCAGCTAAGAACAGGGCGATAAAGTCGTCGCGCGGTGGAAGTGTTGACAAGTGTCGAGGCAGAAAAATAACCCCAGAAGAGATGTTGCAGCGGTTCATGCGAACACGCACCAGCGAGCTCGCGTGAGGACGGACTCATTAAAACCCCGGCATAAACACCTTGTCACAATTAGTTGTGTGGTAGCGCTAATATGTTTCGCGATAAGTGATTACGCTACAAGTATTATCTGATGTCGGCTTATTTTATTTTAATAAGCTTCGATTCTCGTCCCTTAATCACGCGCTACACGACAGGAGCGCATTTCTTGGCCGTGCTTTGCATGGCCGATCGATAGCCCTGATCGATTATGCAAATGTTCGATGAAAAAGTGGTCGCAAGACCCGCTGCAGCCCCCGACACTGTTTACGGATCGTGCAGTTATAATATCGAGAGTTTAAAAACTCCATTTAGATTTAATTTATTTCAAATATAATTTAAAACTTTCGCATACAGCAGCTGCTGAAATTTTCCTATTTAGTTTTCAAGCACAATTTGCCGTTTTAATATGGCTGGGGAATGAGTTCAACTACGGGCGAACATACATTCAATTTTTATTCATCTGTCGATTTTTTTTTGTTTGCCTGACCGGTCACTGTAAAAACCTGGATAAGCGAAGCGTCAGTGCCATACGTTTACCTGATTTCTGTTAGCAAGTAATTATTGTGTTTTAATAACAAGATATTATAATTAGTATACACTCTTGCGGTGCGTTTTCTATATTAAAGACGTTTAAACATTTTCTTCTGTAACTCTTTTATTTAGAATGCAATTATAAAAACACAGGAATTATTTTACGAATGTGAATTGAATAATTTTATACAAAAAAATCCCGCTCAAACAAGTAACAAGATTAATTCAATTTTCAACTGCCGAGGGGCTTTCTTCACAAAAAATGAAGTAACAATGTTTGGTTTTTATGGAGAAACGGCAGTTGTAGAATGATAAAAGAACATTTTGGAAGGTAGGGAATGCACAAAAGTCACACCACATCCTGAAGAAGCACATGCTCTCAAAAATGCAACCACTGTTAAGTGTGTGGAAAACGTTACATACCATATGATCGAATACTTGTATCCTCTGTAGTAGAGATGGGCGCGTGAGTGATTTTTCGCTCACGTCAAGCACGTTTCACGCTGGCTTTAAACAGTCACGTTCACGCACGTTCACGCTCACGTTCTCTCACGTTCACGGCGTGACACGCCACTCACGACGTGACACGCAGCTTTTATTTCAAAATTCAAATTCAGATAGAACAGAATGTTCAAATTTAAAACCAACGAAAAAACCCTAAAGAGAACTAAAAATATGTTTTGCACCTGACATAATTTACGTGATATGTTGCAATCAGAATTAATAATTGACATAAAAAGAAAAAAATGAAAATTTACTACAATAACTTCGACAAAGGATAAATACTGATTTCTCGCAAATATATTTCTTGCAGCTGTCTTCAAAGACATTACTTTTAATACTAAAATCTGTCATTGGAATTGACGTTTCCTTTATTGGTATGAGTACAGAAGGTATATGGCAACACTTTTGATTCGTAGGTTTGAAAGTACTTTTACGTACAAGGATAAAAATTTTCAGCGTTAAGGCGAGTATACAAAAAAAACATTACTTTTATTAGAATAATAAGTTCATCTACACAAGTACACAATAAATTGGTTTAAAAATAAAACGTAATCAACATTTTCAGTGTTAAGTCGAGTAAACAAAACAAAACATTACGTACTTTTCTAAAAATAGGTTCATCTACATATCTACACAATACATTTTTGGTTTACTAATAAAACGTAATTAACATTTTCAGCGTTAGCCGAGTATAAAAAACAAACCATTACTTTTATTAGAATAATAAGTTCATCTACACATCTAAACATTAAAATGTTGATTTAAAAATAATATGTAATCAACATTTTCTGCGTTAAGTCGAATTTTGCGCTCTTCTAAAATTCGCCCAGCTGTAGAAAATACTCTTTCGCTTGTAGCGGAACTTGCCGGTATGTTTAAAATTTCTCAAGTTTTTTTAACAGTAGCGTATTTACACTGTTTTTCCAAAATCCTAAAATGTCATCTACATTTCCGAATTTTAATTTAACATACTAATTTAGTTCTGTTTCGACATCATCCTAATAACATGTGTCATCGTCAGAGCTATCTCTAAGTGTAGAAAGATAAGAATGTGATACTGATGTACCAGTTTTGAGTCGTTTGCTATGTATTTCATCATTATCATCTATAGTTTTATTTGCATTATAATCTTCTCTTTTATGGGAAGGTATGAACTTTAAGGATTTATAATTAGGGTCCAAAAATAAAACCACATAATGTAACTTGTTTGGCACAATTTGTAATTTAATGAATTTAAAAGTTGTTGCACCCTGCAGTTTTTTATTCGTTACTAAATATTTAACGTGAAATTAACGTGAAACGTGAATCACGCCTTGGAAATTTTCACTCACGTTCACTCACGTTCACGTCACGATTTTCAAATATTAGTCACGTTCACGACGTGACACGCCGTGACACGACGTGACACGACTGTTTTCACGTCACGCGCCCATCCCTACTCTGTAGAGCTGTGGAATTGAAATTAGTGATACCATTTAAATGACAACAAACAGCTGCTCAGCTTTCTAGAGCATAAAAATATTTGAGCATACTGTATTAGCACTGTGTAATGTGTGTGGCACGTCTTTAAAAAAGATAGTAGATTAATCCGGGCCGATACTGAGTAACTGAGTGAATATAAATACATATACTGCAATGGTTTACTGCCCCCAGAAATTGTGGTTGCCTAACTAACACGAAAATGGAAGAATTTCAAAAGGAGCACAGAATTAAATATTTTATTTATTGCAAGAAAGTCCGTAATTTTACACTAATAAATGCACTTGAGATGAGTAGCAGTAATTATCATTTGAGTGAGAAAGGTTAGCATTAGATAAGGCAGAATTCGAAAGAGTTACGTTCAGCGTTTCAGTCAATGATTGATGCTAGTTATGGCAAACGCAGATGAATTTGTGTAGTTGACAGATTTGAGTTTAGTAACGTCAACGATAATGTGAATTTAAAATAATAAAAAGATGATTTGTGAAGTACGAAAATTATATGAGCGTTATGATTAAAAAATTGTATCATCAGCAAATGGCAAGACAACTGAAAGGTAAAGAAACTGTGCAAAGCAGTACTAGGAAGTAAAGATTGCAAAGAGCAGTTAGGCTACCTAGAACACAAACATCGTACAGTGCTAAAATAAACATGTGAAAACAGTGCATTTAAAACTGAAGTGATTAAAAGGCAGAGATTTAAAGTGTAAAAGTGACAATTCCCAAGAAAATACAGTTTAGTATTTAAGCAGAAGCAGTATATCAAAACTATAGTTCATAAGCTAAAACATGATATGCAAACTCATTTTCATAAAAACAATTGTAAATCTAGGTGGCTAGGTAATGAGACAATCAATTGTTTAAAATATCAACTAAAAGCTTGTAACTTTTATGCTGTGGGCCAGTTGGGCTCCCAGTTTTGGTGTAAAATTATTAATAAAAAAATTAGTTGTATCAGCCAAAAAGTGTTGTGGATATTCACCAGTGTGCAGAGCATCGATGAGAGTAATTTTCGTTGTGATATAACATCCCAGTGAACAGGAATCAGCCCAGCAAGATTTCACCAGGTGCGTCCTACAGTGCGATCAACTTCGGGGTCTCTTTACGAGTAGCAGAGACGTCGGCCAGCCAGAACATTGTGTGCTACGTTTACAGAAAATCTTAAGGAGTGCCTGGGTGGAGAAATTTGAACCAACAGGCCGTCATCAAGGGTGTAATTGCCGTGGCGTCACTAGAAAATGTAGCCAGCATAGGAGCATCACTTCCAAAGGTACTTTTCACAGGAAGCAGGCCGGTAAAATTTGGGTTTAGATCACACATCGTACGAGGTCGTAAACGTGGTTCCAGCTGCAGAGATTCGGGTAATCGATATGGCGTCCCTCGAATTTGTGGTTTGAAGCCGATTTTGCAAGATTTGGCGGAAATAGAACAATTGCACATCAGCGTCGGTTTGCGTCACTGAAACAATACCAGGTTAACCGGAAATTACGTCACATAATTTGTATTATAATTTACCTGATGTATTTTTGCCATTTTTTGTGTTTTTAAAATTCAGTTCACGCTAATTTCTTGAACGAGCAGATCATTTTGTGTACAGTAAATTTGAGGTTAAAAAGCTGTCAGAACGAATTTGTGCGTTTGCCATAAAACACTGGTTAATTTGTCATACACGCAAGCATTTGTGTTACAAAGTTAATGAACCTAGCCCTGAGACGAGAGTGTTTTCTTATGCTATACCGGAGCTTAGCCCTAATTAATTGCAAATGAGTAAAATATAAAAAGTAATAAACCATTTATTAAGCAACTAATTATAACATCCATTTTAATAAGCCCTGAGATTGACACAGAATTATATTATTAAAACTATTTGATTTGTAAGTTGTGGTGATTTGCCCTATTATTATTTATATTTTACTAAAGCCTTATATTGAGTTGAGGGCATAATTACAATACATTAGATCATAAATGATGTAAACCTGCCGCTCTGGGCAGCTCAGTTCCTATAGCATACATCCCTTCTCTGCAGATATTCCCACCATATCAGTCTACACTGCCTTGCCTTCAGTTTGATGTTACAGCAGTCTTTATTTTGTCCTTACTTCCTCATTCTTTCTTCTGCCTAATCTGGCGAGACTCAGGAACTATCTCGGTATTTTTACATCGGCAACCCGTAGCAACTATCTTCCTTCATCTTTAGTGTTCAATACTCTGTTCTATACATTATGATAGATCTGACTACTGTTGGTATCTTTTTGCCACACATGACACATATTTCTGTATTAGTGCTGTGAGAATAGTTATTTATGTACCAAGGGCATCATGAAGATATTTATGCCGGAGGGGTATAAACATCAAATAATGTCCGTAGTACATACAACGTTTTATTTGTTATTTTGAATACGTAAATAAATTAAAAAGCTTGAAAAGCAGTCCATAACGCTCTAGGGCTCGCTCCTTGTGAGAGTGAATTGCGCCCAAGAGCGTTATGAACTGCTTTATATATCTCGTATCACAGATATAAATAACAAATAAGAGATCAGGGAAAAATCAACATATTTTTAGACGATATCGTGTCTGAAAAAACCTTAAAAATACAATTAGTATGAATAGAAATGGTGATATATCCATGGTGTTACATTTTTTTAAGGTGTTGTTTTTTTTGCAAATTTTATTTGATATTGGTAGGGTTTCGGGTTTTTAATGCTTAGACATTAAAAATGCTTGACTTAATGTTTTCTAAGGTAAACGTTTCTGTGCCCATTCATTATTTCAAAATTATTATTGAAAAATCCATAGATGAAATTAATCATTCATCATCTATAGCCTCTTTTATCATTCGGTGTCGAGAACCATTCGTACCGTACGAGAAGTGCAACGGAGGTAATGGGCCGCATGCGACTTACATTGCGCTCTTCCGGATCCAAATATACAACACACTCAACAACCCGACACCTAACTTACAACTAACAACTAATGAGTTCAAATTCATTGCCGCTCCGAGAAAATCGGCTACGGCCAGATTTGAACCCATGTCCACCTGGTTGTTAAGCAGGCTGCTAACTCACTCAACCATGGCTGATGAAATTAAATTAATGTAAAATCAACTTTTTGACTTTTGTATTAAGTTCTCTATCATCATACATCATTCTTCTTCTTCTTCTCTTCTCTTTTAGTGTAACTGTAGTCTGTTCGTTCTAGAATATACCTGTATTCAAAAATAGCAATTACTCTAACTGCCATATTTTCCCGTAATCAGTGTTGATGTTACACGTTCAAATACTGGGAGTATATTGAACACTGAAAGTCCATCCATATTTGAACAATCTGTCATCAGTTTCTTTCCACATTTGACATTTCATTTATGGTTATATAATATTTTTCAAAACCACACAATTAATTTAATTAGTCCCCCCAGATAATGGTTAGTCATTCAGTGAGCTGCAGTATGATTTGTGCATATCCTCGGAGAATATTCCCGGAATGGAATACAGTTATCAATTCCCAGGAACCCCGATCGCGCCCCAACGCAAACCATGTCGGGTTAACATGTGTAGCGCCCCAGGCCGTCACTGGCTCGCACCCCATCTTTTTACCGAGCGTCGTGTTCGCCCTTCGCATGTTTGCTTGGCCGATACCTATTATTTCGTAATAAAACAGAGCCACTACTTATAACGTGAAACATTAATGCGCTACATGTAACAATTATCCATATTTTATTAACAGACATCATAAATAGATATTAGCTCGACCGAGTTGCTAGAGCCGTCTGCAGATGGAGTGGCTGTTCGTTATCGATGCACCGGTTTTTTTGTCGAACCGCAGTTTTATATTGTTCGCGTTAATTTAGTAGATTTTAGATTTTAGTCACAGTGTAATTTTTGTGTCGTGTTGTTCTGCATTGATGTGCACGAGGAAATTAAAATGTTTGGTAACTGCTGGTTTTTCAACTCCTGCTGTAATTATTATTAGCCCAGTTGCATTAAACGTAATAAAATGTTAATTGGCGTTTAGTTGTAGATAAATACAACTTTCTTTTGTTGTTAATGTTTTTTCTAGAACAGACAGTTCGTTATTATTACACCGCTCACATTTATAGACGTACTGACTGTGTTAACGAAGCTTAAATGCTTTACATTTACTTGTGGCTTAGATCATGTCAGGTCATTCTAACAATTTTGGGTGTGCATCTTTGAGATTTGTTCGAAGATTTTTAGATTTTGCAGAGGTGTACAATACAATAATAGTTGTACTTAGGACATTATACAACGTAAAAAACGTTCGTTGTATATTATACACATTGGAATAATTATAATATCAAGGTGGGTTTACCTATACTCGTGGTAGTGTTTATATGGGTATTTATTTTTGTACTTCAAAATAGATATTAGTAACGTTTTCAAAAATGTTATGAGTATTAAAGATCCTTTTTTGGAATTAGAATAAAGATAAGCTTTATGGTTTTGTCACTTATAAAATTAATACACAAGTAGAATATCGTTTAGAAGCATGTTCGAGACTGCATCCTTATTTTGATACGTTATTAGGAGAGGAATCCTGGATGTACCTATAAAATGAACGAATCCCTGTTCATTTTATGCACAGATAAAATCGAACGGTCATATATAAATTTACCTTGATACCGTGGTAGTGGTACTCTATAATTTTACATATTTAATTGTACTCAAAAAAAATTCTCCACGCTCTTTGATATTTTTAAGTTGTGATATGTACAGGAAATTTTGATTTTCTCAACTTATATACAATTAAAGAGCACAGCTAAAGAATGTATATAAACTCTCTTTGATTTAAAGTGAACAGAACTAGTGTACATCGCTGTAACATGTCTTGGAATGTTTCTTGCAGCAGCTAAGGATTTTTATGAAAACGCGAATCAGAGCCGAGCTCCGGTGCAGCGGTGCCGTAAATATTTGATTTGTGCCACGGCGGAAAACAGGCTGTAGTTTAACATTTCCCAAAACATGGATTTCCATTACAAATATTCAGATATTCTGAAAAGTACAAGCCAGAGACGTGACAGCCTCAACATTGCAGGTGACACGTGTCAACACTGGCGGATTGGTGCACGTGCAAACGGGACCTATCGCGTGTAATTATATTCGCCCTGAATTGCATATTTATATGGTATCGGATTTATCACTTGACATTTTGCGAACTATTCTGTGTTCGCCGCGTTAATTCTAAATTACAATTGTCTTTCCAATCAGGCTCCATCGTCAACTATCATGAGCGCTGGCGGACTCGCAGCTCAATATTTCTGATTTTCAGTGACAGTGGCGGCGTATCACTCATGCCGGCTTTCAGACATTTCCACCATGTCAGAAATTGCGGCTTCGAAAGGTATCGTAGCAAAAAAATGAAAGAGATGCTAAACTTGTGTCGTGGTATTATTACTATTCCATGAAAGAACTTTGTCACTTGAGAAAATATCAATTTTACCATACTTTGAACACACTAATTTTCTTTAATAGAAATCAATGGAGAAACTGACACAATATTATCGAAATGTCCTATAAAATTTATTAAAATAGGATTCTAGTCATTACATTTTGGTCGCCCTGTTCCATTATGCTCTTCAACTTTTTGTAATTAATATCCTTTTTCAGAGTTCCTTTATCAAAATAGTTTTTTGCCTGTTGAACCGTGATACGATCATTTAGACATTACCATCTATATTTGGTATTTTTGGCCTAGTGATATACTTCACCTGTAGTTTTCACTAAAAGCTACGTATATACGAGTAGCTATGCAATTTTAAAATGTATAAGTCATTTCAAATTGCAAAAGGATGTAACTTTATTTGACAGTTCATTTCCGTTATTACATTATTTGGCTTGTCTCGTCGAGTCTGCGCGTGATATCTTGTGCTGTTTTAGTTTTGCGGGCATATTCTGTTGGATTTTGACGTATCGTCTACTTTATTTCGCAAATTTTATGGCATTGCCGTCGTGAATCCTGTCGCAGTCGCTTAGTGACTTCTTTCTGCAGTCAGGATTTTTTAGTAATATTTCATCCCGCTATGGTGGTAAAATAGTTTATCGGTTTTCTTTTGCCTTTCAATTAAACAACTTCCAGCTGAATTCGTAAAAACAATCATTTGAAATCTTCAAAGACTCGCGTTTCGCCTTTTACAACGGATTTAAATTTGAAGGTTGCTACCGTTATTTTTCCCTGATCCTTATCGTTGGTTAGACAAGTGAAATTTGGGAAAATGCTATATGGTAGATCTATTGGAGATCAGTTTTTATGGTATAATCTGCCGAGAAGCACTTGCTGTGTTTCTGGATCTAGGATTTTTAGATTTTATGGGTGTCTAGATTTTGATTTATGGATTTGGGATTTTTGGTTCGTGAATTGTTGAATTTTGAATGTCTGGTTTAAGACTATGGTTACGATTTTATATAAGTTTGAGAACTTAGATTTACCTAAATATTACTGTTTATCCCAGATTTACCATTTATTGCTGTATTGATTTATGATACATACGTTATGCTGTGAACACTTCGTGTAAACTTCACTGGTTTGGTATAGAGTTCGTCTCATTTGCTTTGGTTTAGATATCATAGATTCAATAATTTGTTTCGGTACGAGGAACTACCTTCTTATTTGCCTAGATTTATTGGAACTGACTTATCACGTTAATTGCACAGCCTTTATGGCGTGTTTTTGCTATAATAGGTTGTAGTTTATCAAGGAGCCTGCATCTTATAAATGCATTTTTGAGATATCTCCCTTCAATGATTACGAGCTCGCCGGGGAATCTTCCAATTTATTTTCGCGAGTTGTTGAACAATCAAGTGGGTGGCGTCCTTATTTGGTTTTGATTATTTTAGTGTTAACCACCCCCTCCTCCGGAGTAGCTCAGCTAACCCGCTGAATGCTATTGGTTACGGACTATTATGGGTGTTCCCAGCTCGCTATCGGGCTTACATTGAAGTGTTACAAGATTATCAATAGTTTTATTCTGTATTTCCGCCTTTCAGAGCGTTCAGGGATCACAGCCATCTTGTTTAACTGGCTTTGATGGGAATGTCCAGGTGATAAAGCGTGTCTGATAACGCCAGAATAGCTTTTGAGAGGATTTGTAACTATTACGAGTTCTTGTATAACTATGTTGGCCGTCAGTCGCATTCAAAATACCATCCTGATATACTTCGGCTTTTATTTTTTATTTGTCGTTACAAATTTTATTCAATTAGCTACATTTTTCTTCCATATCATTTTTCATTTCTTCTCAAGGTTCCCATGTCTGTAGATTTTGAAGTATTCTTGTTTATGCACAATTCATATGTTTCACCATTGTTGCAGCGATGGCTGTATTTTAAAAAATAAGCCTAGGTTGGCCCAAATGAGGCCTGTTCTTAGTAATTTTGAGAATAACAAGAACACACACAAACTTTTTGTGCAGATCGCTTACCTTTGATAGTTGGGTGCAGCTATGGGGATGCTATAGCAATTATGGGATAGGTTGGAGCAATTTTTATGAGTCGCAGTCTGAGTACCCGCGAACATTCAAATGTAAATCATTCATTCTGCAACAACCATAACCGTTGCTCCCTTTTCTTAACCTCTGTTCTTGTTCCTGTACGAGGGGTAGTGAGGAAGTAAAAAGCAAAATCGTATGTAAGGTGTAGCAGTTGCTCCGTGGCATATATTTTAGATATTTAATATTCAAATACATACCAAATAGTATTTTTCTTTTGAAATCCTAATTTCTACAAGCTAAATATTCATTTTTCATGTTTGTGATTGTGGTATTGCATTGATATCTTGTATTTCAATGTTTCGAACACCTGTTGAAGAGATAAAAAAATCTCGAGGGAAAATGGTGGAGGCGCCTGTACATAACTAAAATTGTATTTATAAATTTTACGCTATAGAAGTTGCTCCCTTTTCATAATCTCCATTGTTATTCTTGTACGAGGGTAAGTGAGGAAGTAACTGTTTAGGTTTCTCTTTAGGGCCGCCACTGACCGCTGGTGGCAGCTCCTCGGTGGCTTTTCTGCCTGCGTGCCGGCTCACCCAGTATATTTTGCGTTGTAATGAGCGTGAAAGTAAAAACGTCCCGATTATGCACGTGTGCGAATGCATTCGATGCGGGCGAGCTTAGCCCAAAGCGGGTTAAAGGCCGCGACGAAAATTGAAGACGAATGGGGCCCAGCGCTACCGTTACTTTAATTGATTGCTTTGCGGCTGCTGTTTTACAAATTGTGTGTTTCCGTCTCACCACGGCCGCCCTGACCCTCGCTGACCACTTGGATTAATGTCTGCATTTAGTCGGTGTCCTTTTTCGCTAATTCCCTGCAAATTTAATGTGCATTCTTCATTTATTATTTGGCATTCTCACTTACATCGCGCATTTATTTCTTCCGCCTACCCGGTTATAAAGCGGTCTACGCTTAATTACATCAAGAAGTACAGATTGGTTTTATTCGTTTGTTATTGTAATAGCAGATATGTGGTATTTACCATTATTATATTAGAATTTGGTTAAATTGTCAGAGTCAATAAGATCTGTGGTTATGTTGGAAAGAAAATTGAACAATTTGTGTATAAACAAAAAATCATTCAGTTTCCATACAGTTATATATGCCTACTCTATGAAACACGACGATGCAGTTTTTGTAAAGTAATTAATAATATAAACAGGCAGATCTATCTTCTATTTATGTATACTGAACACTCTGAAGTTAGTTAAGTCACCTACGCCATCTAGCGCGAGACTAGCAAACTAATTACAGTGTTCTATAAATAAATTCTCAGTTACTGAATTATAAATTAATGTAGAACGTATAATTTAATAATAGATATTGTGTTAAAACTGAAGCTCAAATAAGAAGCTTAAACCCAAGGGGTCTCCCGTCTCACGCTTTTATATAAACAAGGAATTCGGCAGCCAAATCTTAACTGAATTTATAATAATTTAAAAACAAATATAAATGGGTAAATTGTAACTGACTGGTTAAGTTTAGTATTTAGCAATGATTTAATTAATGCAAGCTTTCTTGGCTATTATTAAAATTAATTAGTATAGAGAAGCGAGCATTTTGGCTTCTGATTTGGGTTAAAAAATCTCTTCTGATTTTTTGGAAGTGACCGGAACTTTTATCAAACATTCGAAAATTGTTACATTTTGGTTTAAGTAGCAACAAACCATTGTTTTTTATTTATTCCATAAAACACTATATTGATGATAAAAATCCGATGTGACAACAAGCGAATTTGTTTGAAACTCAAAGAATATTATATATTTTCAGTTTTTGTTATCGTGATCTTTATATATTCTTTTTTTTTAATAAAGTCTACTCTGTTGCTTCTTTTTTCCACTTCTGTTTCAATTTGCATTTTACTAGCAACCAAACAATTAATAGAGTTTGTAGGATTGTATATTTCGTTATATTTCGAATTTTGAAAAGCTAAATCGTACCAAACGCATGGATACTTAAAGACTATATGTTAAGCAACCATAAATTTCAAAAACATGTCGGCGTTGAATCCAGCATATACCTGATCTAGTGATAGGCGACCGTTGAGGATGATTAAGAAAAAGATTCCTATAAACTTGTCCGATCTTTCTTCGTTGCTGCGTTACAGTGAAGGCTATTTTTAATTGTTTTCAAATTGATGTTACAGAAGCAACATAAAAAATACAATAAAAGTGTTTGAAATATCCCCCCTACCCCAGCTGTGCATTGAAAAAGATGTGTATGACATTTAGCAAAGGAATATACTCCAGTAATTATAAATCAGAAAATCATTTCACAACGTTAGGTATATTTCCGGACACTCATGCATGACAACTGGATTATTCATAAAAAATTAAAATTTTCAAGGTGTCTCGCAATTCTAATGACTCTGTAACAAAGAAAAATCAGATTGGTGTCTATAAGAATTTCTTTCTTATTTCACATTTGGGTATCACCCTGTATAAGCACATTACTAACTATCATATTTTTTAAATAGTTAATCTAAAGCACAACTGACCATAGAAAACGAAGAGGGTTATGCAACACATGTTACACATTTGAGACAATGTTTTTAGAAGGCTACTATAATTTTCAAAAAATTTATAGAACTGTCAATGTAAATAATTTTTCTGATCATGTATAAGCCATTCTGAAAACGTAAATCAACTACTGTAATGTTAGTTGCATAGCCCTGTTCATTTTCAATGATTCTTTGTGTACATACAATTACTTTATTACATACAATATAGCACACTTACATTGGACTTGCCTGTAATATACTCTCGTTTGTAATGGACCGATTACCAAAATCCCGACTTAAACATATATAAATAGAATCGGCTATTATGGACTCGCTTATAATGGCTTCGTTTGTAATGAACTAAAAATTCACGATAGGTCCATTATATCTGCACCGAATTCTGTTTGAGGAGCGAGTTGAGTTGACCCTTTCGAATGCCTTACAGACTTTTCAAACTTTATACCAATACTTTCAGGAAGGGCAACGCAAGTGAAAGTGTTTACAAATTAAACAAAATGAAAATTGTTTTAAATGGTACATTTTTAAGAAAACAAATCAATCTATATTTTTGTATTTTTTCTTTGAACTTTTGAACTTACAATTTAATTCTTTTTTCAGCTAAAACAATAAAATTTGGATCAGATTATAATGGACCAATACTGACTGCCTTCTAAGTTCATTATAAGCTAGGTCTACAGTGTATACCTTTCAACCGAGAAAAAAATTCATTGATCGAGCAAATACGAGTATAATACTTTCAGCACTGCTAAAAAGGAATGTAATTGTATTATCCAATACAAATAAACTTGATCACATTTTACGCTCATCTTCAGAAGGGATCATTACTTGTGAATATACATTTAAGGCCGTCGATCACAGCTGTGTTTTATCACATTTTGGCACTTACTCACATTCGAATGGGGAAGAAGACGAAAATATAAACAGTTGTTGGAAGAATCGTATTTTGACTGTGGTCAAAATATTGGTTGGATTTAAAATATGTTTGCTTTACTGCTTGAATAATCACAATAATTGCTTTCGCAATTGTTTTTCCCAAAAAACTGTAAAATACTTACCTTTGTGTAAAGCTATGGGCAGGCTCATTATTTAACGCAGAATTTATCGTTCGGTTTATCAAGGCGAAATATTTGTAAAATGAAAACGGAGGTTTTAATTAAAATTATCGAGATTTTTAAAATTGTTTCGTTCCTAAAAGTCATTACGCCATGATTTGTTCGGCCAAATCGTGACCTTCGGAGTTGAAACAAATAATTCTGTATTTTAATGCAGCATACAGCAAATCCCCTGCCTCAACCGCAGCAGGCCGTGGAAGCAAAAATACAATAACCTTGTTTGCATGTCGTTTGATAATTCCTTTCTTGCTAAATATACTCTTTAATGGACATTTAAAATAATATGTGGATATTTATGAGAATACGCTTAATTTTTTCAGCATTTTTTGTTTCACTTCTTGCGGATATTCGTGCCGGGATCATATTAATGTGTTGGGCGTAATTATCCCTAAATATGCTCGTTAGTGAGGAACGTCCGCTCTTTTCCTTCTTGAAATTTAGCATTATAGTTATTAGCCGTATAAACGTACAATCCCTAATTGCTTATCAAACGGTATGACAAACTACTGGTTACTTGATAAACGCAAGTTACTGTGTACATGTTTTAATTCGTCGACCATATTAATCGTATCATTAGTATAATTGAAGGTTTTCAGAAATACGCTTATTTTATGCATGTATTCACAACAATGAAATAATTCTCCGGTATTATTACAAACAACTTTAAACAGAAAAATGCTATTATAAAACAATTGTCGTGCAGCACATCCGGTGCATGTTAATGCAATGCACCGCGTCTGCAACGGGCTATTCAGCATTGTCTAAATATGCAATTTTTGCAGCTGAATTTTCCAGAGGGCAAGGAAACGTATTATTTCCCTCGGTTTTTGCAGCTTTTCGTCCATAACGCGATATGCGTCGATGAGTATCCAAAGTCGCCTTGGGACATGCGGATGACTGATGTGTGTATTATCTGCAGTATCTTTTAATAACCAATTATTTTATTTTCCTAGAATGAAATTCACCGCATTCGCCAGGAAATTAGACGCGCTGCAACTGGTGTGATCTGCTCAATATTTAAACGAATAAACATTCCGTATATTAAACTGCACCCGTTTATTTGCACCCATAGCTTGACTGTCGATTTCTAATTTAATATGAATACAGGGCGAAGCTATTACAAAATTATTCTCTTATTCGAGGTTGAATGGTAGGATTTAACAGTTACGAGTTAAGTTCGTCTCGTTTATTTTTGGCTTGTTTGAAAACTAATATTAATAATGCACGAGGTTGAACGGGATCCGTAACCCCCTATGGAAGTAGAGAAGTAATGCAGTCGTCGATGATGTACTAACCACATTACCCAATACGCTGTCCCACACAAGTAGCCTCGTATTTCTCTTTCAAAATTAGATTATGCTCGAAATTTTGATTGGTAGAGGCTAAATATAGATTGTTCATATTAGTGGTTGTAATATTGAATTTATAGTGTGCCTATTTCAAAATTTCTGCCATCCGTAAAGACATAAAATAATTTAGATGAAAAATGGTGGAGGCGCCTTAACTCCGAGTTTTAGTATATATAATAGGTTAGTTTACTGTCTTACATTTTTCATAAAGAATATTTTCTGTAATTTATATTAGAAATACATTTTCAGGATTTTTAGCTGATTTTGTATAAAAATAAAAATTCATGTAATATTGCTTTTTAAACAAATAAAATTTAATCAGTGATCGATTCAGTTTGTGATAAACACGTCACAAGCTCTAGCAGTTTGGCGACGAAGAAAATTAGAGCATATTTACGAGCGAATGCGACTGGAACTGATTTCCAAGAGTTGTTAGACAATTTTCCAATTATGAGATTAATCATTCAACATTAATTTCAATCTAATAGAAAGGCCGTATGATTCAACGAGACAAGTTGTAATTTCTATCGCGATCGATAAATTCAATAACTCCTTGTTCCACATTTCATACAATAACTCAACTGTTAAAAAAACCGGCACAAAATCTAGTTCTCCACGTTCTCCTTACAGAAATAATTTTGATATCGTAACGGTGCCATAATTGCCCCCAGCGAGATTTTACTGCCACCGGCCTATTGCGTCGCAGCGCCATATTTTAAGCTAGTTCGATCACTGATTGATACGGGTAATTACTGCATGATTAACGGTCTTTTTTAACAGGAGCACTGCCAGCCGCGATTCACAAGGACATGTGCGATAATTTGCTGGATTTTTTCATATTGTGGTAGCCAATTTCAGAAAATACCTTTTACTAATTAAAAAACTCTGGAGATGGCGACCATGTCGTCCGTGGCTGCTTCGTTGGGCGATTCTTTACGACCCCATCGATATGAAGGATAACTATTTCCTTTATCGGCTTGAGCAGCTTGTTACGAATACTTTATTGGCAGCTGATGTGATGAATTCCAGAAGTCGTCCGCATTCTGCGACAGTCAAATTTAAGCAGTTGCCCTAGACGGCGCTAATAAATATGGAGGAAGAAAATCCAATAAACAAGGCGTATAACTTACTTAGTCTCGGCAGAAACGCAGGCAACAAGCTTGAAAAAGCTAGACAAGCATATCATAATTGTAAAAGGAACGACAATGAAGACATAAATTCGACAGCTCGGCTGATCGGCTCATTATTTATTAGAAACGGGGAAATTGACGTAATGGCCACTCGCCTCGCGGGAAGACATGAAAAATCCGTTGCTGAAATCCGGAGAAAGTATGATGGATATTAGCATACAGTTAGTTGGAACAAGAAAGCATTTAAGCGATAGCGATCTGTTCGCAAATAACATGTGAATACAATACAATTTTCTAGCTGCCATATCATCAGATTGCCGCAACAATATGAAACGCTTACCACGGAATGTTATGTTAATTAGAAGCTACAGGAATTAGCGCATTCCTCCGGCCTTGCTTCGTAACGAAAAATCATGTCCTGTCTAATCTAAGTTCCTGGGAAAGCGGATTTTAAACATTTAAGTGGCTAGATGTTATCGTCAAAAGCTATTAAAATATTTATAGTTTTAAACAAATTTGGCGTTACTCCTAAATTGCGCAACCAAAAATTATCAGAATTTTTAAAAAATTATATGATATGAAACATAAATAAAATTCCTGAAGACATACCGTTTTCAATTAATTTAAAATATCAGTTGAACATATTTGAAATAGTTTTTCGCATGGTTCGATGCTTTCCATTTATTTATGTAATTTTAAACCGTTAAACTTCTGTGCTCCATTAAATATATTGTCTGTATGTTTGAATAGATATACTACTTCATAGTAGAAGTAGTATAATGCTAGTTTTTTTTCATCAATTCCACATATTAAAACTATATATTGTGAAAATTTACCACCAAATACATGTATATAAGGGAGTGAAGCTGCGTGCATCCGTCATGCTGCGTCGTCCCCGATCGGACTTACTTCACCCCGATTGGGTTTACTTTAGCCTTATCTAACTTTGCTAACCAGTTTCTTTAAACTCCTTTACTGTTTCCATCCTCATGTCGGTTCATTTTTAACACTGAGTTTATTGGTCTATCATCTGATAACCCTTTCTGATATAATTTCTGTGGGCTGCATTATTTTCATGGTTGCTTCATACGCAGATGTCGTCAGGAAAACGGTCCTTGAAGGCAAAGTCTTCTCCCCCATGACAGGATAGGAACAATTCCGATCTAAATATTTCCCAACGATAAGAATGGAGAAAATGAAACAAATAATCATATCAAATTCATTATCAAGGATCTCATCATTAAACTCCTTTTCTTATGTAGTTTGCTCATAATTTTATCTACGCTACATACGACATAAAGTTTATTAATTTATAACAATTACGTGCGGTTTTTGTAGTTTTGTAATTTCAGCCTAATATACTGACCAAGAATGTTCAACGTGACGTCAGGCTACAAACCCTTCTATACTATATAGAATTTTTGTTTAAAAACTTGCAGCTTTGGTTCTAGAATTTCGAATTAAACCAGCAGTCTGTTTTTTCAAAATTAGCCACCGGGGCAGATTCCCAAAATTTCCATTAAATTCCTTACCGGCCTAGACGTCGTCCGGCCGGAGCCCGTTAACAACGCAGAGTTACGAGAGCCAGTAGCATGCAGTAGTATCACGGGGACGTCATAAGGGTCATAATTTACAAAAGCCACCCGGGTTGCAGCAGGTCATGCAAGATGCAAGAAATGCGCTACTTTTTGAGTCCATATTAGCTTCGCGATTGGCCAACGTCTTGCGAACGGCAATGGCCAATACCCCGGAGACCGAACCGTGTAATTACCGTTTTATTTTCAACAAGACGTCCACAATGCATGCATGCTGCATGATGTCGTGCGCACGTCCGCGAATTATCCGAATGCATTCGCCTCCTGACAGTTGTCATTTGAAGCGACGTACGCGCTTTTTAGACCGTCGCGCTTCATAGGAAGAGCACAGCGAAATTAGCCAACCGATTCGCTGGGTGAACTAATGAGGATTGTTATCACTTACGCATTTAACCGCTAGCAGATTTGCTGGAGGTCGTCGGCGTGTGCAGTTGGACGGAAAAAGTTGTGGCAGTCTTCAAGATTTATGTTGCTGAGTAAAAAACGTCGTATTAATATATTAAACTAGTGACATGCCTTCTCAAGATGTCTCATCAATGAATAATTTCTTTCTTTTAAGTATAACATATAGATGGAGCTTTGAATCTTCATTTTAATTGCTCGATCTTCCAGTTCTCCACACCTCTTCGAATCCAATCTTATGGGTTCCAGTTTCCATCCTTCCTCTCCGTTGTTTCTCTCTTTTCTGACTTGATATAGGTTATAGGTTCGGTCATAACACTTCTTTTATTATCTAATAACCTTTTATTTAAAATATAATGGTTAAGGTATTGAGCAATTAGTTGTGATGTCGACGAATACTCTACATACAAACCTCTCTTGCTTCACTACTTAGCGTTACCATTCAGTAGTCAACTTTCACTATTGCTACATACATCAAGACGCCGGGAAAAAATCGAAGCTAAATTGTGGTTATTAAGAATTGTTGTAGCAAATGTATCTATTATCAAACATATCTTTCATTAAACTTGCTATTTTCCAATAAGGATGGTCCATAATTTCATCGAAGATGCTACTATATCTACTACCTATGGTTCCTTGTCTACATTAAAGTTCCATTAACCTGAATGCGTCACAGATGATACTTTGGTTACCTTAATGTATATTAATGTAGCATTTCTATTCTCCCAGGCGCCCTTTTCTAGTTTTTTTTCATGGTTTCTTCCACTTCATCTCGCCACGACCACCTGAGTCTTCATCTTCTTTTCTGCTCACTGCGCTTTATTTTGTCACTTCCCATCCGTTTCCACCTGTTGTGCTGACATGACTATACCACAGCAGTTTTTTCTTGTATACGGCTCAGCGTATCTGTTTCTACATCCATTGTGCTTTTAATTTCTTCACTCTTTAATTATTTATGTTTTGGTCACTCTACAGCATCTTCGTCAATATGCCAATATTGTGTATTGTAGTTTTTGTCATGTATCTGTCTATATTACCGGGTGTAGTTGTATGCCCGACAACACATCAACGTAACAGGTCAGCCCCTGGAGGAACTTCTAAATTTCAAATGCGGATGAGGAGGTTCGAAAGGAATGTGAAAACTACCGAGGCACTAATATGGCTGGAAATAATATAAAAAATTTAAATTAAAAAATCAATTAGGAACTGTTACGTTTATTTTGACATAATCACGTATATTTGCTTTATTTACTAACGTTAGCTTTAACTCGCCCTAGTTTAAGCTACTTAATTGTTATGCAAATTTCAAAGGGATATTCGTGATGTTTTATATGCCACCGTTAACATTGATTTAAGGGGACAAAAATGCTGTGATCCTGGATTCTCGCAACATCTATCGAGTTATTGGGGGTCTCGTGGTTTTGGTTAGCCCTCTGAAAGGAAAACTCCGATTAACTAGCTCTGATAATTTTCATACTCACCTGTTTGGTGGGCACGGTTGGTCAGATTTCGCAACTCCATGATATTTGTCAGATTGAGATTTTCCTTATGTTTTGGAAGTCGTTTAGTCACTACCGTCGGATTGATCGGTTTTTTTATCATCTTAGGGTTATGTCGATTCACTCCCTCCTACGCTCAGGTGGTCGAATGCCATTTTTACAGGACTGGTTTGGGTATTTACAGCTCGCCCTCTGGCTTATATTGACGAGTTGTAAGATTATTGTTAAGTTATTCTATTGCTATTGCGTATTAGAGCGTTCAGCGATAACAAAAACGCAGAAGCGGAATTTACCACAGGAAAATCGTGTTTTGGTCAATCTACATTCTGCAACAGGTCGTGGAGAAGAAAAAGGTAAAAATGAAGATATGCAGTTAGCATTCATACATCTAATAAAAATATTCCTCGAAACGACACTAAAAAGTGTAAAAGAAAAAATGTGAAGGAATGGAAGTTTCAGTCAGGAACGAGCACATACACTTTGAGCTTTGCGCACGAGTAGTGAGTGCTTTAAAGTGCGATCATAAAAATAGGCTTGAGTGTTCTTCAGAAAATGTTAAGAATTTATTATCTTCAGAAAATGTTAAGAATTTATTAGAAATGCTGCGTGAGTTAGGAAAGAGAATCTATCGCGTGATATAAGCTCATGTCTGATCAACAGCGCTGCAGAACGTTTCAAAGCTGGCCTAACATTGGTTTATTGTCAAAATCACAATAGAAACATTCTTGATGAAGTAGGGACTTTTGTCTCAAACTACACACAATCATGCTAAAGATGCTCTTGAAGTCGTGCATCTTAAACTCCAAAATCTAGCTAATATAGAAATCGAAATCTATTTACATAATATCAATGTTAATGTGTCTATCCACTGCAGACCTTATCATAGCTTTCCATTCTGCTCCATTCAGGCTTGTCCCACAAATCTTTCATGGGCGCCCTACTAAGTGTTCATCCATTAATTCTGTTGCAAACTATAATCACAGTAGCAATGACGTTGAACTTGTTAAGGATTATTCGTCTTTTTCTCAAATCTCGCACAAAGATGAAACAAAACTTTCGGAGAGTGGTCTGCTTTAATCTGTAACAAGGAAATTTCGCCAAACTTATAACTTTAGTATAGCAAAAATAGCACTGTATTAACACATCATCATTCGTAATCTGGTTCTAATTCCACTCAACGAAAGATCAATTGTTTGCTTCAAACATTACAAAATTCCAACGAGCCAGACGACTTGCAGACACGGGACTGCCGAAGATCGTAAACCGAATGACTAGAATGAAAGTGGATGAATTGAATGAGTTAAAGAAGATGCTGTTAGGCACTTTACTTCGTTTTTAAACCTGGGCATCGGAATTTGATTTATTATCCTTATGCTGGAATAAGTGTTTCCTCGGCGAAGTGTTCGGGCCTGTGCCACTCGAGGGTCTCTTCCTCTGATGGCGGTTAATGGGAATGCCTCGATTCTTGCGTAGCCGATCTTTTGTTCCCAAAAGGATTGAGACGCTACCGGTGTTTAGCCCCGGCTCCAGTGTAATTCGCAGATGGCGTAATGTAGCCGAAATTATAATTTTAACATGCCTGCCTTGTACACTGAAGTTGCTGATGTAATTTGTTAGTTGCGACGCTAATCAGTTTGCTACACTAGTCACGTAGTTGCTCGTAGCGGACATCCGAAATTAGTTTCTTGCTAATTTGGGCCGAACAGCTTTTCGTGATGGGGTTTTCACCTTTGTGATCGCCTGCGCTGCATTTGCGGGCTTTCCGCGTGGTGATTTATGAACAGTACACGTGGTGACGCTTCCGCTACGCTTCCGCTACGCTTTGTATGATACTGAAACTAAGGCTTGCTACTATAGTGATCGATTGCAACTCTCAATTGGATGAAGAAGTAGCACATCGAGACTATACTGGTCTAGATCTTACAATGATTCTAAATTCTAAAATATGGAGATTAAAAAGTGAACCTTTTTATATTTTTTAAAGCTGTTTAGAAGTATGTATGTAATGTATTGTGATTATGACATTTCTGCGTTATGCTGTTGTAAATGGATCCAAGACTGCCTATACACATTGGTTTAATTTCATAGGTCTACTTATAAATGCAATTAATATTTAATTATCTATATATATATATAATTTTTTAGTCTTAGGAAATCGATTAAATAAAAGCACTTAATTCATTATTACCCACGATCTCAATAAATTATTTACAAATACACTTAAGGTCAGAAAAAATTACTATTTATACTAATTATTTTATATAATCCACATTTAATTGTGTTGCCAATATTATGCAGATTTTATGGATCTTAATAGCTAATTATTTTACAACTGTTGTAGGCCGAATGTAGTTACTTAAATACTATTAAAACTTTAATGAATGTCGAAAGTATATAAAAAGTACCAATTTAGTCGTTCCCACAGTGATAGAGTCTACATTAAATTATGGAATTATTTGTTTGATGTTTGAACTTAATAAAACTAATAATCCTTAATTATCTAAGCCTTAATTTTTAAAATCATGGCAACGACGACTGCCCAAATACAAGTTTGCGAATCCTATCAATCTCGGTAGTTTTATAACATTAATTATTGTGAGGTAATTCGGCTGCTTAACTGGAAACCTTCTCATAAAAATTAAAATCGTATTAGCGCACGTAATTAACCGCCGTTTAATTTACAAAGAATCTGTGGGATGTTGATGTTTTTCTCTCTTAATTCAGCAAACGTTCTGAATTATATATCATGTTCGGAATTAATTACCTGGAAAATGTAATATTAAAACGCTGGCCACAAACGAACATCTGCCCGTTGCGGACAATTTTGGATTTTTTAATTTATGCTATCCGATTAGAAATTTCGGACGGTACTAATTTTTATTGCCCGGCAAGTGTGAGATATTCGTAGGAAATGCCCGAGATGCCTATGTTAAAATAGGCCGTTTAGCGGCGTTTTATCGGTGGAAGTGTTTGTTGTGCCGCCTCGCGTTTTCGGCAATTGCGGGAGGTATTTACAGGTGTAGCTTTCCTTCGGGTTCCGTTTGGCTCTTATGCTAATTGTCCGTATTTCGTCACGCCACTATAAACATATTACAATAAAAAATTTGCATTCTATATGTTGCCATAACGCAATATAAGTATTTAGTAGAAGGATTTTATGTCGGCGCGCTTATCCGCCGATCTCGACATAAAGGAAAGGAAATAAAAGAAACAATAGTGCGCGTGCATATTTTACTAACGAGTGTACGTTTAAAAGTGTGCCAGCTATCGAGAAAAAATTTTAAACATATAATAGCGAGACCGGCGACGCCGGAGTAATGAATACAAATTTATACTAGATGTTTACTGGTTGTTACGCATATATTAACAAAATGCGGGGCAATATACGTTAGTATACATAAAAATAATGTTCGAATACATTAGTGAGGACCATAACAATTCCGCTTTCCCTTAATGCGCGTCGATGTCGCTGCAAAGGACTTTTTGACGAATATTCTAATTAGGGTCCGTATTATTCTTTCGCAGTCGTAATAATTTTAGCAATTTTAATTACTGTAGCGGACATCCTGTTATAAAATATGGATCCCGGAAAAGGTCTGTAAAAATGTTTTCACACGTAGTATTACCTACCGTGAAAGTGTTTCATTACGGTACATTTTTCTTCCTAAATGTGTACTGTAATTAATTTATGGAGTCTATTTTTTACTAAACCGTGAATAATGAAATCCAGAATAATCAACTTTTTGCTCCCGCTTTTAAGGAACTCCTATGACGCTCGCGCTTTCGCTGCTTTATGTACTCCGCCCTTGGACGCCACATTTGTATGAGTTATAAAGTTGTAAACTTGAAGAGCTAATAAAATTACGCTGCACAAAAACGCCGGCAACTATTCGACTTTTTATTTCGAGCTCGCTCTTTATTGTAACAGGACAATTCGGCTTATTCGGAGATAGGCCAAAATCTGAGGACCCAACGAGATTTCCTCTCTAAATTTCGCCTGGGGATGTTTTCCCATACAATATTGACTTAAACAAATATGTTATTAAATGTTACAAATGAATCGATGGGTGACAAAATAATCCTTTGTCACCAGTGCTTATTAAATGTTACAAATGAATCGATGGGTGACAAAATAATCCTTTGTCACCAGTGCTTATAGTTTTATTTTATTTGACACAACAGCCACGTAACAAATTAAAGCTCATGTTTGTGTCACTGATAATACTGTAAGATTTAAACAAACTCGCAAATCGCTATAAAACATCGATGATACTTGTCGTTGTGCCTTTACGTGTGCAAGCTATGTTTCTTCTTAATGATACATTAATGACACAGTTGCTACATATATAAAGAAAAGGTTAAATTAATTTAAGTGTCTTAATATTTCGACAGGCTATGTTAACGAACGGATTGAAAGTGACACCAGTTCGACACGTGCCAGCCGACTGGTAGTCACGGGGTGCCGTGAGTTGTAAACCGAATGAGATCTGAATAGCTGTCGCCCCCTTGTTTCCCTGTTGCGTAAGTGGATGGTTGTTTATAGCTTGCCGGTGGCCCGATGGGCCCTTCATTTTCTCGAAAGTGCAATTCATTGTGCCCCGCTTCTGGGCCAGTGCATCGGAATTTGGTTTATTAACCTTCTGTCGCAACATGATGTCTCCTCGGCGCAGTGTTGTCACTATTGTGCGGAGGGTTTGCGCGTACCGAGGGTTTTATTACCTGAGTCACTATCTGCGGGTGGTCAATGGGAGTGCCGCTTTTTTGTTACTCAAACGGTTTGACTGACTACCTGCTGCGCGTGGTGATACTTCTGCTATACCGATATAGCCATAAGATATACCAACAATACGATGATATGGACATAGTGAGTACAATTACGGTTGGAAGACTAAATTGGACAGAGCCATTTGTAATCAAGGCAGAAGGGAAAGGAAAGTCAGGTCCATCTACCATGATTGGATGGTAGAATAACATCGGCGTCAGAAACTGGACAGCTAAAGTGGAATATGCCTGAAAATCCCTTCTTAAAGGCCTGGGCCCATCTAGGGTTGTAGAACCAAAGATTAGGATGATATGATGACTATGGTTAACACAATTGGAATATTTAAGTTCACTGAACAACTTCACTGTGCCATTAATACTCAACACTATGAGGTTGGAATACACTAGCAAGAACAAATCTTTGATGTGATGTCACATATATCAAGGAAAGTACTGAATGCTATATTTATAAATAGAAATTGGTCATCATATTCATCACATTTACATATCATACATGTGAGAATGTAACTTATGGCAGCTACAGAGATTGGCGGAAATCTGCGAATACGAGATAATGGCTTTGTTTTACTGTAAAGATTTTATTATTAAAATTTAACTTTGCAAATCGTCCTTCAACTATCATCAAACAAATACTGCAAAGATAAATAATAGTTACTAGGAGACAAATCTAGGGAATAGTTTTCCGATGGGGGGTATAAGGAGTGATGATGCGCAAGCTGCTCTCATTAAGTACCAACCTTACCTACGCTTGATGCACCCTGTGGTAGTGAGGCTCTGGTAACCCAGTGTCTGGGAGTATAATTGAATCGTAGTTATCCCGAGGTAACGACAAGACCTTCTAGCTGAGCTAATCATCCGTACAAGGTAACAAAGATTCGGCCGAAACAGTTACAGAAAATGGAGGGACGGCCCTACGCCGCGAAACGTAAATAGGAAATGAGAAAGAAGTTTTCCAGTGCTATTAAGAAATATCTATAGTTACAGACCATATCTTGTCATTCCAACAGTCGCAACCAATTTCAATAATGAAAAATGACTATCGTGTTTTGGATGCTCGTGGTCCACGGGTGTTGATGATAGCACCCTAAGTATGGACTGCGTTTTATTGAAAGTGCAGTTAGCCATTGTGCTCTGCTTTTGGTGCCGGAGATATGGAATTGCTCTATTATCCTTCTACAGCAACCGGATGTCTTCTCGGCCAAAGTGTGATATCACTTTTGTCCGACGGCATGCGCCACCCGAGGGCTTTATTGTTCGATTCTGTATTTGCGGGCGGTCAATGGATTGTCTCGATTCTTGCGCAACAGGCTTTGTTTCCCAAAGGGTTTGCTTCCGAATCCCCTGCAGTGCGCAGAGGACGCAAGGCTGCCGAGATATGACCTTTAAGTTGCGTGCTTTTAACACTCGAATTGCGGATGCAGTTTGTCACTTGCGACACTAATTACTCAGTTTACGACACTAGTCACTTAGTTGCGGGCAGCGTAATATTCAAAATTGGTTACTCGCTGCACAGCTTGTCGATCCCAGCGCTGTTTTTGTAGACGTTGTGCGAGGTTATTTATGGATGCTACACGTGGCTATGTATCTATTATAGTAGCATTACATACATAGTTGTTAGAAAACACTATTTCCCCAAAGTAATTACAATTTTAGTTTACACAACACCCCATGTTACAAGTGAACGAGCTGCTGACTCTGTGACACGGATACTCAACACTGTGAGATCAGAACACAGTTGTATGCATATTTCAGTATAATAGTCGCCATGAGTTGTGACCATGGTTAATAGTCCCAAATAATGGTTTTGGAATGTATGTAACTACACGTTTGAGCTAGAGGCAGCCGTACAATTCCAATTAAATAAATTAACTGCCCTGCAATAAATTAGGTTTAGATTGAATTTCAATAAACTGTTAAAAACCAATAGCTGTCTTATCATATTTATATATCATACACGTAACGAAGGAGTTCTTCGTATCAAAGCCATACAATTTTCTGGCTGGCCATTGTTCTTTCTGCGCAGCAATCCTACATATTAGAGAAATAATTAGAATTTAATAGATGACAGAATTAAGGTGTTCAATAAAATCCCACAATTTAATTGTTTCAAATTATAGTAAAAAATAACCAATTTGTATTTGTAATTTTTATTGTTGCTTTCGTTACGTTGCACTCCGATTTGGAACGGCTCCAGGCATTGTTGAATTAAGAAAATTATGTCGTAATTGCTCCGAATTGCAGATGCACTAACGTTCTTCTTGTTTCAGGCCAAGTTGCTCGAGTCCTCTCACGCTTGGCTCGGCGCCTCCACATCCTCGATAGCCGGTAAGTGTCTTAGGTTTAAGATTACCAACAGAATAATATCCGGTGCCTATGCACGGGTACACTTTTATAAGACAGTTGGATACACCAGGAAACCCCTGCCAGAAATTCTATTTTCAATTTTTAAAAGAATGGACTACTTAGAGCGAGCTTGAGCGTTACAGTTAACACTCAAAAATTCCTGACTTTCATCAATCTTGTTTTTACCGAGTATCTATTGCGGCATAACTTATTACTTTAATTAGCCGTGTGTTTAGATTAATTCTCGATAAATGTAATTAATATTGAGATTAGCTTGCGTTACTTAATAGATTTTTGAATCGCCTTCGGCCTGCATATGTAACCATTATCAATAAATAATGCGGATATATCTGGGCGTGCTAGCGCTTAGCAGCCGCTAAATATTCGATCTAATTTCATCCGGAATACCTTCAGCAAAAAATCTCGTAAAGAACATTCAACGATATTGTATGATCTGCGCGATACTGGTAATTGCGAAACAAAAATCTGTGTTCTCTTCTTAATAATAATTGATTGCTGAATTAATTTTTAATTTAACGTGGTGTTATTTTGCCATAATAAATTGTTATATTAATATTGATATATTCTTTAAATCGGGTTGTTGTATGTGGAATATTATAAAATGCATAAAAAGCGATTTATATTAGTCGTCGACATGATTCTTATTTTTTGGTTGAGTGCCTCCCAATTAATTCTGGAATTTAGAAACTAATTTTATTTGGTAACAGTTATATTAACTCTGACTGGCATTGTTGAGTGACTACCACTTTAATTGTTACAGCTGTTAATTAACCATTGCTGTTGTTATACAGAGTTAGATGCTTAGATTTAGAATTCTCGCTATGGATAATCTTCTTTATTAGTAGCTTCAGCGTACTTATGCGAACGTTTTGTCCGTCCGTCTGTCTGTGTGTCTGTCTGGATCGCCTGTAACTTTCGAACGGCTACAGATATCGAAATTTTGAAAGGGGGCAAAGTTGTTGCTAAGGTCCCGAGCACCTTCATGCGCTATTTGGTTTTGGCGAAAGGTCAACCGTTGGCGACCTATGTCAAAGGTCACTTTATTTTTCAATGGCAACATGGGTCATATGGGGTATCAATCGAAAGCTATGGTCAAGGGCTACATCTTTGCATATTGTCGCCATGCTCTGCGCCGCCTCTGTGACCTTAAAACACGGTCATAAAGTCGATATACTTAATGTTTTCGCAGTGCTGAAGCTACTCTTTAGACCTGTACTTGAGCAGTTTATTTTAACTTTCAACTAAGCATTTTGCCACATTCCGACATCGAAATCGTTCAACCTGTGTATAAAAATTATCAAGTATGGATGTTAGGCTGTATCAAAACTTTGTGATTTTAGAAATTCACATTTCCTTACATGCATTATGGATTATGGACAAAAAGAATTAAAAATTTAAATCAGCGGTGTGATTTATTTGGAGTACTTTAAAAGAACATAAATGTATTGTTTGAAGGAGAGTAACTTAGGTTGGAACGAAGGTTGCTACACGTGTCAAACTTGTTTTATTATTTTTTATATTGTTTATAAAGCAACCAAACTACGACTACATCAGCTTTTCTATAATTTCATTCGAAGTCAAGGAAAATATCGTTTTAACTTAGTTCCAATAGCAGCGTTAATCTTAATTTAAATCTAATTAGCATTTTGATTTTACTATCGGCAACAAAAGTACAGAGGCTAAGACGACTTCAATTGTTAAGAAGCAATTATTTTTATATCCAATATCGTAGTTGTATTTTATTTAAACAATGGGCAAGATTGAATTGCCTATGAGTAATTAAGAAGCTATAAAATGTTTATTTTTATAATTACTGTGGTTCAATTCTGATGTTCATTATTATAATAAAGGCATTAAATTCAAGGTCTACGCGAAAATACTGAGAAATATTAATTATTTTATTCGAACAATAGCAGTAATAACATGTCTAATTATTTTTTACAGCAACGCAAGAAGTATATGTTATTATGTCATTAATTTAATTTAAAATTAAGAAACTTTCGTGTTTATTTATTATGACTTTGTGTTGTATTAGTACGCATTATTTAAACAACCAGCGTTATCGATTGTTATTGCTAAACAATTCATTGAAGGCACCATTCATTTCTAAAATTAAAACAGTTGTAATTCTATTATTTATAGCAAATATTTAGGGCTTGCTTTAATGGATGCCTTTAGTTAAATGATTTTTCCATTTTCCCTTACCATTTATTTACATAGCCCAAGTTATGGTCTTGCAGGAAAATAGAAAAGAAGCTAATCTAGTATTGATGATGCAGTTGGTATACATCGGTCTAATTTAGCTACCTTTTCGTGTCCCTTCCGAGTAACACGGGAACTAATTAGATTCTAGTGGTAGTTAGTAGTTACTTGACACTTTGTTTGGCTGTCCTGCAAATTCACGGGCTCCCTTTGAAATATTTAGATAGGTGATGAATCAGATGTTAATCTTTAATGATTCCATTACTGTTGAAACCCAACCTGTAGTGATACTGATTTATTAAACTACTTTGTTATTGGATCTCATTGTTATGAAATAATGATATTTTTTAATTATTAATTGAGCGACGGGCGGTCAGGCCAAACTGGACTTAATGCTCGTTTTGTGTTGGTCGGTTATGCACGACTTCGCTGCTATAACAATGCCATTTTTACTTGTTCGTTTAATAAATTGTTATTAAGTGAATTACCCGCCGTAATTGGAAAGGCGTTTTTATTTACGTACTTTACGTAACTGCTTTTATACTGTCATTGTCATCGACATTAAAATTTGACATATTGGTGTGTTGGAATTTAAAAAAAATACAAATAGAAATAAATGTGAGAAAATAAACAAGCTAAATCATGGCTATACTTGCTTGAATTAATGCCAAGGTTAAGGGAGTTACATAAAAGAAGGGATAAGTGATGTCTTGCGAAGGATATGAGAAAACATATTGTCCACAATTTTTTCCAAACTTTGCCAGTTGAGCAACTTCACGTCGCAACCGGTGTGTGAAATGAGCGATAAAATAAAAATAATAAATGTGTGCTATATTCAAAACCGAATTTGAATGGGTATTGATTTTTAATTATGAAGTTAATGGGATTTACAGTTTAATTTTAGGTATCGTTGTGGCTGTTTTCAAATTAATTGGTTCATGTGTTATTTTAATTAAGTCGTTTTATTTAATTTTTTATTTGTGGTTTTTAAATCGTGTAAATGTTTATTAGTTTAACTGTTGCACCTCTGCATTGAAAACGACACAGTTAGTTTTTAAACAAAAAAGTACTGTGGATTTGAACTAATGATTTGCCATTCTTCGAGTTGAACATCTACATATTAATATCGCACTTCACAGCCTTGTTCTGCCGGCGATTTACGATTTTCTGTTACGGCTTTGATTCTGGTACTAATGTTTGTTTATGAGTTGATTCCTGTGTACAAATTTGCATATTCCATCCATTACTGACAGTGTTCAACTGAGAAAGCCCGAATTATGGGATTATTTAAATTATTTTTAATTTTGCATTATTCCTAGTAGCACTCGACCCAATTCTGTTCCTGGCACGGTAGATGGCTTTCTATGGCAAACTATAGTTCATGAATATGTTAATTTTTAATCGACATACTTGTTTTTAAAAATGGGTTGCGTTTCTGGCGATTGAGTAAATTCAGTTTTCGAAAAATGGCTTTGCCATTGATTGGTAAAAATGTTCCTGTTGTTGGGTCACTTCCGTATTGCACTTGTGAATAATACAACGGGTAATTGATATTGCTTTCTCCTGCTCATTTTAATTAATCCAATGAGTTTCTGTTTAAAGTGGAAAAACACTCCGTAGGTATTGATTATGAAATATTTTCGAATTTAGCTTGTGCGAGAATTATTAGGGTAGGGTCGGGAGAAGCTTAACCTTAAAATGATCGATTTTCGAATATAAATCCATGTTCCTGAAAAATATACAATATGTACTGCTGAAAGTTGTTTTAATTAAGTACGAGCTTTTTCATATTTTGGTATTATTAAAACGGAAAGGCCTATACTTGTGGGACAAATTCAAATTATTCAATAATGGGACGTTATGCAGCTATTGATTTTTTTGTCTATTGGGTGTTGTCATTCTGTTGTAATACTGCACTGCATTTTGTCCAGTTATTGAAAAATATACTCCAGTATTTTATATTTTAAAACGCATTGTAACGGAAAGACAAATTTTTCAATTGTCGATCATTTTCATCAGTTTTTTCTTGCATTTTCCATCTCGCATTTTAAAACGTAAAGCTAGCTCTGCTATCAGTTTTGTTTTTATTGATAATTTTAAAAAAATGGCAAACTATAACCCATACCGTTGATAATAATTCCAATTCTGCCGCTTTTCAAATGCATTCATTCAAAACTGACTGCAGTAAATACACCGCTAGCTTCATAACTGAACTTCAATGTGACTTGTTTGCAAATAAAAAGATACTTAAAGTAGGACATTAACAAAATGATTAATACAAGAGACGCTTGCAAATTATTTTAAGTTCGGGTTGGATTAGTATGCAACAAGGAACCAGAAAATACATCTACAGATTGAATAAAAAGTAAAGAATATCAACAATGCAGCTGTAGGTGTTAGTTTTACAGAAACTATCTTAGTAAAAGTTTTTCCGATACTTGACAGTTAATTCAATCAATACAATGGGTCAAACAACCCAAATAAAGTAACAATAACTTGTTGAATAAATATATCGGAATGCGTAGATATTTCTAAGAAGGCAATTTTGATGTTATTTAAATTTTTTGTCTATCTCCCTATCAAAATTTCCAGAAAATTTAAGTTCTAGCTGTGACGCCATCAACTTTATTGTATGGATGCTCTGGTGAACGATTTCGATAGAGCGTGGGCTGTGCGGGTGGTAGAATGAAAAGCGCTAAGCTTAGCAACCAGGTGGACATGGGTTCAAATCGGGCCATGACCGAGATTTTTTCGGAGCAGCGATGAATTTGAACTCGTTAATTAAGTTAGCTTTATGTTAGATTATAATTTTTTGAATGTGTTGTACAGTCGTGTTCAAATAAATCTGGGACAATGCTTTTTTCATATGTAGGTTCAGTTAAGAATTGAAGAATATCTCCATGGATTTCATGCTATCTGAAAGAGTTACATTAAACTTTAACAGGTAATGAAATTTGTAACTCTTTCTGATAAGAAAAAATCCATGGAGACATTCTTCAATTCGGAACTCAACCTGCATGTGAAAAAAACACTGTCCCAGATTTATTTGCACACGACTGTACGTGCCGTCGCGGGGGAGCATAATGCAAGTCGTATGTGACCCATTACGTGCGTTGCACATTCCGCGCGGCATGAACGGTCTTGAACAGCGAAAGGTAAAAGAGGCTGAAATCGTGTGGCCGTCGAGCTTTTATTTACTTTTACATTTAGAAACAATGTTGGTGGCGTCATAGCTGAAAAATTAGACGTACAAAAAATTAAGACTTAAAATTCCATAACCTACTAGATATTTCATAAAAATCCGCGGACGCGCGCTTTAAGTTCTTTATTCTAGTTTTCTTCAAGGTGGATCTGTTTGAAAAGCAGCCTGCCTGTAGTAAGTTTTGTTTCAATCTTGAAAAGTCGACGACATAAAGACTTTTGAAATTTGTAAACCGTTTGAGGAGAAAATACTATGAATCGGGCAGTGCGCTTTGTGGGATTCTAGCAACCTAAAGAAAACGAAGTTTCAGTTGACGATCTTAAAAGACCGTATATTAGTCGATGATACTGATGTTGTTCGGCTTCCAAAACAAATGGAAAAACTTATCTAACTTTCGCAAATTTGTATGTGTTAATCGATCACCTTGTGTGTGGTCTTCAGTGTGTTAACTGGTTATTCGCTTTTCCCTACTTCTAGTCTTATTTTTGAGTTCTTCTCTCCTCTAATTTGGTGCAAATATATCCTCTTGCTGCTTTTTTGATTTTCCTCATTTCTTAGTACGTGTTCTATTAGGCGCAGCCTTCTCTTTTGTATCATTCTTTACATTTTTTTCTTCTGCTTCTCTGGAGACTTCCCCATTCGTTATATGGTCATTCGACTTGATTTAACATAGTGTTCTGTATTCTCATAGATATTCAAATCATTCAATCCTATTGTTTTTCTGTTTCCCAACAGTCCAGCTTTCACTTTTGTATAGTAGTATAAGCCAAACATGTCTGTAGAAGTGTAGAAGTATCTTCTTAGTTGTTAGACAGGCCATTTGATCCTTAGAAGTTCCTTTTATATAGAGATTGTTCGGAAATGCTCACATTTTCTCTTCCTATGAATTCGCGTTGTTATTGTTTTCGTTAATTACATAAGTATATTTTCTAACTGCAACTGCATTCGCGCTCATCATTCCTATATAGATCTCCAATATAGGTACTCTTCCCATGTGTTTAAAACGTCTTCCATATCGATCACTAAATATCCTGTGCGTTTCTTATTCCATGCATTTTTGATTTTCCTTTTCCAAATGTGATGTTCTGTTATAGGCTCTGTCTGTATGGTTGTCTACAGGCCTTCTTGTTCTATTTATTCACATATATGTGCTACGTATCTATCCTTTACCATTCTTGCTTATCTAGTTATTATATTTTTACTGGTGATATGTACTATGTATTTTGTGCTTCTTGTGTTTGAGAATATTTGTATCCTCTCATTTCCTCTATTAGTGCTATTCTTTCATGTGTTATCTATTGTAGCTTGTTTGAGGGTTGTTCCAATTTTAGCTTCTCTTCTATTTCTGAAATGATAATTTGTTTAAATAGTCTTCATCTTTAACTTCCATTGTTTTTTGCCTATCTCATAGAAAACGCTGTTTACTATATGATTCTTTAGTTTTTATATGTCCCATCTGATTTTTGAAGATTTGTCCATTTTCTTTAAGACTGCTTTCTATTTTAGCATAACAAGATTTTGATTACTATCAGCGTCGAGATTTGAATAGCTTCGGCAGTCTTTAGCAGTCATTTTCTAATTGTCGTATCTTCACCTGTGATGTTGAAACGTTCTCTTTGTTATTACTAAACACATCGTATGCGAAACAGTCTCCTCTGTCATTATTTTGTCCTAAACGATATCTCCCACTGTTGTACCATTTTTTCTTCTCCTATAGCGTTTCAGTCGTCTGTAATAATATGAATTTCATCATGTTGTACTAATTTCAGTAATTCATTTATTTGATCCTATATTTTTTTCTGTAGTTGTCAAGATTACAGGCGTAAGCATATACATTTGTATTATTATTGTATTTACTGGCGTTGTTGCCAATCGAATCATTGCTAGTCGCTCATTTAACTATGTGTAGGTGTCTACTATATTTTTTTCAAACCTCTGTGTATTATTACAGTTACCTCGGCATTACCCTGACGCGGTGCTGTGTGAATGATGGTATAATTGTCTGATCAAAAGTCGTCTGGGATTGACCACTTAACCTCTCATAAGCCCAGATCACAAGATCACAAGATGTGATTTCTTCATTTCCAGTTTTATGTTTTCAAACTTTCTACGAGTTCTAATATTTCACGTTTCTATGGTGTTATGTTGTTATTAATCATTTGTTTGGATATGTCTGCGCAACGTGTTCCTTCCCGGAGATCTGGTGGATTATTTTACCTCTGCCCGATTGAACCTAAGTAGAGTGAATGAAGCGCATAAAAACTGTCAGTATAGATAAAACGAACATATTCCAGCAGGGGGTTTGCTTGAAATTAACAAGCACTGAAAACGCAGTGCCAGAACGCGTTGTAATTGACGAAAGCACTACAAATTAACACGCCTTGCTGCATTGTGACTCCGTTTGCGCAATCAGAAAAATGTAGCAAGCCCTAGCCACCCACGTGGACGTGTCGGAGGGCCATAAATTCTTTCGCTGACGCAAAACCCTCGAAGACACAATGGCGTTAGCGGGGGGGGGGGGGGGGTCATAAATACTCTACTGATGCACTAGGGCAGTAGTAAATATAAATATAATCGGGGGTAAGAAACAAGGAATTCTCTACGTCGTCGTCAACCAAGCTCTGTCAAGGCTACATAGATTGCAGGTTTTAATATTTTGAAAAGCAGAAGTTGAATCAAAATGTTAAAATTTGAATTTTTTGACCAAAGCTCAGAAATCAATAGACTTTCGATTTCCTTTTTTACCAGGCAAACCACCTCTAATCTCTCATTGAAAATGAGACATCCTGTACAGGTACTGTTTCTTTCCTTGTATTCGCCCTGTATTAGAAACACAATAGCCAATCGATTGTTTAACGTTCTCCTGTCTAATTAATCTTAATTGAATTGAGCCCGCAACGGTAGCAGTTGCAGAGGCCTGGCTGGCATCGTCGATTTGCATTTGTAGGTGTAACATATTATAAAACGCATTTTAGTGCCATTACAATAAAGTGCGTGAGAGCGCTGTGTGGGGCCTTTGAGCCAGCCGCGCTGCCGTTGCCCGTGATTTATTTAGTCCATATGTTTCAAATTGATGGACCGTGGTTGTTGAACTATATTGCCCATTGCCTACGTTCATACCGCTGATCTTAAGGATCCTCGGCGCCCGTAAATTACACCCAGAATAACTTTCAAATCTCATTATCTCCCCCGCCCCCGCGCCACTATTTTTGTCCTTCGATTCGGAGGATGCCACCGTTTATGTCGCCCCGAATAGAGAGTTTGATTCATTCCCCCGATCGCATTTGCCCGACTGTTCTGAATCTAAGTAGATTTATGTTGTAGCTCGGCTCTGGCTTATTACTTTAATCTTGTAAACTACTCTCGAGCCAGTGCGGGCATTGCGACTGCTCGCGAAAAGCGATTAAAACGGAAACGGAAAATCTAGGTGCTAAGTCTAGTTTTTTTTTTCTCTTTAACACTTCGGTGAGATACATTGAAACATTCGATAGAATCGTTTGAAGCCGTCATATTCGATTTGACATTAAATATTGTACTGGCTCCTAGTTGCGGCGCCATGAATATGAACTGACCCTTACAACGTGTTGTCTTTATTTACTTTTTAATAGGCTTTTAATTTTGATTATTAATTTTTAACACATTGGGCCGTCATATATTTGTTAAGATACTCGTTGCAGTGCCTTTAATATACTATGAACATTCAATTCAAGTTATTTTAATCTATTTTTAAATTAAAAATTTGCCCTATTTTGTAGTAAAATGTCAATAATTATTCTTATTAGAGATAGCTCCTGAAAATCAAGGGTAGACCCTTTATCTAGTTATCCGATTTCTGAAAAATTGATGTTCTTATATTCCCAATATCATTCGCATAAAGTCACAATAACTTATGTCAACCAAATGTCAAAACAGATTTGAAATTCAAATGACAAATCGCACTCGTTACAATAGTACACAACAATACTAAATCAGTACCTTCCTGCAATGAATGGTCCACAGACAGACAAGACGTCCTAGTCGTCCCACATCAGCAACTCAATCCTTTTTTACAGCACGCAGTCAACAGACCAAACTTGCAGACAGCAGACCTGCACCACTGCATTCACCAACCTCCTGGAATGTGCTTCTTTTATCCTGGTGATCCTCCTCTTGAAGTGTCCTTTAGCACCAAACAGTTTGACGTAATCCAATTTGATTAATGTATTGTGTGGAATGGACTTTTCCAATAAACTTGACCCATTATTATTCTGCAATGATTCACTTTTGTAGAGTACTTCTGCTATTCATTAGTTTTTACCACTTACTTGCAATCTTCATTAGTTTGTGGGTTTACCTATTCTTATTTATTTTAAATTTCCATTTTATTTCACCTCGTAGATTTTAAGTCACTCCCCTTTTTATTATTCAAAACATTTTTGTAATAAAAACAGGGTTATTTTCAATATTTTTAATTACACCAAAATCTTTTGCTACATTTTTTAAGTTTGTTATTTTTCAATAATCGAACAAATTACATCACCATCTCAAATCCCTTTATATACACTCTAGTTTTAATATATTTGATTTAAACCTACTAAATTTCTTTTTTATTTCAATTAAGTATTTGTCATTCGCCTCAAACTGCAATTTTTAAATTATAATATTTTCGAATCCACATGTTTTTCAAATAGCTATTTTCCATTCAACTATAAATTCTCTTTCACTTTGTAATTACATAATATTTATTCACATTCCCACCTTATACCTGAATAGATCCAAATTATTTTCAACCATTTAAATCCCTTAATCTTTTCTAAATTTCATTCTAACACACATATAGGAGTGTATATCATTACAATATATTTCATGTCAAATTTATTAAATATCAATACAAGTATTTTCCCAGGTGCTATGTTACTTCACCAGGGATAGCCACTATTCTTGTACATAGTTAATTTGGTATGCTTGGTCAGTTTTCGTATACGGAGAGTTGTAAAAAGCCATGTCACTACCGGAAATAATACTAAAGTATGTCTATAGTTTTGAAATCATTAAATGTTAAAGCCTTCATAGTGGGAGAAGGATTTTATTCCTTGAAAAGTGGTACAGTGCTGGTTCTTGCTTTTGCAGGATAGCAAGCATACATTTAACATTTGCAAGGAAGGGATTTTTCTGCAAGATCACAATTAACCAAAAACATTTCATAATATTAATTTAGAAATCTAATAATGACGTTGAGAAAATCGCAACTAAAGTATGATCCAATAATATATGGTAAGAGCTGAAAGTGCATTCTTACCGCTTGCGCGTGAATGTTGCTGGTCGAGGCGCAGCTGAAACCAGCAATCATGCAAAAGCGGAAAACATACATACAAAATTATAAAAAATATACTATATTAATGTATAATGTACGTAGGTAGTATAGAGACATCGAAAAAGATTCAAGATTACTTGACCACATAATATAGGCAACCCATTTAACACTGCTGGCGGAAGACTAAATCTGACAATGTTAGAAAGTTAAAAAATTTAGACAACGTAAGAATTAAAAAAAAACAGTGCTTGCATGCAACATTAGAACATTAAATTCACCAAGTCCCCAATCGTTAGTGGTTGCGTGGGCTTTAATGTATGGTGTTTCTCTCGAATAATGTAAACTTTCATGACAAAATATTGAGAATTTGTATTAGAATACATGTTTAGGCATTTTGCTGCTATCTATTTTATGATTCAGGAATGCCAATGGTGTCAATCATCAAGAGGAAATCGTTGGGCACAAGACTATACTGAAAGTGTTGTATTTTAATAGTTTTTTTTTCTATTTTTGGTTTATAATACAGCTATTAAAGCACCCAAACAAGTGCGTTTACAGCTCATTTGAGTGTTTTAATAGCCTAGTGCAATTTACTTTTTCAAAATTGGTAGCTTGGAAATCTCATAATGTCAAACATAAAATTGCCCACGGTATTTCCAGCAATTTCTCGTATTTCAGGCAAGGTACGTGAAAAATTTTCTACGGTAATTTTTAATTAAAATTTTGTTTTTTTATAAAAATATTCAAAATAATGTTGATACAATTTCCAATTGAATTTTGAATTGTCACATGAGCGTTACCAACCACCACAAAATTTCCTAAACTATATAACTGCGATTTTTTATTTGAAAATGGCATAAAAGGGGCAAAATAGAAAAAACAGTATAATAAACTCGTTTCCTTGTAATTTATTGCTCTTTAAACTTGGACTCATGCAATAAAACCTGCTTTATGAAACTTGTTTTTGATATACTACTAACAAGAAATGTTTAGTTATAAAGATAATACCATGAAAATTTATATTGACAAAGCTTGGAGAAACACAGAGGAACAGTTGATAGTTTGAACAGCATGGAAATCCATATTTTTCGAGTACGTTATTTTAATATATTTTTGTAATTATGGAGGTATAGTATGTACAAGTATTGATACCAACAATTTCTGTACTACGAGGGTGGGATGATAATTGGTTAGCCTAACAATGAAAGTCTAGTTTTATGTTTTCAAAATTATTTTTATTTTTTAACATAGCCTTTTACACGCCCAATACATTTTGTCCAGCGATGATCTAAGGCTTTGATCCCATGACAAAAGGTGCTTTACTCAAGGTCTGCAAAATAGGTGCCAAAAGTGGCCTTGGCCTTTTCAACAGATGAAAATTTTTATCCACCGAGGAAAATTTTGAGCGTAGGGAATAAGTCGAAGTCCGAGGGAGCCAAATATAGTGAATAAGGTGGATGCGGAAGCAAATCATGCTTAAATTCGATGACTTTACCATTGCAGTAACTCCAGTGTGAGACCGTGCATTTTCCTGGTAAAAAATGATATTTTATGCGCTACACCTGGGCGCTTTTTGTTGAATATTTTGATGCAATTGGTCCAAAACATTAACAAATCATTCACTACTTATCGTTTATTCCTGTGGAAGGTAATCGATCATCAAAATCCCTTTTGCATCGCAAAAAACCCGATGCCATCACCATGCCAGCTGATTTTACGGTAATTGCTTTCTCTGGGGCCGAAAAACTAGGTTCTGTTCTTTGCTTTAATTTAAATTTGGTTTGTCTGATATACATTTGATCAGTAGTAGCAAATCATGCATAAAATCAGTTGCATTCGTCTTAAAACGGTACAGACACTCTTGTCAAAGTTGCCTTCGAACACGTTTTTGACCAAATGTAAGCAAACGCGGCACCCATCATGCGGACAGCTTTTTTGTGCCCAATTCTTGAGTTAAAATATCGCACACCAGCTCTTTTGAGATGTTTACTACATTAGCTAATTCACTCAATTTCAGTCATGTGTCTTTCAACACCATATCGTGGATTTTGGTAACCATTTTTGTTGTAGTGACACTTCTTTGGCGTTCAGAGCGGTGCTCGCCTTGGATGGTGGTGCAACCCTATAAAATTTAACCATCTATTTTTTTCCGGTCGTATATGATGGAGCACATTCAGGCAGCACAGTTTTCGTCTATTCAAAAATTTTTGCGCCTTTTAAGACTTTTATATGCAACAATTAAGAAACCGCACAACATCAGTATTTTACATTATTAAACAAATACAACACACGTTTTCTTTAAACAGCTGCTAACAACAAACTATTTCACAGATGGACTTTATATTTTCAGTATTGCCAATACATAGATGGAAGTTGATATTTTTGAACATACATTTATATTTATGTATTTCAAATATATGGAGGCTAACTAATTATCATCCCACCCTCGTATTTAGGACTGATCAACAATATCGCTAAGCGCGGTTTCCTATACCATTTCTTTATCTATGGTCTTCAAACTCCCACAGTTGGTATAAATGCATCTATTACTCCTCAAACTATAAAAAACGGAATAAGCATCTTCCGTAAGTTCAGTACAGTGAAGTTAATAGAGTATGACCTGTATTTATCGATTTTTCTATGATAGTGCAATAAAGTACAGCTTTATACATAATTTTGAGTGCTAAAAGTTCCAAGTTAATGCACTCAGTGCTATAAAATATGTATTGCACTCCACCAGCAATTTATTATACATTTTGTATTTTTGTAATGATTGTTGCACTATTTTAGAAAACATGTTGTATACAACACGTGTAAAAGTGTTATGACATGAAGCTTGACGTGCAATAATCACCCACTTTTTTCACTTGTTATATAAATAACTATTTTCCAATTTATTTGCAACAGCCGTATCACGTGAGACAACTTTGTTTACAAATGTGAGATAAATTTGTCATTTATCAATCGTTTCTAGCAAAGTTAAATTGATGCATTACTAGAATTTCAAAACTGTGTAATAACTGTTTGTTAGTCGGGCTACGAATATATTAATCCACCATCGTATGTAACATCTTTAATATAGTATTTGAGTATTTTAAGTTTTGGTTTCTTACACATAATGGTGATTAACATCAGTTATTTTCAAGTTATTTTACTAAAAATTTCTTAATTTTTACTGTGTTGTTTACGCACAGTTGCGAGCTTGCATTTAAATCAGTTTCGTTTATTATAGTAGACAAGCAAATTGCGCGCTACGCGCACGTGAAATAGGATACGCGAAAGGTCAACCTCCGAGCCGAGCGCTAAGATAAGAAAAACAAAACCTAAACAAATATAAGCATCTGTGAAGCCGGAACGTGAGATTTTATGTGGTGCCACAGACAGACAAACACACATTAAGGAAAATTATATTATAGATTATATTATAAGTGAGAGAAATGCATCATTATTTGCGAGTGAGAATTTTGAATCGCGAGTGCCCCAGCACAAGCGATACAATTTCTCACGAGCTTATAATGGCATTTCGTTCACGTGTGATATACGACGTTTTATCTTACAGTAGCAGTTCTTGTGCCTAAATAGTTTGCGCAGTCAGAATATGTCGCAAAACAGACAATAGATAATTAGTTACAGTAGCACCTATTACCATACATTATACAACTGTTTTCAGTGACTAAAATGAAGTTTTATTCACCAGTGAGTATAAAAGATTTTTATACTCACTAGTGAGTAAAACTTAATTTTAGTCACTGAAAACAGTTGTATAATGTATTTTATACTCACTAGTGAATAAAACTTCATTTTAGTTACTGAAAACAGTTGTATAATGTATGGTAATAGCTGCTACTGTAAGATAAAATATATAACCTAATACCTATAAATTCGCTTTTTACATGAATTTTTGTGACATAAGTCATCAGATTATTAAAAGTGGGCGAATTTAATTCAAACATGTTGACTTTAATTTACATACATTTTGAAGTTTGGTTTCGCTGTGTCTATTGGAACTTTTTAATTTAGAAGAAAAAACAAGGTAAACATTAGCGCTTTTTTATATTGATTTTCAATTTTGGCTATTTCCATTTTACAAAAGAAACAACAGTTGTTTTAAATAGAGTTCAAAATTATATTTTAGTTATACGTTCACTATTTTTATAAAGAAACTAGGAGAAAGAAGTGTTTATCGAAATAATGCCAAGCAAATTGTGTACTGAAACAGAATCCCATAAAAATACTTCGAGAATAGCAAACTTAATAAAAAAATCAACATAACAATCTGTTAAATATTTGCCTATTAACTTATTTGATAAAAGAAGTAAATGAAATTAAGAAAATTTCACGTATTTTCAAAAATGTCGATTTTCTAATCAAAAGCAGAAGTATTTATTTGCTTTCACAAACATAAGATGGTGTATAATATACAGGTGTTGAAAAATGGCGCAGTAACTCCATGTTACGTTATTAAAAGGCACTTCCTGAGTAGGAAAAAATTAAAATAATCTTTCTGTTAATTTTTGAAGATATAGCGAGGTTTTATTAACCTCGAACTATCTGAACTGATGGTTAAATGACAAAATTATTTATAAGTATTTATATTCGTATTATTAACATTACGTGTGTAATGTTTTTCTATCGTAATACTGAATGTTAAATAAATTAATAATCAATCTTTGGAGTCCCATATCTTAAAAAGTATAACACCAAGATTTTTTTTTTCATTTATGCAACACTCTGTATACATGGGATCTCGGAGAATATAAGAGAAAGAGATTCCATTAAATTGGAGAAAAGTTCACAATTTTATGCCTTCCACCCTCCAAAGAAATCCATATGTATCCAATCGTGAAATATACTGAAAAAATCTGAAATTCTATTTCGAAGACTAATCTTATACTACAGGGCGTAGGAAATTCCATAGTAACAATTAAGATTTCCTAAACCTACTATTTATATGTATACAGTTCGAGATCCTCGTGTACAAAGAAAATGAGCTGTAATGAACGATAAAAGATATAACTGAATACTACTTAAGGGGAACACACACGGTCATTCCTGGTTTGATGCCAGTCACATACGTGTCAATCCTGAATGTCATTCTTAACCATGAATCTTTATTTTAGACATCAGCCAAAATATATAAATTATTCCGAAATGTGTATATTAGTACATGGTGTTTTAATTTTAACTGGTTATAGAATTCATTAAATCAATTACATTTTTTGTATACCATTTTTTTCGAAAAACGTTTTCTAAGTATAAAGAAAAGGTAAGATTTTCCATTAAAACAGCTGTACGCCACTGAGTAGCTTTACTCGGCCGTTTTATTAAAGAATTTCTGCTCGCTCTGACTTTCACTTTCATGTGTTATAACTAGGATTTTCTTCTTGCATTCTAAAATGTGCCATATTTGATCAGTAATTTCTTCTATAATCGTTTGGTGCCACATCTGCCTTTCTTCTTTGGGTAAATTTGCATTCAATCATAATCTACTTCTATTTGCCATCGATATTCATTTTTTTTACTTCCAAAAATTCTCATCCTTATGTAGATGTTTTATTTGAGACCCAGTTTTCTCTAGTTCCATTATTTTTTGGTAAACATTTTCTTTTTAAACCCTATCGCTATATTCAGTATTTGACAGGTACGGACTGATTATCAGTTGAGAACTGGCAACAAAAATCAAACACGGTGGATCTGTCATTCCCGGTTTAACAAACCATCACGCGTAAGCTGAATGCCTCATACGCGGTCAGCTGAACAGGTGGACTGACAAGTCCGACACCAAGCCGGGAATGTCCGTGTGTGGCTACCTTTAACCCGAAGTCTAGAATTGCTTGTGCGTATGTTTTTTCCAAGACCACTGTCTAAAATGACGACACTCAGACATGTTTTCTGTTGGAATTGGTTGACGCTTCGCCCACCAACCCGGCCTATCATGGGAATTTACTCTTTCAGAGGACTCGGCCGCAGATTACGGCTACAGTAACTATAATCAAAGCCAGTCCGATTTTCAAGCGTCCTTGGAGTACTGCTCTGCGCGGAAGGCGCCCAAGTGGACCTCCGAGGACCTGCACCGCGCGATCGAGCTGGTGCGCGCCGGCGTCCCTATAAAGCCCGCCGCCGAGCGGTGCAGCATCCCCGTCATGACGCTCTGGCGGCGGACGCGCGCCCTCGGCGTCGTCAGCAGCCGCGCGATGACGTACTCGCTGCGGCCCCAGAACCTGTACAGATCGCCCCGAAACCGCGCCAGAGACTCGGCTAAAGCCGCGAGCCTCGACGCCGGCTGCAACGGGCTCGCCGACTTCTCGTGGCAGAACGAGGAGGGCTTCGCCGTGGTCAAAAGCGAACATTTCGAGAACTAGGCTAGTTGTGTGCGGGGCAACTGATTCGGTTTTGGATTTGCTACGTTGCGCTCTCAAGTCAAATTTGATTTGAGCTTTGCTAACAACTCGTCCTAGAAACACATTTGGTTGTTGATGATAAATGTTTTTCAACCCATTGTGCAATATTGAAACGGCATTCAAAAATGTGTAAAGCTATTACCTCCGAAACAACAAGGCGTGACGTAGCACAGGATGAGCGAATTGGCCAACGATTGAATCTATCAAGAGGCTCTCCCGTGCTGACGTCACGCCAGAGCGCTGCGGCCTTGCTGTTTCGGAGGTAATGATAAAGCACACTATATGTTTATATCGATTTTAAAAAATAAAGTCATAAAGACCGTGTTATTATTTCTATTGTACTACATACAGGATGTTTAAATAATACATAAAGGTTGACCATGAATAATAATATACATTGATGACTACTATGTAATGTAAGGCCTTAGCAGTGGTAAAGTGATGACAATAAATAGATTCTAAAACATCCAGTGATAGCAATTTTATTATCCATGGCCACTCCTTTTATATTTTCAAGTTTATCGCCATGTATAAATCCATTTTTGCTAGTATTTTGGAAGTTTAAAAATATTAGTTCATTATAATGTGAATAAGCCTCACACTTTCACAACAAAATTATTGTTCAATGAGTTTTATCAAAATTCAACTTACTTTGCGAATGCATAAATTCTTTGTGTGTTAATCTTTTAATCTAGTTTTTTATTTTCTTGTGACATCTGATTTTGTCAGAAGAAAACTTGTGACTCTCGATTATCCGGGATCTGATTATCCGGTTTGCGGGTTAACCGTGCCCGCAACCAGTGTTACCAGTATAGGCGACTTTGGTATACATTTAAAAACATTTCCATTAATTATGTACATTGTCGAAGTATTTATTAATTGTGTCCGACGTTTATCTGCATTTTACATTATCCGCGTACCTCACTCCCTTTCGTTCAGTGATGCGAATAATCGAGAGCCTACTAGGATCGCATTTTATAGGTACATCCACTAACTTGTTTGTCGTAAAACAATAAAATTTCATCAACAATAATTGTTGCAAACGTAGGTCACACTCCACCTTGTATACATTGAGATATTATTATAGATAATTCACACAACGCCTCTGTATATTATAAAGCTACTTCCATTTAAGTTGGTTTTGATTAAAAACTTATTGAACCGTCCACGGATTTAAATATTAAATTTGATACATTTTATTCGCCTTCAGAAGATTGTAGCAGTTTTTAATTAATTTTAAACAATGCGAGAGTAGTTGGTAAGGCTCAAATCAAGAATTTCTCATTAAAACTATTTAACGGATTTTGCTTTAATTTTAATCGAGTAACTTGTGAAAAATTGTAAAAATAGATACATTTATGGCAGTACTGACGACATTGAAGTTTGTCTAGAAAGTCTATGTTATGTCTCGGTTAGGGATAGAAATTGCTGGATACCTAATTACTGTATACTTAACCAGACCTTAGAGTCTAAGCAATTCGTTCTTGAAGGTGTAAAACTTACAGACGGACTAATAACTAATTAATTTTCAACTGTGTTCGATAATGATCTACAGTCTCCCGTTGCGTATACCTAGAATTGCACCACGCGCGTAGAAAAGAATAGTAAGTTGTGTTGTTTGTGATTTAGTTGTGTTTTTCGTCGTGAGTTGCTTTAGGCATGATTGTAGGAACATATATGAAACTGTATGCCCATTTTTTAATACAGGTCAAATTGCATTAACAAATTAATCGAATAAATCAGAAATTAGAATGCTTTCCCAAGAGCAAATAAAGCAAAATAAACAAGATTTAAAGAGCTAGGGTGCCATAATATAAAATAAGAAAGCATTTTAAATTCCTCCGTAATTACTTTATTTTAAATAAAAAAAGACTCCGTAAATGTGTACTTAATAACAAAATTTCCTTTTAATTCTCTGCGGCCCAAGCCGAAATGAAATAATCGCGGTTTAATTCTATTGCCAGAATTGTGGTAATTTAGTGGCGTTTTTGCACATTTCACGGAGCGTGATTTTCCGAACCTGCACATCTTAATAGGGAACTGCGAGCATTTTATAAAGATATTACCATATGTTGTTGGGCCGTTCTAATGTATGTAATTTTTTGTTTTTGTTGTTATGGGGCACGTCGATTAAGTCATTAAAGGAAGGATTTTTAAATCCTAGATGTGTAATTAAATAGCGATTTGGATTTGGGGAAACGACACAGCATGCTAAGTATGACATGCGACTGTGAGATGACTTTATTAGCTTGCGGTCGCCTAAAAAATTGCTTTATTAAATTGCGGTCAAACTACTGAAAATGGGTTGCCTCGAGTATCACCTTGAATTTTGAAAAAGTTGACAATATTCTACATTTCGATTTAGTGCTGATTGAAATCGGGCTGAAGTACATTTTTCATTGAAAATTGTGTGAAAAATCGTTTTGAAACTGCATATTGAATATTTCACGTCCCAATTAAACTAAAAAATATTTCGATTTTTATCAGGGCCTTTGCGTAATTTATAATAATAATAATCACAAGAAATTAATTTATAAAATAGAACGAGCAGTTGTTGTTGTTTGGTAACGCAAACGTGTAGGACAAAATTCTGCTAAACTTCAGTAAATATGCAGCAATTTCTTAATAGTTTCACAACAGTGAGTAAATTTAGGAGTAAATGTTTATCTAACTAATTTGGAGAACACTTGCAGTCAATTTTCAACTAAACTTCAGTAAATCTGAAATAGAATTTCGGTCTTAAGACAAAGTCTCAGTAGTTTGACAATAAATTATAAACAATTTTTTAATGGCTTTACAACAAATTTTCAGTAAATTTACTAAATTTGCAGCAAACTTACAGTCAATTTTCAATCCTGCTTCAGTACATCTGCTATATTTTCAGTATAAGTATTTGTAGCAGTTCCACCAATTTCTCATTGATTTTCGGAAATTTTCCATAATTTCCAGTAAATTTGTACTAAAATTGCAGCAAACTTACAATCAATTTTCAACCAAGTTTCAGTACATCTCATATAGTTTCACTAAACTTGCAGCAGTAAGAGTAACTTGGAAATTATCAATTAAGTTTCAGTAAATGTTTACTAAATATGCAGCTGCACGTCTGTTATAGTTTCAAACTTCAGTAAATCTGGAGTAGACTTTCAATAAAGCAAAGTATCAGCAGTTTTGCAGTAAATTTTCAGCAATTGTTTAAGTGCTTTACAGTAAATTTACAGTAAAATTGAGTGTAAATGTTTACTGAAGTTGCAGCAACCTTGCAATCAATTTTCAACTTTGCTATCGTACATCTGCTGTAGTTTTTCTAAATTTGCTGCAGTTCCAGCAATTATTATGCATTCGTTTTCAGAAATTTTCAATTATTTTACAGTAATTTTACTTAACTGACAACAAAATTGCAGTAAATTACCAGCAGTTTCAGCAATTGTGTAGTGTTTCAGAAAGTTTCAATTGATTTTGAGTAAATGTAGGAGTACATTTGCAAAATTTGCTGCAGACTTAGAGTTAATTTTCAGCTAAACTTAAGTAAATCTGAAGTTGAATATCAATATAAAATCAATCACCAGTTTTGGGAAACTTGCACTTAATTTTCAGCCAAGCTTCTGTAAATCTGAAATAGAGTTTCAGTATAAAGTAAAGTATCAACAGTTATGCAGAACCAAAGTTTTACGGCAAATCTTCAGTAAATTTAGGAATAAACGTTTACTAAAGCTGTAATAAAACGTGCAGTCACTTCACAGCCGTGCTTCAGTATATTTTCCGTAGTTTCAGTAAGTTTGCAGAAGCTTCGGCAATAATTATTGCGCAGTGATTTTCAGAAATTTTCAAAAAATTCCAGTAAATTTAGTAGTACATTTTTCTAGTTTCAAAAAATTTACAGTCAAATATTCATAATTTTTCAGTAAATTTAGGAGTGAATTTTATAGAAGTTGAAGCAAATTTGCAATAAATTTTCAGCCGTGCTTCAGTACATCTGCTGTTTCAGTAAATTTTCTGCAGTTTTAGCAATTATTATGCAGTGATTTCAGAAATTTTTCTATACATTTTCAGTAAATTTAGGAGTATATTTCTGCAAAATTAATTTACAGCAAACTTGCAGTAAATTTTTAGCAGTTGTTTAACAGCTTTACAGCAAATATTCAGTAAATTTAAAAGTTTTTACTGATGTTGCAGCAAACTTGAGGTTAATTTTCAGCTGCGTTTCAGTAAATTTGTAGCAGTTTTAGTAATTATTATGCAGCAATTTTCAGAAATTTTAAATACTTTTTCAGTAAATTTAAAAGTAAATTTTACAAAAGTTAAAGCAAACTTGTAGTAAATATTCAGCCGTGTTTCAGTACACCTGCTGTTTCAGTAAATTTTCTGCATTTTCACTAATTATTATGTAGTGATTTTCAGAATTTACAATACATTTTCAGTAAATGTAGGAGTAGTTTTACGACAGTTATAGCCGACTTGCAGTAAATTTTCAGCCAAGCTTAAGTAAATCTGAAGTAGAATTTTATTATAAAACAACTTTCTAATAGTTTTACAGCAAATCTTCAGTTAATTTAGGATTAAGTGTTTATTAAAGCTACAAAAAAACTTACAGTCGGTTTACAGCCGTGCTTCAGTACAGTTGCTATAGTTACAGTAAATTTTCCACAGTTTCAGCAATTATTATGCAGTGATTTTCAAAAATGTCAGGAAATGTAGTAAACTTTTATCAAATTTTCAGCAAATTTGTAGTTAATTTACAACCAAGCTTTACTACATCTGCTGCAGTTTTAACAATTACTATGTACGGATTTTCGAAAATTATCAGCAGTTGCTTAAGTGGTTTACAGCAAATTTACAGTAACCTTACGAGTAAATTTTTACTGAAATTGCAGCAAACTTGCAGTCAATTTTCCACCGTGGTTCAATACGTCTGTGATAATTTCAGTAAATTTTCAGCAGTTTTAACAATAATGTAGTGATTTTCAAGAAGTTTAAATTAATTTTTGGTAAATGTAGGAGTGCATTTTTACTAAATTTGCGGCACAATTGCAATCATTTTTCAGTCATGTTTCAGTACATCTGCTGTAGTTTCAGTAAATATAGGTGTACATTTTTACCGTACTTGCTGCAATTTTTCAGCAAAATTTTAAGTCAGTATTTTGCAATTTTTAGGAAGTTGTCAGCAATCTTGTAGATATTTGTTGTCATTTGTAACAATTTCTTTTTAACACATTTTTATCGCGTTTTAATTAAATTCAATGCAACAAATTTTCTGTAAGTCTTTAACAGGATTGCAAATGTATCATATATTTTCAGCAACTTTGTATCGATAAGTTTGATATTTACTGTGAATTGTTACCGCACCTGCAACAAGTTTGCAATAAGTTTTCAGTAATTTTGCAGCAAATTTTTAATGAGTTTGTAGTAATTGTGCAGAATTTTTAAAGTTTGTGTAGTCTTCGTAAATTAATTTTTCAGTAACTAGCTGCGGACATTGTTATCACGCCTACAGGAAATTTTAAAATGTTCTGCAGATAATCTTCAGCAAATTTGTAACATTTTTTTCAATGAAGTTCTTAGCAAGCTTGTTGTAAAACCGTTGAATATATTTGCAATAAACTTTCAATACGTTTTCAACAAATATGAAATAAGTTATTTATTGGTATTCATTGTTGAATCATTAAAATTTTTTTCCAGAGTAGCAGCAAGTGTAATGTAAATATTTATAAAATTATCAGAAAAGTTTTTAGCGACCTTACAGCACAATTTTCAGTAAGTTTGCAACCAATTGTTACCGAGCTTGCAGGAAATTTGCAGTATATTTTCAGTACGTTTCAGTAAGTTATAGCAACTTTACAAGAATTTTCAGCACCGGTTTCCTCATACCAAATTTTTAATAAATATTCAGTATTTTGCAGTCAGTTTTCAGTTTTCAGGATTTTCCCGGTGTTTACTTCAAATAATAAAGCCATGTGTACTTAACTGTGTAGCTAATTCTCAGTCAGTAAATAAGCTGTTTAACATTTGGTAATAGGCAATTTTGACAATGTTTCGTTTGTAGACCATAGAAATTTGTAAACGCTGAAAACATACCGACCATTGTTTAAGAATGCGAATTTGTCATTGTTACTTTGAAAATAATTTCTAGTTTACCAAGAGGTTTGAACAGTATATTGTGTTGACAGGAAGCAAATCTCTGGGTTATAATAAAGCAGTAATAATTATCCGTAATATTGAGACATTTTTATATGTTCAATGTATAGATACCTGAAGGTATTTTTATAATGCCTAACATTTTATGTTCTGATTTATTCCGATGGCTGTGTAAAAGCATCGATATTGCTAGAAGAGTGAAAAAGCGACCTGTATTAAAATATTTTGTGTATTTGTACCCGAGAACTTTTTCGGTACATTTTGAAGTTTTAAATGTATATTTATTACGCCTTAGCTAAAGTTTCACGATAAATGTTCCTACTCCGTGTCGGAGAAACGCTAACGTATAATTTATCTTGGGCCGTTTTGGCGAATGCGACTTTCGTTTGAAGTTTGCGTAGTTCCTTGGAGCCGCTGGGCTCGCGTAGATGTTGTGTTGCTAACGTTTGCCGATTTCTATGATTTGTGTGTAGCTTTGGACTGAACACGCCCTGATGCCCATGTTTAACACTGCACCTTTTGTTTTGTTTGGTTAGATTACCCCAACTTACTAAAGCTTAAAACCCCGACGTGGACGCAAGATCAGCTAAAGGAAGCCATCGACGCCGTCGTCAAACAGAAAATGCGCTTCACGCAGGCCTCCGCACGCTACGGCATCCCCAAGGGGACGCTTTACGATAACATTCTCGGGAAATCGAAGCGCATGGCGGTCCTCGAGGAAGCAGGTTTGACGTCGAACGAGGAGGCGGCAGTCCTGGAGTTCTGCTGCGACGTTTCCGTCTCCCCGTATAACAGACGCACAAAAAAGTCGCTGCAGTCCATCCTCTCCTTCGTCGAGAAGATCCGGCGCTTTCGGGACCCCGAGTTCATGTTCACCGGCCTCTCGGGGTTTCGGTGGTGGTGGGCCTTCTGCAAAAAGCACAGCATCGTCTCGCTCTTCTACGACAACGGGACGTATAACGCACAACCGATTAAGCCCGAGCAGGATGTCTGAAATGCTCAAATTTCGTGGAGCACCCACTTCGCCATTGTGATTTTTGTAAATGCTTCTCGTTTAGTACAATAATGCCGCGGTTCGTTTCCTCTAGGCTGCTTCAGTATTGAACTTAGTTGCTATTTCTGTGCAGATTTCTTGCTGCAGAGTGGAAGACCGGCAGGTATCGTTTGAATGGTTGAACTTTTCTTCAGGTCACTCATTCAACTGAAGAATCAACAGTAACAATATTGGTTCTCCTCTTCTTCTTCAAGGATTAGACCATAGTTCCATTTCAGTCGCATTTTTATCCTTGGTCCTGTCGTCAAAGTGTCCCTTATTCAATCTTCAGTCAGATCTGAAAAGCCAACAGTAACAACATCAGCTACCATCCTCTTCTTCAAGAATATCAATCAGCTTTATCAACATCTAATCATAACTTGTTTTGCACTTAAAGTGTCTTTATGTAACCCATGTAGTCTTCATTGACAACTGAATCACCAGCAATAATAAAATATTATTAGTATCATCATCACCTCCACAATCATCTTCAGGTACTATACCATAAGACCTATTTCCTCCTTACCCACCATCTGGCCATTTTTAGTGGGTACCTTAAATATGAATTTTTTTCTTCAAAGTATTTTTTGATGTAACTTATGTAACATTCAATGACCACTGAAGAACGTAGGAATTATCGCCATAATCTTTCTTCTGGTTTCCCCTGCATGTATTTTCTCAAAATGTCGTTTAATATGACTTGTTTATTGTTTAACCCCTAATAAAAACTTAACAAGGGGAGTACATATTTCGTAGCTTCACACTTTTTTTTCAATTTTGAATATTCTTCTGACATATTTCAATTAAGATTTTTCATCTTTGAATACTCCACATTTTCTTGATAAATGATGACATTGAAGAAAAGCCATTTTAGTTGAAGAATATTATCTATTGTAAGCATATACAAATATTCATTATAATATCAATAAACCCTGCTTGATACTCAGATATTTTGCTATAGCCTAAATAGGTTACTCGTGTAATAATTAATTTTCATTGAAATTGATCTCCTCTGCATTTTTTAATATTTGTACATCTTTCCCAAAATTAGACGATGCTTGTTGGACTTTCTGAACTTCCAGAAAATATAGAAAGACGGCAGTAAGCATATCCAAAATATAGTTTTAGCTCAAAGCGCGTTCCCGGTTGCCATTATTCTTCCCAAAGCATTTTTACATAACTCCCCGCATTTTCCTTGAAAAATATTGCGAAAAGGTTCGAACATTCCAGCTTAAGGTTAGAAAATGTGCGTCCACCACCACCTCATCGTATTCCCAAATAATTTAAATCGTTCGTTAAATGTAAGCCAATCGCGGTTTCGAGAATCGCTCAATAAATAAATTACCTGGAACAAATATTGACTGATTTTGTAACTCTACAACGCGTAGGTTAATCTTAATTATATGAAAGCATTCCGATAGCGAAATTTGCGTTTCAAATGTGCTTCCTCGTTTCCCGCTGATGTGTATTATTGTGTTTTTTATTTTGTATAATGCATCTTTTATCGATGTTATTTTATTATTAATAATATTATGTTTGCGCTGATATGAGGTATATTTATGCATCTAATTACGTAGCTAATAATGCATGCGTGTTATATGATTGTGTATCTCTGACATGCAACGTTGTATTACATGTTTAGTTACATCTATTACTTTTATATTCGGTTTTGCTACACTGTTTTAAAGCCGACCCTACGCTAACGATACGTGACCTTTTGTAAACTCGCTCTAAACTCTAAACTAATATTTTCTAATCCTAAACTGTTCTCTCTAAACTCATTCAAAGCGTAGAAAATTTTAGTTTCGAGTTTTCAGACTGAGACGCGGCCTTTTTGCTGGTCAAGTATTTATTTTTGTATTAACAGGTACCTAATCCCGCACAATTATTAGTTATCGACTGTTTAGAATTGATATTATTTTCGTAATAAATTGATACCAGGTAGCTATTACTGTATAAAGAAAGCATTATGGAAAGTTAACGTTGTTTCTGTATAATTGTGTTGTTTCATATAACCATTTTATGAATTTGTTGATTATGTCGTCATTAATAAGTGGAATTGTTCTGTGAACTTTTCGGTTTTTATAGCTATAAAGTCGTAGCAATAACAGTTAAATCTCAGATTGTTACAAATCCGTATATGCATAAAATTGTTAATGATAAGGCAATCCGACTAAATAATTAGTAAGCTTGTTAATTTAGATATTACTAGTAAGACTAATTAAAAGTTAAGTTATAATTGAATTTGTTTTTTAATTATAAGAAAATCTACTTTTGTAATTTGCTATTTTCTGGGAAATTTTCAATAAATACTTTCTATAGATTTCTGTTTATTACTGCTATCCAACGAGCAGTGACTACTTACGGTTTCCTTAATTACAATTTTATTTGTAATCGTAATTTCCTACTCGCGCTTATTTGATTTTAGATTCGACGTGTGAAAATTTACATTTAAATTTTACATTACTGTTTATAATGAAAAATATCTTAAAGCAATCACCGATTAAACTTAGTGTAATTTAAAAAATCTATGATATGAATATGAACTGTTTAATAACTGATTTACCATCACAAATCGAGAAGAAACAATAAGAGCAAAGTGCCCAAGGAAATTCCACGTAATGTTTTTTTAACTGACTGCGCAACACGTATTTCCAAAATATTTTCATTACACTTCGTTTAACGAACAGATGCAGAATTTAAATTACTGGGAGGAGCCTACATTGCAGAAACATGTTTTACGCAAACTAAAAACTGGGGAGAATTAAAAAAAAATCATTTCAACTAAATTGAGCTGCGTACAACTTACCAATAATAATACTCTATTCAAATTTAGCGCCCATTTGTAGAAGGGCTTTAGGATTATTTTAGCGTGCAAATGTTAGAGAAGAAATGGATTGCGCTGTGCTTGCTCTAACGTGGAAGGAAAATAATTTTTTAGCATTAGAGAATAATAGTAGCCATTGGTTACAACGCCGGTCGTATTCCTATCTCACAAACCCGCGTTATATCCGGGGAGCGGTGTAAGTAGTAAATAAATCAGGTGAAAATATAAATATATATTGGATCGTGACATGGTGTGGCTATTAAATAACGACTCTGATGCTGTGAAATATTCTTCTTAAAGACACAATTTTTTCCTAACTTCTTCAATGTACCCACTTCCCACATCCACACATCATTCTGGCCTTTTACTGAACAAATCAATACTTAAAATTAGGAATTTGCTCACCCCTCCATTGTTACGTCAAATTTGAATAAAACGCCTCGTAGCCCTAAATATTTAAATAATTATTTATCCTTTTGTACGGTTAGATGGCTCAGTCTACATGAAACCCTCTTAATAACCCAGTCGCGGTTGCAAACTGTCAATATTTTCCGAAAAACAGGACGCTGGTCTCCTTTGAAGTGTTCTCGGGTTGAAACTGACTTCAAACAATGCTAAAAAAATCCAATTTGTTTACATAAATCTATTAACTACAGGTAAAAAACTAATCTGCGCGCGAGATAGCTGAGGCTACTCGCATGTAAGTACAAACACATACATGAATCGAATAAAAACGTATCAAAATAGTTCAAATAAGTGTATTTAACGAACACAAATGTCAAAATGTCATAACCCAGTCCTGGCGTAACGCCGACCCGAATCGCGTTTGCATATATTCAAATCGGGCTCGCAACACTCGCAAGAGTGCGTACCCTTGAATTGAGTAGGCGTGAGATTACGTTATTGGCCCTCAACGGTACAGTGCGTGATACTGGGGATCCCCGATAACTGGTAAATTGGCGTCTCCCAAAATGGACGCTTCGAACGTACCTTTAAATATAACACAAAATTGTGTACTCACCAGTACACCCAGAAAATGCATTTGCATACTCACAAACGCTTATTCGCTGCACTTTAAACTTGTGTGCAGCATTTATGTAGTCTTCTCGCCACTTTATTTAACTCGCTTTATCGCGACTTGGCATAAGTCGCAGGAACGTCTGTTTCCAACTTTGGGCGGACTCCTGCTAAAGAAATCCAGTTCTCAACACCCTGCGATTGCAGGCTCCCCGATGTAACCACACATGCTGCACCCACAGGGACAGCTCTATGCCTCTATGCACTTTTATAATTCTAGAATGCACTGGTCAAATCTAATACACACGAAAATACATGTAAAAAATACAAATTGGCTCTTGCTTTTAAGTATGAAATGAGCATAACAGGCAAGGGATGCCAGCTAGCCTGTTACATGCTGTAGATCTCAGTAGCATCACGTTTTTTTTTCATCCGAGTTACTGACTAAAAATATTCTTTTGAGTATAGATTTTATTTTTGGAGAAAAAAACCACATAAGAGCTAATAGGAGGGTTGCAAGCATTGCGACGCTTTTCTCAATCAAAACTACGCTACTGCTAATGAAAGTATTTTCTCACAACTAAAGGCCCTCCACCCTTTTGTTGCAATGTTGCTAACACCTGATTGTGTTAATTCACTCAACTTTCTTAATTTTGCCCTTAATGTCGAAGAAAGCAATGAATGTCGTCTTGAATTGGAACTTGATCATCGTTGGTGACTATGCGATTTTTCAGTTGTTTCTCTATAACTATTTCCAAAACGTTCAGATTTTCTTCAATTTATTTCAAAATGTTTTTCAGAAGCCGGAAGTCTAGGGACACTTTTAGCATACATTTTCTTCATGGTCGGATTTTCGTGTAAAATTTATTCAATAATCTTGTCATCAATATATTGTTACGGTCAATTTGACATTAGCATATATTTTTGTTCTATTTAATAACGTTAGCCCTAGCCATCTAACTCACCTTAGTTTCCCTTAAAAACTACTTAATGGTGCAAATTTAAAATCATATAAGTGATTTTAGCTGCCGCCGTTAACTTTGGATTATAGATACAAGTGTTTATTTTGACATGTTAGAGGTGAGGTATGTATGAATTGTAAAGGGGCCATGTCTCGTTCTTCAGGAGTAACACTACTTCACAGTACATTTCCGCTGATGGTTTAGCGTATTTAGTCGAATCTGAGCGTGATATCCCGTGTATTTCCTGCTCTATTTCGCTAATTTATCGTATTGCCACCGTGAACGATAATGCGGTTGCTTAAGAACTTTCTTGTAAAGTCAGATTTTCTATTAATATTTCGTCTCACTGTAGTGGTAAATCAATTGTATTTTGTTTTTCTTTTGAAACTTCCGGCCGAATTGTCAAAAAACCAAATCATCGATATCTTCCTTGCTTATCGCCCTTCAGGGAGACTTATGATTCGGTGATCGCTGTATCTTCGTAATTTTTTCAAATTTTTAGGTGGATTAAGTAAATAGAATCTGAGAGAAACCCCATGTAGGTGAATCTATATGAAGACAGTAGCAATTTTGATGGTTTTAGCTAAATCATCCCCTTTGGAGAATGAATCACTGAGCCATTTTACACCTGAAGTAAGTAGTTTTTCTCAAAGGCATCTGTACACGTCTTTTTGGCGCTTTTTCAATTTTTCTAGTTTTTCTAGAATTTACTAAAGTCTGTTCATATCCAAGATAGAGCGCGTCCAAACAATTGCACGCGCTGTTCACGTGATCGCTGTATTGAACATGGCAGTATCAGCTCCATACGACAAACGGGCTCCCACATTCTTGTCAAAATCGTCTATGGCATTGACATCTTTCTTACGATTTCAAGAATGTGTGAGTTTTTGTATTCACGAATAATGTCATATGCTCTTTGGTCATATACAAAGGCACAACATACTCCAGTTGCATTGGCAACTTTATTAACAATATCGCGAACAACATCCGCATTATTTTCCCGCATTTCTGCTTTATATACATTAAAACAGATTTTTCTCTTGTATATTTACTCCTTCATGGGGTGTTAGTGCCTCACCATTATTATTATATTCAAGTTACTCGTTTTATTTCGTTTAATGGGGGACTACGACCTATCACATTTGCATCCAGTTCGTTATCGATATCGGTGCTCGACATATTATCCAAACCTCCCAATCCACCCGATCGCAAGCTTGACTGGCATGGAATCCGCATCTGTGCAGACGCTGCAATATACGAGAGATGGACCAATCCAATGCAGCTGCCGAGGCAAGCACGTGTTCATCACGCAGCAACCAATGTTTCGACGCGCTCTATCTTGGAAATGAATTGACAGTAGATTTTCAGATTTTCGTATGGAGGGCTTTTCTTTTTGAATGAATTTTGTACCTTATTATGAATTTGACTGTTTGGATTTGCCAGTTTATAATTGGTGACGATTACAGTTCAGCCCTGACTTCACTTTCGTAGCCTGCGTGATTAGTCTATGTTGGGGAACCTTCCGTCAGAGATTCGCGACTTGTTGAACAATCAAGTTGGTGGCATCCGTATTTGGTTTTGATCATTTTAGTGTTAACCCATTCCCTCCTCCGAATTAGCTCAGCTGGACCGTTGAACGCTACTGGTTACAGGACTGTTTTGGATATTCACAGCTTACTATCCTGCTTATATTGAAATGTTGTATGATTATCGTTGGTTTATTCTAGTGCTATTGTGTATTCTGATTGTGAATCATCGATCTTTAGAAACGTTTCGTCTGTTCTTGATATTATTGGGCGTCCAGAACGCTGACAATGCCACTCGAACATAAATGCATGTGACATGCAGGCTTCACCGTAAACCATTTTGTTTATTCTCACTAGAAATTTCAAATTGATACATCGCCGATTTTCAACGGACACAAAAACAACGTTCACATTGAACAAAGCTTAACAGCAAATAAGTGTGGCGCTATTGAAATTGTTAAGACATGCCGAATGTTAATTTCCCCTGCCCCACTTCTGACTTGGAACACGTTGTTCGACTGATCCAAAGACGCCCAATTTTGTTATTTAATAGCCAGACCTTGTATTTCCTACGTTTTAGATGGTTTGCGTGAAAATACCCGATTGCTGTTTTAAAACTATGAAGTGCGATGTAAAACACAGCCTAATTTATTATCAATTGACTCCTTTTTTGCAAATAAGTTGGTCATGGAAAATTTTCTTAATTTAGTTATGTAACTACTTTGATAAGTAAACTGGTATTATAAGTTAGGTTATATTGTCAAAACACTTTTAGGTTAGAATGGTTGACAGATACAATGTTGTCACATCAATATACTATCCATTCACAAAACTCGTGAACTGTCAAAACGGTGTTAAGTTGGTACCTTGTTTAAATTCTGTTATGGAACTTCTGCTTGCTCATTTTGGCAGCACTGAAATGTTTGAAATTTAAAAACGTGACTTATGTCACACTTTCTTGTAAAATAATAATCTCCCAAATTCCTTTATTTTTGTGCATATACTTCAATTGAAATGAACAGAAACGATAGAGTGTTTTATTATTGGAAAGGGAAAACATGCTATAGTTAATTATTACAAGGAAAAACTAGAAGAAATTAGTTTTGACTTTTGACACATGTAACATAACCTTAAGTTTAAATATTACTAGAAATCACTAGATGCGAAGTACATTCCCAAAAAAACTGTAATTTCCAAGTACAGTCGGCAAATATTTAAAAACTTTGACATTGACAGTTCATGAGTTTTGTGAATGGATAATAGATCAAAATCTGTATTTTGTCCCAATCGGTACGTAAATTTTAGCATGGAAATTTATTATTTTTGACATTTTAATGTTTTAAAACACTTTACCTGTTATAGAATATCTTGATTAAGACGAGTAGCCAACATAAATACGAAATAATGTACTAAATTTTATAATTCATTGGGCAATGTTGTGCTTCTTTTTGCAGTGACAGTAATTTTCCTTTCTTGTCTGTGACAGTAATATTAAAGAGGTTATGTGAGGTTGTATAACAAAATGGCAATACATTTTATAAGCAAAAAAAGGAGTGAATGGATTATAAATATTGCATGTAACAACTGAAAGTGGTTTTGCTGATAGCACTAGTGATTCGTTGTATTACTGCCTGACATCGCACAAGTGGGGGAATCACCTTTGGTAAAAATGCGCTATAGGTAAAAAAAAAACAAAACGGTGTTAAACGGAGTAGCATTAACTGGAGTTTTATTGTAGCTACGGTAGATTTACCAAAGCTAGTGTAATGAAACATAAAAATAGCAACAAAAAACATAATTTAGTTGAAATTTTAGAACTTTTACAAAGCCGTTTAAAGTAAAAAAAAAATACTGCACATTTATTATCCAAAACCACTTAGCTAATCTTTGATTTTTCTATTAATAAAAACATCACAGTCATTGTAATGATAAATAACCAAACGAATTCACTCGCTTTGGTGTAATTAAAATTTTTATTTAATATTTCTTACTGAAATTTATAATTTCTAATAATATCAGAGATATTTTGCAATGATTTAACACAGTTCCAGATACTGGACTACCTAATCTATAAACACAAACAATAATTTGACAATTTGAATAATAAAGTATACGGTGGATAATGATCCGTTATCTTCCACAAGATTAAATATGTACGTAAAAGTTACATTTTAAAATTTATAAGGAACACAACTTTTTCAAGACTTCTGCTCCTGCTGCACTGGTATTTTTATTCATCATATATTTAGCTTCCCTTGTATAAATTAATCATGTACTTGTTTTGTATGTTACAGGTTATACTTCACCTCGGTAAAATATTATTTATTTATATTTACCTCTGTATTTCATACTTCAAGTTGTAGAAACTTTCAAGGGTCAATAAAGTGCCGGTAGGTTCCGGTTTAATCATCCCATCAAAGGCTATTAACGCATTAAAGCGAAACAAGGCTGTTATTTGAATTCACAACTATGCAACGACTATTAAAAGTTTCTCGCAACTTGTAATTATCAGCTAGTACTATTACATTCTAAGAATTGCTGTTGCAACTTTAAACCATATACTAATATCGATCGTTTGTCCCCACAGATAGTTACCAGTACCAGCTGCAGTCCATGTGGCAGAAGTGCTGGAGCACCAACCAAAGTCTCGTTCACAACCTGCGGTTCAGAGAGAGGGGGCCCCTGAAGTCCTGGCGACCCGAAACCATGGCCGAAGCCATCTTCTCTGTCCTGAAGGAAGGCCTATCCCTGTCGCAAGCCGCTAGGAAGTACGATATTCCCTACCCGACCTTTGTGCTCTACGCCAACCGAGTGCACAACATGCTTGGCCCTTCAGCCGATGGAGGTTCAGGTAAGCTAGGTATTGATTTGCTACCTATTCTAGAATAAGTTAACGTAAAAGCGGTTTTTATTAACCATTCTCATGATGATCTTCATTGGATTAATTACCAAATTGGAAATTTGCGGAAGCTTAAATTGTCTGTTTTATTGCAGATTTACGACCTAAAGGCAGGGGAAGGCCACAGAGGATTCTACTAGGCGTCTGGCCCGATGAACACATTAAAGGAGTTATACGAGCCGTGGTGTTTCGGGATTCCCATCATATTAAAGAGGAGCCTGTTCTTACTTATCCAAGAATGCATGTAAGTGTTGTTGGTGAAAGTTGGGTTTTGTTGGTCTAAATTTTTATGACCCTTTTGTAGTACGTCTATCAGTGGTAGGTTTTGTCAAAATTTAACTATTTAAACATATTTCTAAACAAAATATTGTTTTAAAAAGATTAATTGTAATTTTTATAAGTAACAATAGCCATTATATTTTATTTTTTTAAATTTAGTTTATAAATAATTTCAATATTTTATTTTAATTTCTAAAATTTATAATTTAAATCTCCCAGTTAATTTACAATCTGTTCTAAAACAATAAGTAAAATTTGATAACAATTTATAGGTAAAGTACATTTTTTTCTATAATAATTTTCAAGGTCAACTTTCTAGGGGATAAGTTGCATTCCTGCAGGGTCCCTAGTTTTAATAATGTTGGTACATAGATTTTTAGTTCTTTTCTTCCACTAAAAAAATGATTGTCATTTTCACAGATATGTCATAATTTAATATTGCTTGCTTCATTTTTGCATTTAAAATATTTCTTGGTTGTCTTTTTTTATCCGATTTTATTGATGATGATGATGATTCCATGTTAAAAAAAGAAATTTGTCAAGAGTTCAAATTAAGAAACTTTGACATTCAAAATTGACACATAACCATAATTTTGAAAAAGTTCTACCAACACGAGGTATAAAAGTTTCCTAGCGTTTTAATCACACACTCATCAACACTGTGAGAGTTATTATAGAAAAAAAACGTACTTTACAATAATAACAAGTAGGCAGTCGTTCAATAAATCATGCCTCTAATTTTAATATCTTACGGATGGACTTATTCTAAACACTATCACATTTCGCTTAAAATATGTTGACTATGACTGATGGTTTAAACCTTTATACAAAAGAACTTTGTTTTCTAAAATGAGTGGCAACTGTCGTCCGATGAACCAATACAGCGATTTGAGTTTTAAATTCAATTGTTTCTTTTTTGCTTCAGTATGACCTCTCCATGTCAATCTTCTGTCTAGGTGGATTCCTAGGTATTTTGCATGGGTGGCTTGAGGTATTTGAAGATTATATAGTGTTATTGGCGGACAGCTGCCTCTTTTCATTGTGAACGTCACATGTATAGATTTTTGTTCGTTAGCTTTAATTCTCAAAGTATGTAGTCAGTTCTGGATTTTATTTAGGTGGTCTTGGAGAATAGCTGATTCCCTTTCCGGGTCTTTATGCAACGCCAGTGAATATTGCTATGGTTGTAGATGTTGTAGATACTGGTAAATCCTCTGTAAAAAGCAGGTACAGGACTGGCCCAACTACGCTTCGCTGTGGCACACCGGACTGAATGGGTGACAAATTTTTGTATTCATCATGATGGTTAACATAGAACTGTCTGTCGATTAATTAGGATTTGAATAGATTGTATAGGTTGTGCGGTAACTGATTTTATATACCGCTGAACAGAATCGTTGCTCTTCTAGTTCCAAGTTTATTTGACGCATTATTCTGTGTAACTGCTTTATCGTCCCATGCTGCTTCCTAAAGCCACACGTGTTCAGGTATCAATTGCTTTTGTTGGAGCACTGGTTTTAATTATAAGATGATAAGCTTCAATTATTTTAAACAAAAGCTGATTGGTCATGTTTTTGTGGACTTTACCAGGTTTTATTATTCATATAATTTCCGCTACCTTCCACGATGTTGGGAAGTATTCTAATTTTAATGTTGCATTAAATAATACTGTTACTATTCTTCTTTGAAGATTTTCCCTGTTATGAGGTCCCAGTCTGGTGCCTTTTTTTGATTGAGATTATTTTGTATTGCATATCGGTTTACTCTTATTTTGAACTTTTTAATTGGCAGTTCTATTTGCAATGGAGAATCAATATAGTTGTATACGTTATGTTGTTTTGCCTTTGGTATCTCACTTGGAAATGGTGTGAATGTCGTCGCTAGGTGCTTTACAAAAGTTTGTACTTTTTCCAGCGTACATAAATGAAACAAGTAGAGACACTCACAGTCGGTTCCTTTGATGTCAAAATTTCGATTTGGATGACCTTGAACGGCTCCTGGGGGGGGGGGGTACTTTCCGATAGTACTAACAGATGGCGCCACTACTTTGTCACATATGATTGGTAGCAGAGCTAGTAACTGGCTCTGATTGGTAGAACTTTGTGCTGCCATCTGATAGTCAAGCTTAGAAATACCTCCCGAGTTACTGTCCCTGGCACTCTAGACAGGTTTCAACATTTGGCTTGAGTGTTTCTACTTGTTTGATGTATGTACGCTGCTTTTTCCTTGTTAGTTCGAGCCCAGCCACCATTTTCTAATAATGGTGGATTACGTTGTTGTGGTTGTTTAATATTTTTTATCGTTTTCCACATCGAGTAGTCGGTATCCTTAGTTGCTGAAAGACCCTGTCGATATTTGCCTATTGCTGTGTTTCTTTCCTCCTCAAAGAAAAGACTTGTGTAAAATAATTGCTTTAAAGGTAAATTAAATTTAACTATTCAAAAATCTATTTATTTATTTATTATTATTTATTATTAGCATAACATTCCTATAGGAATATAGCTGTTTCCTTGAAACTGTCTAGATCCGTTTGTTGGGGGGGATCAGTCCCCGTATAGTATATAAATCACTTCACTGTTATAATTTATAAGTTATAAGCCGCGGTGTGTCTTTGCTTCTTTCACTATTTGTCTCCATCTTTGTCTATCTTTCTCTATTGTGTGTGTCCCATTGTTTGCAGGTCTGTTATTACTTCATCAAGCCATCTACTTCTCCGTCTTCCCCTGCATCGTGTTTCAGTTGGTTTCCATTGCATTATTGATTGTATTGTGCTGTTTCCACTTCTTATGATGTGCCCTAGCCATCGAATTCTTTGAGATTTTATGAATCTAACTATATCTTCATCTTCCATTTCTTTCTGTATTTCATGATTCATCCTTGGCCTTATCTCATCTTCACTAGTTCGTATAGGTTCAAGAATGGTTTGCAGTATTTTTCGTTCAAAAATTCGTAGCTCTTCTTCTTCTGTTTTTGTTACGGTGACGACTTCGGCAGCATAAGTGATTGCTGGTCTTATTAAACTTCTATATATCTTTATTTTTGTTTTGGTTGCTATTTGTTTATCGTTTAAAAAGTTTTTGTTTGCATAATATACTTTATTTCTTGTTTGTATTCTGGCTTTTATGTCTTTGCTCCTGTTGTTGTTCTCATTAAGGCGCATTCCAAGGTATGTGAAGTTGGTCACTTCTTCAAATTTGTAGTGATCTATTTTTAAATGAGTCTTTGTGGTTTGTGGTCCTTTCTTGCATTTCATGTACTTTGTTTTCATTTCATTTATTTTCAGTCCTATCTTTAATGCTTCGCTTTCTATTGTTCTGAAGTTTTTTATTAATGCTTTCTTCATACGTGCTACAATGACTAGGTCATCTGTGTAAGCGAGTATTTATGTGGACTTATTTATAATACTTCCTTTGTAGTCTATCTTTCTCAAAACTGTTTCTAACGCGATGTTGAATAGTGTCGTTGATAATATGTCCCCTTGCTTTATACCAGTGTTTGCTTCAAATTTATTTGTATCGCCTTCATTAGTTTTCACGTAGACGGAAGAGTTTTCCATTGTAGCCTCAACCAGTCGTATCAATTTTCCTGGGATTGCCATAGTCTTCATTGCTTTGATTAGTTCTTTCCTATTAACCCTTGCTGGAAGTCTATGAACAATATGTGTATATCAATGTTGAATTCGTAACTTTTCTCCAGAATTTGTTTGATTATATGTAATGTGTTTACTGTTGATTTCCCGGCTGTAAATCCATAGTGATAGTTCCCTATTATGTTATTTGCATATGTAAGTAATCGTTTATTTATCAGTGATGTAAAAACCTTGTAAACGGAGTTGAGTAGTGTAATGCCCCGATAATTTCTGCATTCCTCTGGATCACCCTTCTTTTTAATTGTCACTATTATACCTTTTTTCCATTCGTTAGGTATGTGTTCCACTCTCCATATGTGTATTATTATTTCATATAATCGGTCATGTAATTCTTTACCTTCGTTTTTTACGAGTTCTCCATTTATTAGGTCAATCCCTGGTGCTTTTCCATTTTTATTCCGTTTATTATTTGCATTAATTCTTCGTATGTTGGTTCTTGTATATCTTCGTTATTAATTTCTTCTTGTTCCTCTTGCTCTTGTATTTCTTCTTCTTGTTTACTATTAAGCAGTTGGTAGAAGTAGTTCTCCCATATTTTTTTAATAGCATGTGGTTCGTGTTCCACATTACCTTCCGTGTTCTTTATTCCTCTTGTCTTAATGTGGTACTTAGGTTTCTGTTCCTTAATTTTCTTATAGAAGCTCTTTGTGTTGTTTGTTCTGTTGAGCTGTTCTATCTTTTCCATCTCATCTCTAATCCAGTTATTCTTTTTTTGCTTATAGAGTTTATATGCCTCTTTCCTAAGTTCTTTGTATCATTCTTCATGTTCTTCTCTTTTTGTCTGTAGCCATTGGAGTCTTGCTTCTTTCTTCCGTTTATTTAATTCTTCACATTCCTGGTCAAACCATTCCTTCCAACTTTTTTTTTGTTTATATCCTATAATTTGTTTTGCAATTGTTTGTATGATCTGTTTTATGTTTTCCCATTCTTCATCTGTGTTGTCTTTCCTTTCTTGTTTTTTAATTTCTCTTGTAATGCTTTGTTTATATTGTGTGTTGTAAGATTCTTTGCTTAGTTTACCTACATCAAATTTATTATTATTCTTTTTAGGATGTTTTTCGTAGTTGATTGCCTTTTGCTTCAATTTGGTTATAACTAGGTAGTGGTCAGAATCAGCATTTGCCCCTCTGTATGATCTCACATCTGTTACTGCAGATTGCCTTTTTTGCTGTATTAGTACATGGTCGATTTGATTTCCTTCTTCTGTGTTTCCCCCTGGCCATTTCCACGTAATTATGTGTATTTTTTTGTGTCTGAATTTGATGCTACTGATCGTTAAGCTTGTTGATGCTGCTAAGTTACATAGTCTGTTCCATTATTGTTTGTGTTGCTATGAATTGTATGTTTCCCAGCTATCTTTTTTACATAGTCTTCCCTACCAATTTGCGCGTTGAGGTCCCCTACAATGAGGAGTGTGTCATGTTTAGGTGTTTTGTCACATGTTTCTTCCAGTTTATTATAAAATTGTTCCTTATCGTTTTCGTCAGAGTCCTCTGTAGGCGCATACACGTTGATAATCGATACATTCACTGGTTTTGCTCTAATTCTTAGGTATGACATTCTCCCATTTATTGCTCTAAACTGTATAATATTCAGTTTTGACACAGACTGATGAAAAACCTAACCTGCTAACCTCGAATTTGACATAGACTTACAGTGCCCCCAACATATTGTTCATACGTTGTATAACCATGACCATTCAAAAACGTTCGATCATTTCTGAAGGCACTTTACATATATACTATAGGGCTAACTGGAAACTAGATTAGTCGTTATTTTTGTTTGTCGATTGTGATCTGTAGGTTGACTGTTTGTGATGCAATCTGGAGGTCCTCTTATAATTTTCCGGGCTTCTTTGGAGTTATCTGAGATCAATATTACATTATCCGCAAAACATAGGTGGTTTTACTTTATCCTATTGATACTTTGGGGACAGGATTTTTAAGCATCGCAGGTGATCGTTGGTCCCATATTTTGATGGGAAGTCAGCGTGTTCCCTAGTTTGGTAAAGATCTAGTCTGCTTTCTGATCTATGTGTACCTTAAGCCTATGTCACACCATCAGTTAGTTTACAAACTAAACTGATCAGTCTGTTTTAATGACGTCACAAACAAAAAGTTTGAAAGAACTTTCAAGCTTAGTTGTCACACTATACGCCGAGTTTGATCAAACATTGAGGTTTAAGTGGGTCCTTTTGTACGTGTGTTCAACTGAGGTTACGTCAATCTTTACATTTATTCTTCTGCAGTTTTTATTCAAAATAATATTTAGCATTATCACTAGCAGGGTTAGCTGTATTAACAAAAAAAATATGCAAAACAGCGAAGTAAAAGGAAGTTATGGTCAAAACATTGGTTATTAAAATCAAATGATGGCCTTGGCTGGGGGGTACTAGCCATGTTAAGAAATTAATTACTATTGTTAACAAAATATACAAACACGAGATTACTAAGTTGAACACACAGCTTAAAGCAAAGGGAAAATCGAGTACTGAATATTCGAGGTTATATTTTAATACAACAAAGTTCAAGCTTTCCGTATATTTCACGCCTTTTTCCTGAATTCAACTTTTATCCAATTAGAAAAGAACTCGCATCAAACAGACTGATGGAAATAGAGACGCCTCTAAAATTAGAAAAGTTTGACCAAACTACAAAAGTGACGTCATTAAAGCAGACTGATCAGTTTATTTTGTGAAACTGTGTGACATAAGCTTCAGTGAACATTTTATAAAGATGGCTGAGCAAGTTTAGATCTAGCAGTATATATTAAGAAACAGCATAATTCTAGAAAAGTGTGGGCCCATAAGTGATTAGGAATGAGGAGTGTTATCTATGGTACACAAAGAAATGAAATTTAAAGATGATGGTAGCTTTACAGTACGATTGACCATCTCCAAACAATAAGATCATTAATAGAAAAAACTACGGAGTACAATGTTCCCCTGCATCTGGAATTTGTTGACTTTTATAAGGCCTTCAACTCCGACTCCGACAAAGAATTGACCTCGATACTCGACAGTTGAAAAATGTATACGACAAAGCTACTTTTCACATAAAGATCAAACGTAGAGCAAGCCTAACATAGGCAGCGTTTGGTAAACTAAAATATATATTCAAAAACTCTGACATCTCCATAAACCCTAAACGCAAAGTCTACGATATATGCATACTCCCAGTGGCGACTTACTGATTAGAGACCATGGTCTTGACAGTGTGAACAGACTAAGAGTGATGCAAAGAGCCATGGAAAGGACTATGCCGGGTCTCGGGTGGTGTAGCTTGAACAAGCGTCCACTTATGATCAGTACAGTTAAGCAACGCTCTCTCTGGTCAGAACTTGGATGGGAGTTCCACGGCTGCTTCTCACGACACCTCGTGGTACGGCTGCCACGCAAATAGTTGGTCCTGGATGTCATAATAACATCATGACAGTCGTTAGTGGGGTTGGAAGCTCCCATAAAAATGTACAGTCTAACGGCTGTTGGCTGAGTACCAAAATAAAATAAAAATAAAATAAAAGATTAGTTTGAGAGATAAGGATACTATGGGAAATTCGTAGACAGACATGACTAACAGATGTGATGAGGAGGGTTGCAGAACTCAAATAGCAATGGGTCGGCCACGTGGCTTGACAAGACAAAAGTAGATGAACATTTAAAATAACCAATTGGCATTCCAGTCAAACAAAGAGAAGTGTCAGGAGACCACAACAATGATGACTCGACGACATCAAGCAACGAGCAGGATACAAATGGCAACAACCTATGCAAGATTAGAAGGCATGGAAACATATGGGAGAGGCCTCATCCAGAAGTGGATAGACAATGACTGATAAAGAAGAAGAAGAGGTAGCTTTAAAACTTGTTTGGTGATAGGCAAAGGAGTGTTTATAAAACTTTTAGAGCCTGTCCTATTTTTGCAGATGTTTGACAAATACGATTAGTGGCGTGGTAAATATGTCATTGGTGTATGAGAAACGAATTTGATGCAACAAAATGACCCTGTGACCTATGCTTATGGAGATTTTGAATAACAGGTTGAATTGTACTGTAATCACTTATTACTATTTTTTGTGGAATTCCGGTAAGTTCTAATATATGCCAAACCACAGAGTGGTTTAAGTTAAAGAATCATTTGAGACCTAAGAAAGCCTCTATTAAGGACTTTTCTATTTACTCGACTGCTGAATGATTATATGTAAAGTATTAATATTGTTACGTGTTTACGTTCGAACTATTTAAAAATTATACGACGCTTCTTGCATTACATATATTTACGAGTAATTATTATTATTTACAAACACACGAATTACTTAAACTACGAACTATTTATAACAACGATACACTATTTATTTATATGCGCTGAATTAAACATCAATTAATTTATGTGGCTATTTATTCACGACTTAAACATTAAGGATTTATATAGTTATATATACGAGTTCATTTATATTAAGCGCTTCAAGTCTGATGAGAACTGGATGAGAACTGCCGGAGAACTCGGACGGCCGTGTATTTATATTCGCTGGGGAGATTCCAGAAACGCCGCGATATTTCCTCGAAGTTCCAGACACATTCATGACGCACCGCATCGGGGCCACTCTCGCATCACCTGGAAAATGACTCATCCGCTCGCAGCTGGGTCCAAGGCCGCTTCCCGAAGCTCCGGAACAATGACTCATTCATCCGCAGCTGGCCCCAAGGTCGTCTCTTGGCGGCTGTGCCTCACGCGTTTGCAGCTGCCTTATTTCAAGGTCGTTACAATATGATCTGCACAGGATCTATAAGGCCTTAAAACCAGTCTGTTTTGGTCTTAGTGAAGGTTCTAGTTAGTCTACTAGCCTGTTATTAATTACTAGTGAATCACCCGAACTACGCTTCAGTTCACTAATTTAAGAAAGATTCATTAATATAAATTAAAAAAAGGATGCATCGGCCAGGAATCAAACTCGGGGCGCTCGCGCGGCAGGCGAGCATTCTACAACTGAACCAAGGTGCTTTGTTGAACAAGGCACTGCTATAATGGTATATAGTGAATCACCCGAGCTACGCTTAGCTTCGCTAATTACACGATTTAATTAAAACTACTTTTTCGTACTTCGGCTTGCGATCTAAGTCTAAAAATTAGCAAAATTTTAAGCTATCATATCGGTCCAGTATCTTCGGAGGAGATAGCGAACAAAATACAAAGACACGAACGATTTTTACTTTCTGATGTAATTAGGACTACTCTTTAATTTTTCAGTGGGCCATTGCTGCTGTATGACTTCAGTTTCTTTGTGAAACTTTTCAGTCCATTGTCTTTCAGCTCTGCTTGGTTTTCTATTTATTTTCGGTAGTTCATTTGTTTATTGATGCTTGAACTCTTGTGTTACGGCTGCCATTAGTATGTTTTTGGCTTGTTTTCCTTGTGCTAGACTCTCATGTTTCATCTGAAATCCATTCTTGTCTTACATGTTTTCAATATCTTAGAAGTTGTTGCTCTGAAGTTTGCATTGTTGTTTTGAGCTCTTCTTATTTCTATGTATACAGTTTCATTATCTCCTCTATTATTCTTTGAGTAGAAAAGGTTTTTAAAATTTTAAAGTAAATAGTTTTTGAAAACTGAAAGATACCTTAAATGCATGCCACAAGAGATTTTTTAAATTCACCAAATTTTATGATTATAAACTTTCATAACCTATGGTGATTTTAGAACATTTAATTGGTTCAACAAATAAAATGTTATTTAATTAGAAATTTATATCTTGAAGAAATGGAAAGACAAATTCCAATTGAATTACTGTTATCTAATTTTTGTACAAAATGTTCAAGTTCTGGCTAATACAAATTTTTGAACTTGATTTTCTAGGAAACTGTCAAAATTTCCTAGTTTTTTTCAAAAACTGTTAGAATTCCCTATTTTATATAGAAGTATTATAAAGCGCCTTCAGAAATGATCGATTGTTTTCGAATGGTCATGGTTATACAATGTATGAATAATATGTTGGTAGCACTGTAAGTCTATGTCAAATTAGAGGTTAGCAGGTTAGGTTTTGTGTCAGTCTGCGTTCAGGGTGGAGCTTATAGTGGACTGTATGATTTATAATTTGGACAATTACAGGATACGTCTTACGGGTGCAGGAATTAAAAAGGGATAAAACCAATGGTCTCGTGCAGTCTCAACACGAGATGATTTAGTAGACTTAGTTCCGTTGGGCAGAGGTTTGAATACAGAAACAGATGTCAAACTGTATTATTTTATTGACTAGAAATTTCCTATTTATATACATAAAACTATGATGTAAATTACAAGGTTCAGTTTATTTGCCCCAGTTCAGCTCGCATTTGCACTTGCGTGTTTAATTTCATAACAAACAGTGATAGCAAGTCTGCATAATTGCAGTTTGTTCACCGGGTCATTCGAGCAATGCTGACATCTTTGTTGTGCATTTCCGCATGTAGTAGTTAGCTTACGAAATGTATGCATATTTAATTTAAAAGTTAAAATTATGTTTTGGTTTCTAAACAGTCTGTGTCAAAATTGACGCAAAACCTAACCTGCTGATATCGAATTTGACATAGACTTACAGTGCCACCAACATATTATTCACACGTTGTATAACCATGACCATCCAAAAACTTTCGATCATTTCTGAAGGCACTGTAGTATTTAACAGTATTAGCTCGATATTGAGCATATAATGGACGAAGATACATTTTGCGGCCGATGCCGATTAGGCGAAGCTAATTTATTCGAATCAGTATCGTCCTTATGTTGTTGAACAGTTTTTGTAATATCTACTAAAAGTGTTTTATATAAAATTTACTAATAACTTGAGTACCGCACGGAATTTGATAGTGTAGCAAGGGTTATAGCAACGGCCGTGGCTGTTAAATTTTAATGGCCATGGCTGTTCTAGGTAACATTTTGATGAAGCAGACAGTACTCATATAGTAGAATAACATGTAGGTATTATGAGGGGCATCAATGGGCGAGCGGTCCCGCCACTCGCAGTTGAGGTCACAGTGGGAACTCGAGCGCTCGGTAGAGAGTTCGACTCCCGGTCGTGGCGCTCAAGTTCTCACTTAGTTTAAGGCATGATAGGTTAGGTAACGCCCCCACCCCCCCGATGTAATGCAAAAAGTGGTTCTGGGAGGGGGGGGGAGAAAAGCTTAGGGAAGGGGAAAAAAGGTATTATAAAAATATTTTATTACAAAAAAACATGCAAAATTAAGTTTACAGTCACAAACAGATAAATAAAATGACACTTGAACAGAATTTAACAGAATTTGAATAATACAATCCTCGACATCCTAGGATATAAGAGGTCTAGATTATGATGATGATGATGAATACAAAGAAGGAACACTTTTGCTTCTGCTATTTTCACCGATCTGTTTGTCAGAAGGTTCATACTTGTTTAAAGGATTGCAAACGATGACCAAGTCAAATATCAAAACCAACAAACGCACTGATTCTATGAACAAATAGTTTATTGCCATATTTTACTTGATTCTAGCAGTTGCTATATAAATATAATATAATATAATAAACTGCTAAAAATATGTAGTATTGTAGTTTATATGGATCCATTATATTTTATACAGTGTGTCCCAGATAAGTAAATAGCATAGGGATCTTGTCAGTGGTAAATGAAATAAAACATGTAAAACCTTGAGGTCTTTTGCTGTGCATAATCAAACTTCACAAATTTAGACAATTTGGAATTTCAAATTTTTGGTTTTTTGTTAAATCGACAATAGCTTCAAACAAAAACCAGTATAACAAGCTAAAAGAAGTTAAGAATGTAAAAGTCTGTGTATAAGAGACTCTTATTATTAATAATGTGATGGAGATTGTAGCAGTAGACATTAGCGAAATTTTAATTTTGACTTGCTTATTGGGAATTTCACAACTTGACTATTCCGAGCTCACTTACCAAACTATTGAAGTACCTGAACTTCAATGGCTAACTAAAAAAGCATGTATGTTATTGATTTCACGAGTTTCAAATGAAATCCTGAATTTCACATGAAGCTCTATTTTAGAATTAAACAACAAAAAATTACTTCGATCCAATTGGTCGATATCGGGATCTCTTTTTTTTGTCAAATTCCTTGGATTAACTTGACTATTGCTGTGATCATTTTAGGTTTCAATTTCCAGTAGCTTTTATTACAAACATAAAACAGTTTTTTTGTCCATCATTCCATTTTGGTGCCTCAGAAATTTTGCGCCACAAGCCTGGGCTCCTCAGGCTTCTATTATAATATGCCACCGGTTTTTTATGTCAACGCCATCTAGTAGGCAGTAATTGTTTATCTACCGAATTTTGATGTTCTACCCATCCACCAATTTATATATTATTAAACGAATTTTAAAAAATCTGAATTAATTCATAGTCGAACCTTTTTTTATGAGTCACTACTTTTTCCAACCTTAATAATCAAGCCAATTTAGAAAAACCTACTTTTTGTTCTACTTGCATCAAAAAGCTATACATTTCGGCACTGTTTAGCAGCTGAAAACACCCACTTTTTTCTACTATTGTCCATTTACTTGACATCCGCACTGTCAGTGCCAAATTTTTTAAAATGTCTTGGCTATACTTCCAAAATAATGTGTTTTTTATTAGACTGTACAGTAATTTAATTGTTAAAATGTGAAAAATAGCAGTGGTGCCTCTCTATTCACTATGGTCCTGGATTGTCAAAAATGACGTTTTATTACCACTGGTGAATTTCGATTGGTTTTTTTGTTACTACTAGGTTGGACAACGCAAAAGCGTAATTTTGAAAATTTGGGTTTTGTTACCTGGCAACTTTTATTTATTTTTGCTTAAGTCAGTTCGAAATATAACCTATAATTTATAGTTTTGACATTAGTAGCTTAATTAATTGTTTCTAGTTATCCATAGCTTGACTTAAAAGTATTACCCATGATATAAAGGGTTGTTTTTAATTGGATTTTGACATTGATAATCCGGGACTATAGTGAATAGAGTTTAAATGGATAATAGTAACTTTTACTTTTCAGCAATAATAAACCACAGCAGCAAAAACTTACCATTCGACCATTAGTCAAAATCAAAATACACATTGCCATTTTGTATTATAATCATGACCTCCTCGACTTTTTCCAACCTCCTCGATCAATAATAACACTGCCTCCTACACTTACAAGCCATGCTGTTAGACTTGGCAACATTGCATCTCTGGTAGTTGGTGGTCCTAAATTACAATACTCCCATTTGAAATAATTTTGTTTTAAAGAGCACAGTTTTACTCTTTATCAAATTTTACTCTGTAATTAACTAAAGATAGCTTCTGGAATGGTGACATTTATTTACATAGTCAAGTAATACAAACATGTAACAGCATACTTATAAAAATAAAACAACTTAACCTATGTAACACATGGATAAAAGAACATTTCTGCAATTATTTTAAAGTTTGTAACTTTCTATACACCACTGCTGATTGAGAGTACAACATATATGCAAAAAAATTTGGTGCTACAGCTGTAAATAATCTTATTTGAACATAATAAACTTATCTGCTCGGTAACATCTAAATTTGTGTGACGCAAATTGTTCCATAAATTTCAAAAAACTGGTGTCATCACTTAAAAACACTTTCACTGTTTGTGCATGTCTTTCCAATATTTGTCTTCTTCTACATTCAGGATTTGTCCTTTCTTAAGGCGCTTTCGACGACAAATATGTTGGTAAATTTAGAAATACGCTTGGGACAGCATTGTCAGCTAATCAAGGGTAATGCAGCAACAGTTCTGCATTTCTCCACTCTCATTTCTAACGTTTTCAAATGTATTTTCCATTAAAATGTATTTCACACACGGCAGAACTTTTTGTTGGGGTCCAACGTTCTCGTGCTGTTGCACAAAGCCATGCTTTCTTTCGGATTTCGTTCATTGGAAAAGAAAATGTTGTTAGAGTTTGCATACGATTTTCTTCTAAGATACTGTTGTGGTTGGTACACAGCGTCTTCATTGCATTCTAAATATAAAATTACAAGTTACAAAAAATGCCTTAAAAATGAGGTTAGGTTGTTACTTACCTCAGTGAAATACTTAATAAACCCCATGAATTCTAGCAGCAATTTTACTTTCACTTATCACGAACAGTACATTAATATAAATAAATGTATTTCGTCAAATTTAGAGCAGTCCAACATATTAATATTTAATCACACGCCACATTTCAACAGACATTTTTATAAATAAACAGTACAAAATTGGTCTACGATCAGCGTTGCCAAATCTCCAACAGCATGGTTTGTAAGTGTAGGAGGCAGTGATAATAAGAATAAGAAAAAACACTTCCAAAGCAGTAGAACAAAAAATTATGTATGTAACTCGTACGAAAGCGGACTTTTAGACTCACCTTATTTATGTGCCTCGCTGGCTTTGCCATAAACTGCGGCGCATCCCAAAAAGTCCTTAATTTCGTAGTTGTAACATAAATAGATATTATCATACACACACAAACATGTAGCAAGCTACACACTTTTTTTCGAAATTTGTTATTTGTACCCCTTGGCTTGTAGTATCCTCTCATTTATAATATTTCTTAATGCTTCGAGTTTAGTAAAATTATATACCTGGCAGAAATTTATATTTTAGGCTTTAAAGGCCAAGACTATATGTATTAACAACAAAATGATATATTTTTTACGTCCAATTATCTTGAACTATTTTTTACCTGAATGTTTGAAACAACCAGCGTACATAAATCAAACAAGTAGGGACACTCACTGTCGGTTCCTTTGATATAAAAATTCCGATTTGGATGACCTTGAACGGCTCCTGGGGGGTATTTTCCGATAGTACTAACAGATGGCGCCACTACTTGATCACATCATGATTGGTAGCAGAGCCAGTACCTGGTTCTGATTGGTAGAACTTTGTGCTGCCATCTGATGGTCAAGCTTAGAAATACCCCCCCCCCCCCCAGTCACTGTCCCAGGCACTCTAGACAGGTTTCAACATTTGGCATGAGTGTCTCTACTTATTTGGTGTATGTACGCTGAAACAACATACCAACACCACAGAACACCAAATTAAATAATAATTCCCTTTCTAGGACGGGGTGGGACTGCCACCAAACTATCCCAACAGCTCCTGCAGCAACGGCTCGGAATCCACAGTATCACCGGGGGCAGCCGCAGCCGCTGCCGTAGCGGCGGTGGCTCAAGGCCTGCGGCAGCAAATGTGCAACATGATGGCCGCTGCCCAGCAGCAAAACACCACACAGGACTCGACACTGGTAAACTCTTTAACACTGGCCGGCCACTGCGGCACAACCACAGTGCCCAGCAACGGCACGGCCCCCATGAGCAGCATGAGTATGAGCAACATCGCATCCATGCGCCTCGGCAGCCCCGCCGGCAGCGTGCAAGACCTGCGGATAAGCCCCGCCGGGTCAGGCCTCGAAAGCCCCCTGTCCTCTCCCCTCGGACTCACCATGTCGAACACGATGGAGAGCTCGGCTATCAACCTAGGCATGGGCAACAATGTGGACGTCGCCGGCATCGGTGTGTCCGGCATGACCTACAAGCCCGCCAGGCCGTTCACTTCGCCCAGGGCAGAGAATCTCTTCCAGGAGGATATCGATGAGTTGGTGAAGCCTATGCATACGTCGACTCCCCGCTCGAAGGACACGATGGCTTCCATAAAGATGGAACCATTAACAGAGTGTCGTGGTGAATGAACACAAGCAGTGTTACAATGTAATGTGATACATTATTATTAGTTACATTAATTAAGTAGGTATAAACAGCTCTGTTTGTATCTAATTAATTCCCTTTAATTTATAATTTAATGTTAACAAATTTCAAAATTCTAGCAAATAGCGAGTTTTGGACATTTTTATATTATATATCTAGAAGCCAAAGTTTCGGCCAGTTTTATAAAAGACTGTTGCGTATATGTATACTATTGTTCTAAATTCAAAATTTAGAATATCTTAATTACCGATAAGGAGTTCACTTATAGTTATGTAAAGTCACCACGAGCTGCGTCACTTAAGTAGGGAACGATGGACATTCCTTCCCAGTCGTCACTTTGACAATCCGGTCGTTTCACCAACCATTTTGAATTGAATTTCTGTAAATTGCGTCGTCTGCTGGCTAGGTCGGGATGTGAAAATAGAGACAGCTGTTCCAAATTTGTTATTTAAGCTTTAATATTTGCTAATCAGTAATTTTACTAATCATTTTTACAACAATGAGGATATGAGAATTGAACTGAATTGAAATCAATTAAACTGCGTGATAACAGCTGTAAAGGATTGAAGTGTGAAGTGCATTTTTGTTTGTTAACGCCTGCTTGTTATAGTGATATCTACTAAGCTCATGGCCATTGCATAAACTAACGCGGGAAATTACAAATTTTAGAAACCGTAAAATATGTGAAAATAAGTTGTTTCAAATTTATTATTAATATTTGCTAATCAGTGATTTTATTAATAATTTTTATAATTGCAGCTCCTTTTGAATTTTATCTTGCCCGCTTGCTTTGCACAATGATATCAACTAAGTCCATGGGCGTGTCGCATATAATATCGCGGGAAATTTAAAATTTAAGTTAAAAACGTTGCAAAAATGAAACCTGAAGCATTTTTAATTGCCTTCTCCAGGTCGAAAATAAGCTTCTAAAAGAGACTTGAGATCAAACTGGGAAATCTTTTCAAATTGTAGATACAATAAAATTACCAAACTCTACACCTTTTGCAATTGTAATTCAGAAATTGTAACTTGTATTTCAGATTAATAAATTGTAATTCAAACAGCTTCAATTTTAATTCAGTTTAGTAAACTGTAATTCAGAATATAATACAACTTTGCCGTATGAATATCAATTAAAGCTTTCTGAGTTATAATTTACACTTTCAGAATTGCATTTGACTCTGAGCTAGAATTTATTAATCTGAATTACAAGTTATGCTTTCTGAAATACATTTTTAGCTTTCTAAATTGCAATTTACTAAACTGAATTACAATTTACACTTTATAAATTAAAATTTACTAATCTGAATTACAAGTTACGCTATCTGAATTACAATTTACTAATCTGAATTACATTTGACGCTTTCTGAATTACAATTTACTAATCTGAATTACATTTGACGCTTTCTGAATTACAATTTACTAATCTGAATTACAAGTTACGCTTTCTGAATTACCATTTACTAATTTGGATTACAAGTTACGCTTTCTGAATTACAATTTACTAATCTGAATTACAAGTTACACTTTCTGAATTACAATTTACTAATCTGAATTACAAGTTACGCTTTCTGAATTACCATTTACTAATCTGAATTACAAGTTACGCTTTCTAAATTACAATTTACTAATCTTAACTACAAGTTACACTTTCTGAATTACAATTTACTAATCTGAATTACAAGTTACGCTTTCTGAATTACCATTTACTAATCTGAATTACAAGTTACGCTATCTGAATTACAATTTACTAATCTGAATTACATTTGACGCTTTCTGAATTACAATTTACTAATCTGAATTACATTTGACGCTTTCTGAATTACAATTTACTAATCTGAATTACAAGTCACACTTTTTACAAATAAAAAATGTGTAGTTTGGTATTCTTACTGTATAATGCAGGCAAATGCAATAGCTGTCATGAAAATCTCTGAAAGAAAATGCCAGCAAAATACGTGAGATGTGCGACGCTGTTCGGGTAATTTTTTGGCAAATTTACGCTACTAAAGGGAAAAGTATTTTTGATAAGAACACACACTTCAATCGTCTATTGTGATTACCCTGTAGCAGTTGTTAGGTACCATAAAAATTGATTAAAATGCGATTGAGATAAACTAGTTGTGCATTCAACTGCTATCACTGTTTTATTTCCAGCTGCATCTAGTAAAAATATTACTAAACATTACTGTATTGGTAGAGCTAGCAATGAAATTTAGAATATGAAGTGCAACATTCAAAATATCGCATTTGTTCTTTATATATGTTGAAGCATAGATGGGCAGGATCTGTTTTCTGTGTAAGAGTGTTAAAATATGTAATGGGTGCAATACCATATATTCCGTTTATGTATTTATTAAGATGTTAATTTGGTGTATCATAATGTAACTCAAATGTCAAAAAGGATGGTCAGTGATTATCAGTATTTTGTATTGTACTGTTAGGTCCTTAAGTTATTTAATTTATTTAATCGTTGTAATTAATTATTGTAAATATATAGTTATTTAATACACACTGCATGGAAATCATATTTTATAGTTTCTAAAAGGTGAATCTCGAGCATAGTGATGCGTGTAAGACAGTTGTGCATTTAATAAATTATTTCTACGTTTGCGATACTCTTCGTTGGATTAAAAATTATATTTCTGATAACCTGAAACTTAATGAAATTCTTTAGCACATTTAAAAGTGAGAAAAATTTGCTTTCAACACAGGGTAGTTACCACAAGCATACATAAAACACAACACAGATCTTCAGTTTTCTATTCGATATCTTGAAGTCGAAATTTGAAAAATATAGTAAAGGGAAATGTCGCACATTTTTTTCCTGCAACGTCCGGGTAATTTTCTCAATTAACAAAGTGCAAGGAATTTCATTACATTGTTTTGAAATTAGCGTTTTATTAGCACATTAGCTGCTGTTTCAAATTTCATTTTGGAAATGGTGCCCATACAAAACGAGCGATTTCAACTTTTTATCAGAAATAGAATTTGAGGCGAGTTATCAATTATGTCACGGGGGTTTGACAATATCAAATATTGAGGTTAGACGTGCTTTGAAGTAAGCCTACTGAGACAAAAATAAAACAAATTAGGTCGTATCTAACCTCAATATTTGATATTGTCAAATGGGTAGGAGACGTTGCAAAACATTTCACTTTCAAAACCCATAAATATACAAAAATTCTTAATAGCTACGTACGATTTGAGTTTGGAATTGACATGCATTTTTAGGTTAAAACGAACCTTTCTTGTGGTACTAAATAGTTTCGAGCTTGATCGTTGTAACTTATAATACAAAGGAGTCGTTATTCTGTTCTTATACTCATGTCGCTATTGATTTAGTAACTTACTAAATTTGTAGCAATGCCAAATGTATAATATATGTTACAGTGTAGCAACAAAACTAGATATAGATGTTGTGTATGTACAAAGTGTAGTGCAACTGCCTCAGCGTTTAGTCGATTTGTTCCGTTGCGATCGGTAGCAGTACACAAAGTAGCACGTACATTTAAATGCATCACAGTTACTCTGTCAGATAGTGGGTAAGTTGAATCACTGACTACAAATTATTTTTGTGATTTGTTTAGATTGTAGAGTGGAAATAATGTACAAAATTTATATAAAACTGTAAATGTAGAAGAAATTATTACGATTTAAATAAAATTATAAATGCCTTCCTGCCATTTGAGGGTCTGTCACCTTTATTTGACTTTATGCGAGTACATGTCGAGACGTGATATTTTCCAAAAAGTGGCCTTTGAATCTTACCTTTACGTTCGGAGTTTGGACTTGTAAAACTACCCTGTCGCGATGATTTCCTTGCGTTCGTAGTAGCTTTTGTTATCGACTAGGCTGCATGTGTTCAAAAGTCAAGTAGTAAGTGCCTTCCAAACTATGACCACTTATGTCATCCAAGTTACTAAATTTTACAAAATTATGTATTTTGATGTGTTTTCGGGACGGTATCACCCTGAATGGCAAGTTCTTTTTCATATCTCTGTAAATTACATTTATATAACTTTAGGGTATAAGCAAAAGTGATGTAAAATTGGCATTTTTAGATTTTTTAGAGTGTAATTATTGAAAATTCAGGTTGGAGCTTTATTTTTAATGTATACTATAATAAAACATGATACATATATAGTTCGATGTTAGTGCAAATATAATCTAGCCTCCTATTAGCCTCTTTAGTCAGTACGCAATAATTATCAGTACAGTTGTGCTACTCGTAGGAGCAGGCAGAGATTACTACATGCAATGGCTCGGTTGTACGCATTTGTAAGTCGTATGTGCAGTCTGTTACATTATTGTTTAATATAATTTATTGAAACTTCATTTAAATTGTTTATACAGTTAGTGTACATTATTATTTTATGTCTGTATGGTACATACAAATAAATTATATTTAAAATACTTTTGAGTTTTCTTCATCAAACTTTTGGTTTCTGATCGGAAGTACGTTTACTTAAAATGTACCCGCGATTAGTCCAACTTTTAAAAATAAGAAAACAAAATACAGAGTGGGCTACGCAAAATTTGAGCCCCTGTTACTAGTCTTTAAACTTACAGCTACCAATTTCTTGAATGTCATAAATCTGATGAATATGTTTTTTAGATAAATATTGAGTATTGGTGTTGGCCCACCCTGTATTAAGCAAATAAGGGAAGAAAAATAACCTTGACACGACTGGAGATATAATTAAAGCCTGTTTGATATGGTCTTGAGCAAACATTTTTGAGAAAATATTTAACACAGTTGCACCCATGGTGTAAAGAATACAAGGTGAAACGCTCCCGGAACTGGCAATCGTTCAGAAAGTAGAGGGGAGATGTCAACCAAGCCCCGATGGTCCTGCTCAGGAAATCCATCACGGCCGCGATCATGGTGTAACCATGGTTGCGATCGTATATTGTTGCTAGCACTGTCAGTCGATGTCAAATTCGAGGTTAGCAGGTTACGTTTTGCGTTAATCTGACACCAACTGACGCAAAACTTAACCTCGAATTTGACATCGACAGCGTCTTCACCAATACACTTTAGTACTACCAATCGTGCCATTTGTGGGACCATGTCCTATTGGTTGAATTTGAGGTCCGCTCACATTCTGCGGAACGTTACACCTTATATTCTTTACACCATGGTTGCACCCACAAAAATATATAGAACACATTTTTTCATAAATTATTTAGAATGTGTGCTAAATTTAGAAAAGTGGATCTACATTTCTGCACACGGTAAAATTTGTAGTGAGAAAAGATGGTCAAGCCAACAATATGGGTATTAGTATAATATGTCGCCACATCGAAAAAATGTTAGGTTCGGTTAGCTTAGGTTAGGTTAGGGTGTTAATACGAGAGGGTATATATGTAGTTAGCCTGGGATATTTATAATTAGTTGAAATATTTGCCGTCACTATTGCAAGAACATAATCAAGTATTAGAAATATGGAGGGAACACTTCAAAAACTTTTAATGATAAGGAAACAGATGAGCAAGTAGAACAAAACCAACAAGAGGACGGGGGAATTAGAATAGTAGAGCCAACCAGTGGAGAGATAAACAATGTAATAAACACCATGAAAAATAATAAGAGCCCAGGTGAAAGTAGGATAACGGCAGAAATGATTAAAACGGGAGGAGAGCAACTACGAGAAAAAATCGGTGAATTGATCAAGCAAATTTGGCGAAAAGAGAAAAACCAAACGAATGGGTAAATGCAAGGAGAAGTAATGCTATGTGAGAATTATAGGGGAATAGCGCTGCTAGATGTGTTACAACATTCTAGGGCAAGTAATAAGAAAGAGATTAAACATATACACGGAAGGAGTATTGGGGGAATACCAAACAGGTTTTAGAAGTAATAGAAGTACGATAGACCTAATATTCACTCTAAAAGAACTTCAAATCACTAGCTATGAATATAAAGTAGAACTACACGTGCTCTTGATTGACTTTAAACAGACCTATGACAGTATAATAAGAGAAAATATATACGAAGGAATGCAGCAACTAGAATACCGGGAAAGCTTATCAGTTTAACAAGGATGACACTAAGAAATACAAAGAATAAAATTCTATGGAATGGGGAAGAATCTCAGGATTTCAAGACAGGAAGAGGTATGAGACAAGGGGACCCCTTATCAACTTCACTTTTCAACCTGGTTTTGGAGGTAATAATGAGAAATACTGGAATAAAAACTGACGAGACTATTTTCAATAATGATTACCAATGCATGGCGTATGCGGACGACGTCACAGTTATAGCAAGAACAAGAAAAGAACTAGCGAGAGCCGTAAAGAAAATAGCACAAGAAGCAAAACAGTATGGGTTAGAGATGAACCAAGATAAAACAAAGTATATGGTAATGGGACAAACACGGAAGATGATAGAAGAGAGAAATTTGACGATGGAAATAACCAATAAAGAATACAAATTCGAAAGGACGGAAAAGTTCGTATACCTAGGGACAATTATTGAGGAAAATGGGCACGAAGAGCAAGAGATAAGGGCAAGAATTGCAAAAGGAAACCGTAAATACGGAAGCCTGATTACGCTCATGAAATCAAAAAATGTGTCAAGGAAAACAAAAGAGAGAATCTACAATACAGTCATAAGACCTACTGCCGCCTATGCATGCGACACGTGGGTACTGAACAAGAAGGAGGAAGAAAAGATGAAGAGATGGGAAAGGAAGATGCTGCGAGCTATATATGAAGGAATAAAAAATGAAGAGGGGTGGAGGAGAAGAACAAATCGTGAAATAGAGGAACTATACCAGAAACCTAACATCATAGCAACTATTAAGGCGCAGCGAATGAGATGGCTGGGACACCTGAAAAGGCTAAGTGGAGAAAGGTTACCAAAGCTAATCCTACATAGAAGACCAATAGGAAAGAAAACGAAAGGCAGCCCCAGAAAAAGATGGATGAGCAGGGTGGAAGCAGATATGAAAGAGATGAAAATTAGAAATTGGAAAGAAGCTGCAAGAAACAGAGGAGAATGGAAGAAGATAGTGCGGGAAGCCCTTGAAAGAAGATGGTAAAAATAAGTTAAAGTTGATTAATTAAATGTAAATGTAAAAGTAAAATATACGGTACCCCCCACCCAAGAAAAGCGCCCTTTCGTGCTTTCCAAGAATACTTCGACACTCAGCATCACTTCGTTTCGCTAATACAATGAAATATTATGATTAAGTTATTTATAAAAAAAAAATTATTTTGCCGAAGACCATACCTCAAAAATTGATGTTGCCTTCATTTTCGGAGAACCTATGGTATGAAAACGATCCAAGACTTCAAGAAGATTCCTGGCGACCGGAATCATGTACACATACGAACATACATACCCCGCACAGCACGTTTAGGCACCCCCCAATACGAGGGAGGGATCTAGTGGGCTGGGGTCTTCACCAAAAGGTGCGCACAGCCGAGACGGAGAGTTGGTATAGTGGCTTCATTAGTCGGTTGGCACGAATTTTAGAGATATTTGACTCAGAGTGGTTTTCGATATGAGGGAATTTCAATACTTCGTACACTTCGTGTCAAAGTAAGTTAGTAACATAAGCTAATTAAATGAGATATGATGTAATATTTAAAATGTATGCCCTAGGCCTTCATGGCCTGTTGTGCAAATACAATATATTGCAAGAAAGTATAGGGGAATTTGGCCTAAAACGACATACCACTTTTATAACATTAAGTAAATTGTTTATTTATTGAAAGATCATTGCCAAAAAACTGACATAAGATTGTCTTAACATAATGATTCATCTGCACATATAAAAAACATAAAAAAATTAAAGTATGTTCTTGCAAAAATCCTTACAACCAAATCATTAATGTGTCATTTTACCCATACTATCTTGCCTAAAATGACACACCTGTGATTATAGCTTGCATATTTCAGAAATATATTGTTTTGTTTTGGGTGTATCCGCACATTCACAGTAGGCCCATTTGTTGTACACCATGCATTTAATCCAAGGTTCTCCAGATTTGGAAAGAAAGTACAACTCATTGCAATATAGACAGGGGGGGTTAGTTTCACAAATTTGTGACAAATTTTTTTCGCCCGTTTAGCTGCTTTGCTTTCCTCAACTGCCTTCTCTATTGCCTGGGCTTTCATCTCTTCTATATATGGACTACTTGTAAGCAGTTAGCTTAAGTGCCATTTGAAAACTTTCTAGCTAAAGGGTACACGCAGTTAAAAACGCCTAATGTCAAAAACTGATTTGTACCGCGGAATTCAAAAGAAAAGAAACTCTCCAACGTCTTCGAGTGTCCCTCAAACAAAAGTTACCTAAATCAGAAGCGAAAGTGGATGAACAATACGGCTATAAAACTGCATCTGTTAAAATCGAGAGTGAATTTCGAGTGGGTCATAAACATCGAACCCTTTTGGCAAGTGAAAGTGAGCCGGCTCTTCGTCTTGTAAATACAATACCATTGTTACAACTAGAATAGGAAATCCTTTTGTAAATTGTACAACCAGGGTATATATACGGAAGCGATGGAGCTTAAAGATCATAGCATACTAGGTCTTAGAGCTGAACTACCACCTTTGGTTGTTCAGCACACGACGAGTCAGATTCTCAACGTGTTATCAAATTTCAATACTTACTGAAGCATTCACTTTGAATGTTTCAGGAGCTAAGTGTCAGATTCACAAATGCTCATACCTATGTATTCTGATTAACCCGACCTATTCGCTCCGCACTTGTAATAGTATAGTAGCTAATCCGCACATTTAATTTATGTCTGTAATCTGTTGCGTTTAATAAAGAATATTAGGAGTGATATATATTCGTGTGTGTAATTTTTAACTAACACCATAATATATTCACATCAAACGTTCCTTCAGCTTTTCTTCTTCTTTTATTGCGTTGGGTCCCAGAAATACTTGGTAGTGGTGAAATGTCTTGAGGTCGAACTGTTACAAGATTCTTGCTAGGAGTCTCATCCTTTTAGATTTCAGACAAATTTTCAGTTATCATGGAAGCACACGTGCATTATTTTGTGTTTGTAGAACTTCATTTTCCAAAAAGACCTCTGTATTTTGTGCGACGTTTGTAGCTAATGCTGGGTTAAATAAATAATCTGGAAAAATATCTGGATTGAGAGGGCGAATTCCAGTCTTCTGGAATCCACTTCAGTAAGAAAGATATAAGTAAAATTAAATTATTTGAACATTTTACTCAAATAAGTACATATAACTTCATGTACAAAAACCTACTTAAGTCCAATTTACTGAATAGGACAACCAAAATGAAAATTTATAAATCTGTGATTAGACCAATTATGACATACGGGTGCGAACCATGGTCTTTAACGCTAAATGAACAAAACAAACTGCGAACAGCAGAAAGAGCGATAATGCGGAAAATATGGGACCCAGTGCAAGAAGCTAACGGAATGGTGCGTAGAAGAACGAACGCGGAGCTGTACAACATAATGCGCTTTATCAAGTCCCAGAGGTTGAGATGGATGGGGCACGTGGTAAGGATGGCCGATAACAGAAGCGTCAAAAGCATAATGGAATGGAACCCGCAATACGGAAGACCCAGGGGCAGGCCAAGAGAGAGGTGGATAGATGGAGTGCAACGGGACCTAAGGGTGCTTCAGATTGACAATTGGAAAAGGATAGCACGGAACAGGGTCCAATGGAGGATGATCATCCAAGAGGCTAAAATCCACAAAGGATTGTAACGCCGGTTAAGTAAGTAAGTAAGTACATATAAAATGACATAGTATGTCATTTTAAACTAACAAGAGGTGTGTCATTTTACACTGATATGCGCGTCACGGAAGATTGTTCAAAAACTTAACTTAAAATTAATTTCTAACAGCTGAATCAACGTTTTCGGTTTAAAGAATAACTAAGGAATTACATGTAATCTATAAAAAGATTTGGTTAGCGTCTTTTAGTTTTTTATGCTTAAATGTAGTATTAGAAAAAAACTTTTCAACATAGTACGGAAACTTTACAACTGAATGTGGTGACATTGTTAACTAATCTCGTACACAGACAGTGGCGCGGGAGTTTATGAAATGTATCTTGTTTACTCGTGCCAATTAAAAAAAACGTGATCTATGTCATTTTACCCTAGTATGTCATTTTAGGCTAAACTCCCCCAATATATCGTAGATGTTACGGAATAAATAAGGTGTTAACAAATATCAAATATTTGTTTAACCTGTTACCTAAATGCTTTGTTTCAAGATTTTCTTCGAGTAAATACGACGAAAAATGCTTATTTAGGTTATTTATATCTAATCTAACCTAACAGTTTATCGGTTAGGTATACCCATATATTTATACTATTATATTGCTAGTAGGGCCTGGGAACGCGCGAAAACATTACGGCGCCGACATACTCTCACTCTGAGTAGTAAATTTACGTGTTTCGTGCGCATGCCTGAGAATTCAAACTCCGCCTTTAGAAGCGAATTTTAAACTTGACCACAGCTCACCAAATACATGGAAGAGTTGGTTGTCTGTCTCACTTACGCGGTGACCTTGAAACGGTAAAGAAGCCGACCTGCTATTGATTACTAATGATAATCAATGGTACTAAAAATCGCAGATCAACCCTCTTACAGTTTATACACCACGGCAGCTCTGAAAGGTCTTTACTTACCGCGATGGCCAAGCTAACTTACTTTCGGCGATTTAGTCGTGGGTCTAATCATCAACTGTATCCCTGCAATCTCTTCAAAAAAAAAAACAGGGCGCCAGAAATCAGAAGATTTCGAGTAATTACTAAAATAACTACAAGCAACTAGCGTTTATTTAATAATCAATTATCAGTTGTCTTGTAAAATCAGTAATACACATTAAGATTGATTTAAATATAATCGAAATGTCATAATACAGTAGTATAAATATATTGAAGGATGCAGCACGCACCAAAACCCCTTTCGGGTTCCCAAATTATGTTTGAATATTAAATCACTCAAGGAATAAGCTTATTTCTCTCATATCGTTCAACCGTTTACCCGGTTATTGAATTCAAGAGGCGTGTAAGCACTTTTTACAAATTGCCTAATAAACATCAAAGTTATAGTTCAATAATTGATCAAGTTTAAATATCGTAATAATCAAATACATATCAAATAAAAGCATATGTTAAAATTAACTATATAATTAAGTTATAATCAAGACTGTAATTGCAAACTTGATAGTGGTTGGTTTTGGAAATTAAATTTCCGATATTAATTATGCTTAGTGGTGAATTATTGTAACCAGCCGAGCCAGATAAATTCTAAGGCCGGTTTGGTCATCTGCTTTCAAAGCGAATGATAACTGCCAAGATAGGCACTAACCTTGGATATCGGCGCCTGTTAAGTGTGGGCGGAAAAGCTGGCTAGAGTTGCTGTTGTGAACTACCAAGGTTGTCTTAATGGCCCGTGATTGAAGCAGAATCAAATCCCAGGTTGAGATGTTTAAGATGAACTTCATTCGGCGGAATCGCTAATTAAGGCGGCTCGGTGTCCAGATTGAATTTGCTGGTTCAAACCACTATTTAAAAGCTAAGGAAAGGGGAATTAAAAGTTTGAATAATGAACAAAGAAGCGCAATCATACCTGATTTAGGTTATCAGCTCTCGGAAACGAAATTAATTAATTGTAGTGCAATAGCACGCACAATGATTTGACAGAAGCCTGTTGCTTCGTTGAAATGCAGGAAAGAAGTGCCTGCGAGACCCACAAGCGAGAAACAGCTGAAGGCTGGAGCGTCGCGATAACGAGCAATTCGGAAAATCCAGAATCGGTACCATTGCGCGGAACAAGATTTGATATTATTTGAAATACAGCGGATTATAACTCAAGTGAAAATATACGGGCTGGCGCGAAATAGATGGGTAATTGGCGAAACAAATAGACAGAGCTAAAGATTTGTTTCAACCTCCCCACTCATAGCCGCTAGCAATGTAGTAGATATTAACCCTTTCAATGCGAAAGCCGTATATATGCGGTTTGGATTTTTCGTGCGTCTGCTGCGAAAGCCGTATATATACATTGAAATACATCTTATGCGTGCAGAAGCAAAATATTTACATGTTTCGGATTGGGGGTTGTTTTATATGGTGGGAATAATTATTCGCAGTCACCTCATGCCCGCGGCGATCCAGTGACACTTGTGCAACAAAAGGTGTGTGACAATGGCTGACCAATTGCCTATGCCAAGAAGCGACAAATATTAGACGCTAAACAGTTCCCTTCACAGGCAGTTGAGTCTGCGCCAGGAGCGCGCCTCACGGAGATGGTTAAATATATGGGTATACCTAACCAATTTTGTTTTGTGCATTAAAACTTTGTATTGTATTAAACTTTTCATGATTTAACGTATTGTGTATTATTTATTAAAATTTTATTGATTTTCAATTTTTGTGGCGACATAGTTTTAGTTTTTCCGATGTGGCGACATATTGCACTAATACCAACAATATGCTTGACTGCCGGACTGGATTCCATTTCTGGTAACTACACAAGGATTTTATATATCGTACGCTCTCCAGCTACCATGTGAACTAACACCTGTGATAGTCCTTACCCCTAACAAGGGAATGCTTCCTCAATTTTGACAGGCAAAGAGGGCTTATAGAACCTAAACCGACCATAATTTAAATACGGGAAAGCGGGACGTTCAGAAATTTACAAGAGTGGGGGTATATAGTAAGGAGTCTGGGGGCATGAGCTCCCCGGGGCCATGGACTAATTTTTTTCAGAAATTAGGTCACCAAAATCTTATTTTTCTGCATATTTAATGAAAAATGTTGAGATCCGTATCACTACCGTAGCTACTTTTTAACTACAACTTGCTAGCTTTTATTGTATTTTTTAAGTTTAAGCATTAACATGAAATACAAGTGTCGCACTATTTTAATTTAAAGTATGTGATAAAACTAAAGTCAAATTAACAAAATAAAAACTTCACAATAAGTATAACCAAAAAGCAATATGCTCTTTGGTATAACATAATTTATATGTATGAGTATAATACGAGGTCCGACAATTATATTATAAGACTGGTGTAAAAAATGTACTTTATTTTAAAAATAATACAATTTAACAATGTTTCCCTTCAAAGTACTCCCCTTCCCTAAATATATAGCGTTGCATACGTCTTCTGATGTGAGACTGCGAAGTAGGGTTGCTGTTTTTTTTCTTTACCTGTTCTAAAGTCTCAAAGTGGGTGCCTTTCATCAATTCTTCATTTTTGGGAACAGGTGAAAGTCGCAGGGGGATAAATTCGGCGAATACGGTGGTTAGCTAAGTACAGGGATTCTTTTATCCGCCAAAAATTGCTTCACGGAAAGAGCGTTATGGGGACCATTTTAGCACACACTTTTTGCATGTTCAACTCGTTATGTAGAATTTCTCACACTGTCTCTCTGTTAATATTTACCATTTCTGCAAGCATTCTCACACTCAGACGTCGATTCTTTCTGATGATTTCATTAATTTTTTCACCGTTTTTGTCGGTTTTTGATGTGCTGAGGCGCCCTTTGCGTTCATCATCTTCGACTGCTTCCCAACCCCCGGAAAATCTCTTATGCCACATAAAAATCATTGCACGTGACATACATGTTTCCTTGTAAACTTCTTTCAACAGTTGAAAACATTCTGTGGGAGTGTATTAATAGAAAGGAAGAAACTACAAAACACAAATATCTACATAGATGAAGACTACCTAAAAGAAGTGCTAGAAGAAAGAAAACTGTTGAAACCCAAACTCCTTGCAGCAAAGAAAAAAGGAAAACATGCTTACATCAAATACAACAAAGTAGTAATAGATGGAAAGAATCTAAAAACAACAAAATGAAGGAAGAAAATTAGAAGAAGTTGCAATAAACAATGAACAACATGGAAGTGAAAACAAATATGCTACAGAGAAAGAAACGGACAATTCAGAGGAAGATGGAAGCGAAGATGAAGATGCAAGAGAAAAGGGGAAGGAAAAACAGTCACAAAAGAAATAGATCCAAATTACTAGAAGTATCAATGGAAAACCCACACAAAAAGAATAAAACTAGAACATCATCACCAACAAAAGAGAAGGGCAAAGTATTAGTACAAACCCTAATGGCACCAATAAAAGAAATGGAAGGAAAAGTAGATGGGTCAATAGGAAGGGGACCTACTAACTTAGGAAGCAAAACAAAATAGCAAAGAAAGAAGGCATCGGACACCACGATAACAAAAAAGGCAAGGGAAAAGGCAAATGAGAAGGAAAATAATAAAAACAAAAAAGGAAAACAGTCACAAATTAAAAACATAAAAGCTGAAGTAAAAACCAAGGCAAAAATAAGTCAGCTAAAAATTGCCACATAGAACATAACAACACTAAAGGGAAAAGAGAAGGAACTAATAGAAGAACTGAAGATGAGAAAGATACAAATCTATCTTAGGAGTAAGCAAAACTAAGAAAAATGGACAAGGAGACAAACAACTATACTACTCAGGAAACGAAGAAGGACAGAAAACCAAAGAGGGAGTCGGTATAACATTATGAGAAGAAATTAACCAAAGGATAAGAAGCTGGAACTCAATCACCTCAAGAATAATAGCAGTGGGAATATAAATAGGAAACAAAATAATAATAATACACACATACGTTCCAATACAAGGAACAGAAGAAAAAATTATGGAAAAATACTACAACAAACTACAAGAAACGTTAGACAACTATACAGGAACAAATGAAAATATATTATTAATGTGAGACTATAACGCCAGAGTTGGAAACGACAAAAACAGAGGCCTAGGAAGTACAGTAGAATAAGGATAAGCGGAAAGAAATAGCAATGGAGTGAAACTACTACAATTTAGTGTAGCAAACGACCTCAAAATAGGAAACACGTTTTATGAACAAGAAATCAAATATACATTTGAAGCAATAGAAAGAAATGCAAGAAGCCTAATAGATTACATAATATAAGTACACCAAACAAATGGAACAACTAGAACAATGGGTCAAAATAAATAACAAAGCTGACCTAAACACACAGCATAAATTAGTAACCACAAAGATTAATATTAACCTCCCAGAAAAACAAAACACGAAAACCTATAAGCTAGGTACCAAAGATAGGAAAGTTAAAAGAAAGAGAAATAAGAGAAGATTATAAAAGTAGATTAGAAGAGGAAGTTAGTAAATTCGGGGAGGTAAAGGAGGAAATGACAGGAGCAATGGGTAACATTCAAAATAATACTATAATCAGAAGTAGTGAAAACATGTGGAGAAAATAAAGTAACACCACACATAAGAAACCATATGGTGGAACAAAGAGGTAAAGGAAAAAATAAGGAGTAAAAAGAAGGCATGTAAGAAATATTTACGGACAAACAACGAAGAATACGTTAATAGGAGAAAAGAAGCAAAAGAGAAATTAAAGATAGCAAAAAGAAAAATCTGGGAAGAATTTGGAGAAAAAGTACAAAACCCCTTCCACGAAAACAACAGAAAGTTTTGGAACACGGTAAAATCTTTAAAAACAAAAAGAAGCAAATTAAATTCATGACAGAACACAAAAGACAAATAAGTCCAAATGAACAAGAAATAAACATAGAGGAAGAGCAAGAAGAAACTGGAGGAATAACACAAGAAGTAACAAAAGCGATAAAAGAAACCCGAGTAGGTAAAGCAGGAGGGCCAGACAGGATAGCACCCGAGATGATAAAAAGGGGAGGAAATAAAGTAATAGAATGGATGACAGAAATATTCAATAAGGCATGAAAACGAAACCAAATAGTACCGGAAGACTGGGAAAGGAATACACTGATACCAATATACAAAAAAGGAAATGGAAACGATTGTGAAAACTACTGCCTGGCACCAGTCGCACTAAAGATATATACGTGTAGTAAGATATTAGAAAAGAGACTCAGAGCGGAGATAGAGGGAAAGATAGAAGACGAACAAGGAGGATTCAGAGCAGCAAGACAGACCACTGACCATATAAGTGTACTAAGGAAAATAATAGAAGACAAAATTGGATCAAATACAGAACTATTTATGACATTTATAGACCTAAAAGCGGCCTTCGACACGATCAAGATATATAGCATGTGGGAATGCCTAAAACAACTCCAAGTAACACCAAAACTAATGTCCACAATAAAGAGTATATACAGAACAGTACAAGGCATAGGGCAGATAGATGGACTAAAGTCAGAACGATTCACAATAAAAATAAGTCTCAAACAAGGAGATTCATTAAGCCTTCTGTTATTCATCATTTACATGGATAGAATAATGAAGAACTGCATGAAGAAGAAGACACCCAAAACAACTATAGGGTACAAAGACCTACAACCAATAAAAATAGAAGCACTAATGTATGCGGACGATATAGTCCTTATAGCTGACAAGATAATAAAGATGCAGAAACTAATAGATATTGCAGTGGTATTAGACCATATGGCTCTGCTCTGATTGCAGTTCAATATTAAAATTAAATTAAAGCACAGAGTAGGGATGGTTTATCTAGCTAGTTAAATGTCATTCCGTAAATGCATTGAAAAAGGGATGCTTGTGTAAAAAAGAAATGAATCGATTAAGGAATGCAAAGGAGACAACTTGCTTTTCACAAGGTTAAGAGTAAAATTTTATATCAATTAGTTATTAGGTGAGGCTGAGTGAATAGCCAAACCAAATTAAATAATCACAAAAGGGTTTGCCAAGTGCAGGTTATAAAGCGTAGAGTTCAATTTAACTAGTTAGTACAATTTGTGAACAATTCTAAAAGGGCATTAGCCAGGAAAGATGAGAATATTGCAAAGAGCAAATAGTGCAGGCGTAAACTAGCAATTGTAAGAAGCAAACATGACTTGATAAAACTGGAAAAGTAGACACAAAATTAGGCCAGGAAACGAGGAAAGGAAGACAGTGAGAAACCAGGGAACAATTATGAAGGAAGTGAACGAAAAACTAGTCAATGTAAATACGTGAGTGAACATGAAACGCACTCAATAAAACGTGGAGTGGCACAAAGACACTGTGACAATTTATAAAATGTGGACAATAATTTTAGAAATGTAAATTGTTTAGATCTAATTATTTATAAGAATGTTTAATATAATATGTAAGTCATTTAAACTCAGTCAATGTCCTGTTTATAGTTATAAGATTCGTTTTTGTTTAGAAAGGACGAAAAGAATTAACAATTGAATAAAATTAATTCTGACATGCAGTGTTTGGGCTCTTATTTAAACCAAGTTTTTACCTATTAAATAATATTTTATACAAATAAAAAGTATACCATCGTGTTGAGCACATCGCAGAGTACCAGTGAAAGTGTGGGTAACATTTTCCCAATAAAAAAATTATTTGCTGCAAGAAGCTTCCGAAGCTGCGGTAGCGACCACTTCAAATTTATGAAGGCCGATAGCAGCGGAATAAAGGATTCGACACTAGAACTGATTACTGGGGCACATCACGTGGAGCTGTAGGACAACGCCCAGCAACAGAAACCCCGGGGACAGCTACTCTAAGAGAAGATTCGAGCGAGGCCCCCTTTCCGAAGAATGGTCGGTACCATCTGAAAAATTTAAGGTACTGTAAAAAGCTTATTAACATTGTGAGGAAGCAGAAATTTGTGTACGAGAGAAACATTACCGTTGTGAATAAGATTCATGCATATCCATGCCTCCAGCTAACGCATTTTGCCAATTATTCATCCAAGTAGAATTGTGAGGTTAAGGGAGGTTATAACAATTGCAAATCCAAGCCGCGTCTGTGCGACGTAGTAGAACCACGGCCTTCTGGATTAGCGTGCCTGCCGGCTCTCCCCGGCCTGTTCATTTGCAAGCTTTTCGAGTGCTCCGCGTGGCGCTGTTACCGGGGGATTTGTAAGGTCACTAGATTAATACACTAAGGGATTTGGTAGCGTTAGCTCAGCGTTTAAACTGCAGATGGCGGAACTGGCGCGGCGGATTCAACAAAATACTTTCAATTTGATCTTTTCGCGCGCACAGAATGCTTGATTTTTGCGCGCAAGAACAATTTACAAACGCTATCATAATAATATAAAATTTTGACGTTTCTACGTACGCATTTTCGTTTATTGTAAATTTACTTTGTTGCTTCTGTGAAAATCCATTTTGTATTTTTATTCATACAAAAATGTCGAAAACACATCATAAATGCTTCGTTGCAACATGTAAAGATTATAAAACAACTAAGGTCTTTCATCAATTTCCCTCAGATAACTTTTTACGAAGTAGGTGGTTTGAAAAATTAGGTATAAACCCTAGTAGGAATTTTTAAAATAATATCTTTCAGTACTTAATATAAATTTTATTTTAATGCAGATACAAAAGTGCCTAGAACTGCTGTAATTTGTAGTTTGCATTTTGAAGACGATTGTTACAGAGCTGCTAGTCGCAAATTATTAAAACGTACAGCAGTGCCTAAGCTCCATACAGTAATTCTTGAAACAAATTTTTTAAACATTCTTCACTGATAATATGTTTTAGAGAAGTATTTCGAACATTCCTGCTGGTATACCAATCCAAACTAACACTTTTCCTGGACCTGCAAACATACCTTTGCTTTCAACTCCACTTTGTTACCCTTCTACTTCCAATGTGGTTAGTATTTATAAGTAGGTATGTACTAGAATCCGTAAATACTTAAATTTTATTTGAAATTCTAGATAAATGATAAAGGCATTCAATTCAGTGTAATTAGCGAAAACCTAATAGAAAATTATAAAAAGAAAATCAGAGCGTTGAAAATGCAAAATACCCGACTAATTAAAAAAAATAAACTAAAAGACCAAGAAATATTGGAACTGAGGAAAACAATACAACATTCAAATTGTGAGACGGTAAAAAAGATTCAACAAGATGCAGTTGTTAACAATAATTTGTATGCAACTTTTTTGTTTGATCAAATTTTAAATTACTGTAAATCAAAACCAAGATTTTCTGAACAAATAATTCGAAATTGTATCATTTGGAGAATATCTTCGCCAAAAGGTTATGAGTTTTGCCGTTCACATTTGCTAAAACTACCGTCTAGAGTAACACTTCACCGTTACAGCGGGGCTGGTAGAAACGTAACTGCTCTCATAAAATCTAGACTTCAGGTAGAAGCAGAGTCATTACTACCTGTAGAACGAGTGTGCAGTCTGGTAATTGACGACATGGCCATTAAGGAAAAATTGCAATACAACAGAGCACAGGACCGATTACATGGTTTAGAAACCACAGGTACAACAAAAACAATCGGCAAAAGGCCAGTATTGGCTAACCAAATGCTTTGTTTTGTTATTCACGGTCTTTCAACAAAATTTACGATACCAGCTGCATACTTTTTCCATAGATCGTTAAAGACATCAGATTTTTATCAGTTAACGTTGAATGTTTTAAAACTGCTACATGAGTGTGGATTTCTGGTAATTAGAATTGTAACCGATAATCACAAATCTAATGTGGGACTGTTCAAGGCATTTTCAAATAACAAACTTTCTACGCACATTCAACATCCAATAACACCAAATATGCCACTATTCTTTAGTTTTGATTATTGCCATGCAATAAAGAATGCAAGAAACATATTTCTCCACCATGACATGAAGACTGAAGAAGGTGTTATTTCTTCTACTTATTTAAAAAACCTGTATCAATTACAGAGAAATTTAATTATAAAGCCTGTTAGATTTTTAACAGAAAAACATTTATATCCCAGCAACTTCGAGAAAATGAATGTTAGACGGGCTGTACAATTATTCTCGCCTACTGTAACTGCTGCTTTAGAATATTTAAGACAGTACTCAAATTCGCCTTATGATTTCTCTACATCAAAAGCCACCATTACGTACATGGAAATGATGTATTTATTTTTTCAGTTACACGACGTTAGTGACAAAACAAAGCACGTTACTCTACTGGATGAAAAATGTGCACCGTACATTAACATTAATGATGAAAGATTGGTCTGGTTAAGAGATGTATTTCCAGTATATATTAATTCTATACAGGAAACTTCAAAAAAAGGTGGCATGAAAGGATTAACTAAGGAAACTGCAGAAGCACTAAAGTTCACCGCACAAAGTACTGCTGAATGCATTCAATATCTTCTTCAAGATGTCGGATTTTATTATGTTTTAACAAGGTCTTTTAGTTCAGATGCTATTGAATCGATGTTTAGCGACGTTCGGCTAAAAGGTGGCTCGCAGGACGCCACCGATGCACAGGCTGCAGAGAGTGCAATTAAAAGAATCGTCAAGTGTGGAATAATTAAAACATCGGCATCTGCTAACGTATTTTCTGAATGTGACTATAGCAGCAATATTGGACAAATTCCAGATACTGATAATGTGATGTCATGCTTTACAGTTGAACTTCCTGAAGAATTAAAAGAATTAATCCTAGAATTAAAAAACCTTTCTACTCACTTACATTATGGAATTGTGTCTGCTTCAGTGGCTTTCTTAGCAGGTTATATTGCAAGAACTATAGAAGAACGAACAGAGTGTGAAACTTGCCTAAATACAATTTTAACCAATTCCTGCTCAAATCCGCTACTGGCTCTTATAAATCTACAGGATCGTGGTGGCTTGAAATATCCTAGTAAAAATTTTACTTGTTTAATAAACCAATTAATTCAGCTGGTTTTAAATATATTTGAATATTTACCCCAGGAATGCAATCCTCGTAATATATTAACCGTTCTCCTTCTAGATCCTCTAACCACTTCAAATTTCTTTATCTGCAAGATTCATACCAAAGATATATGTAGTATAATTTTAAGTAAATTGCTAAAACCGGTAATAACCAACCTCGCTAACACACGGACAGATAAAATATATGGAACGCCATTGCATGCCAAACCTCATTGTCGGAAAGTGCTGAAACTTTGAAATCAAGCGGATGACCACCATTTCCAAGGGCATACAACTGGATAGATGCAGCTGGGTCGAACAATTCTAATTTTCCAGGCTCGACTTGAAAAATAGAAACACAAAACGGTTCTTTTTAGAACCACAAAATGCAAAATTAAGAATAGTTCAGCTGACGCTAGTTTCAATTAAGAAGTCTTTTAAATGCAAAAAAATAATTTTATTAGAGAGTATACAGAATTAATGTAAAACTAACCTAATTTAACGTTTCCGTCACAGAACAATAATCCAATCAACAAACCAAAACTGACAGATAAAAGCTAAGTTTCAAACCGGCTGGCGTGGTTCTGAACTTCAATCCCCCGATATGCCGAGTCACAACTTTGTAATGCTATTTGTCACAAATGAACAGGCCGGGGAGAGCCGGCAGGCACGCTAATCCAGAAGGCCGTGAGTAGAACAAATTAATCGCTGGAACAGAAGACAATTAGAAGCGCTAAAACACTAGAATTCAAATAAATACCTGGTAGTTTGTTTATAAGTTTGAATTTTTTCAAGTCAAAAACGCTTACTGCAATCTAATCAAACCATTTTGTAATTTTGACAGCCTCGCTTACATTGCGACTGCGTATTAGGATTAATTTGAGCACACAGTGGCGTGCCAGCGTAAAGTAAAATAATAAATTAGCAGGAACCTAACGCTTTTGAACTGAGTCAAGTGCCTACCGAGCTAGCGTTTAGAAAAATTGAAATTGCAGATCGATGAAACATAAAAGGGGAGCAAAATACTATTTTATTTGAATAAATAAATAACAGCCATCTGATCTTAAACAGTCTAAATCTATAAATCTGTATAAATTTTATTATTAAAACTGTCGAGTACATTGCATTAATTTTAGGGACCTTTGCAATATATGGACATTAGAAGTGGAAGCGATGGAAATGACAATAAACGAGAGCAAAACCAAGACGATGCACATACAAAGAAATAAGGGAAATAACATACAAGATTTCACATGCAAGGGAAAGAAGTTAGAATCCCTAACGAACTTTGAATGTCTGGGATCGATCATAAGCAGCGACAGAAGGATAGAAACAGCAATAGCCAATAAAATAAAGAAAGCAACAAACATATACTACGCTATCAACCGGACGCTGTTAGGGAAAAAGGAAATAGGAAAGAAGACAAAGCTGCAAATACATAACACTATAGTAATCCCAACAATGACATAGAAGTACTACCGACACTCATAGAACAGGAAAGGAAACTAACTGCAATATAATATAATAATTTTTTTTTATATAAATGAAATACTTGAGAAAGATACAAAGAGTAACAAAACTAGATAGATGAAGAAATAAAGCAATATATAAGGAACTTAAACAAGAACGAGTCACAATAAAGATAGAGAAAAAACAGCTCGCATTGGTTCGGACATGTTAGAAGAATGAACCCAGATAGGAAAACCAAACAATTCTTATACGCTAAACCAATAGGAAAGAAAACAGCGGGGAAACCGAGGAAAACACTAAACAACATCATAGAAGAATTAGCAATGAAACACGACACAACACAAGATCAAATGCAGAAATTAGCAGCCAATCAAAAAGATTGGAGGAGTTGGATGACAACCAAATACCCGATTCCGTAATGGTAGAAGCGATCAGGGAAAGAAGAAGAAAAAGTTATTTTGACTGCTGAAACTGCTGCTTTTCCAAATATATACTTTTTTAAAACTGGAAAAGGCAAAGGGGAAACACAAACGCCCGACACAGAAAAGATAGCTCAGGCAGGAAATCGGTTTTTTCTTCTTCTATATGGAGCAAAGCTAATGGAAACGTCTTTGAACAAATATCGTATATGTCTATACGAGATCAGTTACCAACAGTAAATTTAATTTATCATTTCTTCCACCAACAGCGGCTACTGCCAAGCAACATTGACTAAATTCCTATAACCAAATACAAGTGGTTGGGCAACCTTCTGTCACTCAATAAATGGGGCTGGAAGCGATCGAATAACAAACTCGTGCCGATTACAACACTGGACGATCCGGTTCCAGACACCTTACTGCTTTTCATATCTTCCAAATGTGCAAAGGGTTGTGGACCAGTTCCCGGATGCAGAAAAGTGGGGCTGAAATGCTCTGTCATTTGTGCTCATTGTCGTGGACAGTTGTGTTTAAATAGTCCACTGCAAAATCTTAATGGCGTCGATGAAGCAGAAACCGAGCTGCAAACTTATTCTAGTTATAGTCAAGCTGAAGATGAACGGGATATTGACACCTCTGAAGCAGACATTCTAGAAATAGGTGAATTTGCTGATGATGCTGAAGAGGCTTTAACATATACATCGACTAAAAGACTTATTATATTAAGATGTTTTAATATCTTTAATATATTTGGCTACCTTTAAATATGTTGTAATAATACTTATGTAAATAGGTACTGTTAGGTGCTGTTATGATGGCAGCGTACATTAAAGTCTTGTGTTATTATTATTATTTGTTATTTAATGTTATCATTTGTTATTGTTACTGTTATTGTTACTGCTATTGTTATTGTTATTATATTTTTTAAGTATTGTCAAAAAAAATCTAGGAGGTTTTGTAGCTAAATATAATCGTGCTACTTTAATCACGGATTATATTAGTTTTCCTATCTGGCCCCCTCTTCCAACATTTTCTTTTTTGGGGGTAGGGAGTAATGTTATGAGTTATGATCGCATAACCTAGTTTGGTGGCTAAGGTGACTCATCTAACAAAAAGTAACAAGGTACAATCTATCTTCTTATGCTAAGCACGTAGTTTTATTTAGTGCTCCGTTAATTAAGATATATATTGTAGTAATATTATTATACCCCACTTTTTGTTGGGGAGTAAGCATGTCACAATTATATAAATTGGAATAAATAAAATAAGTATTAGGTACCACAATTACTACACAGTTTTAATCTGAATAATTGCCTCTCTTAGGGTTAATTAAAAATTATGATTTGTTTAATTATTTGCAATAATAAATGATATGTTGTCCGCTATATTTTAATTATTGGCAACTAAATCAAATGAATGCGCCGGCTAGCTTTTGAGAACTCCAATACCAAAGGGTTGGGTTGCGACACACAGTATAAAATTTATCCTAGTATAGCAAACGCTCACTTATAAACGTGTGACAGTTAACCTCAAAGATTGAAAAAAGACAGAGCTGGCAGAACAGACAAAACTCCAGCGTAATTTGAACGCAAATCGACCAACAATTAATAAATACGCCTTAGGTAAACAATAACAATGAAATTTAACGAATCAAGTTTTTTAGCTAACCTGTATTTGTTTTCCTTCTACGTCATAGCTGACGCTAACTGGCAACTGTTTTATTTTTGGCTTTACGAATCCATGCCCGTCCACTGCAAAACCAAGTGTAATTTTCTTCTGGAACGCTTCCTGCGGCCGCCACCTGTTTCTGGACCACGAACGAAGTCTTCCCTAGGTGCTGCACTTTGCTGTCCACTTTTATCGGCTTCCAGCCTTCTCGAATTGGACTTCAAAAGTTGACCTCGGATCCGGATCACGTTTCAAAGGACGCCAACCTCGTACTGGGCTTCTGGAACGCCTTTAACTGCTGCTGCCTTGTTGTATGCCACAAACAAGGGCTCTTTTATACTCTGTACACTGCTATCTGCTTGCCACAGCACCACAACTTGCCAAAATATTTCTTCGAAGTCGAACACAAATGGGCGAAGCTTCAGGATCAATTTTGAACTTGATCAAATTATGCACAACTGGGCTCTGTACACTGGCGAATAAATAAAACCCAACAACTGGCACAAATTATAAACATTTAATGTAGGAATTCAAATCAAAACTGGGAGCCAATATTATAAACACCTTCTTGGCTTCCTTAATAAAAAGCAATAATAATTGAACATCTAGGTATCATAGCAACAAGTTAACAATTGTTTCAAGTAAATTTTTACAATGTTTTTCCTTAAATACTAAATTGATTTTGCTAAGTATCATTCCGGAGCACTTTAACCGCACTTTTGATTGCTTTTATGCACTTTTAGTTTATAAACATTGGTTCACAAGTTATTTAGCATTGTATTGTAGTTTTCTATCATTTTCAAGTTGCTTTTCACTTGCTCTTTGCATTCCTGTACTTCTTTACACTGATTTGTAACCCTTCAGCTGCGTTGTCGATTGTTGGCATAATGATATCAATACAGAACGCTGCATAAAACTTTTGTAACGCTTTGACACGTCTCTGTACTTAAGTAAATTCAATATTCTGTCAATATTACACTATTAACTTGTCAGTCATCATAAATTAAATGTATTTGCCACACCGAGCACAAATATTAAAAATAAGCTGAATGCGACCCTGCCGATACTGTTTCATTCAAATACTAGCCTCGGTTAATTAAATTACAGTTATTGCTAATCATGTCTTATGTAATTATCAATGTTTACTAGTGACTTATTGCTGCAATATATATTCTGGGCCTATTTATTATTCGTACGGCAATGCAACCAGAATTGCTGTAAGCATCATGTCATTATAATATAGTTTGAGGTATTACTTCTCTGAAGCAGTAACCTCAAAAGTACTTTTTATTTAGTCGAATGCAGGCTTTCACGGCCGTTGTCCATAATGGTAGTTTCTTATTTGCTCATTTTCAAATATTGGCTGTTCCTAAATGTACGAAATGAAGCAATTACTTTATATTGAATTTATTTATAACTTTGACTAGCCAAAGAAGATTCCTAATACCTTGTAATTTTCATCTCCTTTCAGTAATAAACTCAATTTTATTCTAGAAATACTATTTTAGATTTGCGGACTAGGCTTACTGTGGACACCATGCAACGAAACGCCCTATTTATTTTAATGCAAAACGGTGAGGAAATGAATACAAAAGCGTGAAAACTTGACCTAAATAAAGTAATGACTTTCATCGCTGAAATAGTATTTCAGAAATTATTGCATGGATTATCTATATTTCAGAACAGCCAAATTGAGAAAAAATGATGAGTTGTTCTCTACCAAGCAAAAAGGCTTTAATACTTTTTATAGGAAATTTTCTCCTCTACATATTTCCTAAGAGCTATCTTTATTGTCAAACTTGCGACTAGTGAGATACAGTGAAATATTCAACGATTGCTTCCTCCGGACCATGCTAGACGCTCGCATATTGTCAATGGTTCGCTGAACATCTGATGCACGATTTGTTGGATTCAACCTTTTTTTCGGATGAATCCTGGTATCACCTATGTGGGTACGTTAACTCGCAAACAATGAGACAACTTTTCTAAACACCTGGTTCATAATCTGACTTCCAGCATTTTCCTATTCCGTAATTAGGATGAATATATGTTTCATCTAGGAACATTACAGGTTTTTTGTTCGCACTTAGTTCTTTGTTATCTTTTATTTTTCTTAAATACCTAGAACTCCACGCAATTTTCTGTTGTCACAACCATTTTTTCCAATGAAAGCCTATTTTTGTTAGATGCTTTCTCAAAATTTCTCGACCGCCAGTATAGTTAACTTTCTCATATATTCTATTTACTAATACATTTAGACTCGATACTTTATGTTCCACAGTGTACATTTCATGAACCTTTCTTCGCAAAACTCCCAAATCAAAATCGTTGAGAATGATTTTTTGGTCTCCCTCGAGTTTCTTGTTCTTCAGATATGTTAAAGTAGTAGTTCCTGGAAGAAGTAAGGAGTAAAATATTACCTGCATTAAGATTTTTAATGAAAATGCCGAGAAATAAAATTTTGTTATATTATGTATTACCTGCTGTAGCATACTTCTTACGAACGTTGTTTATCAGAGAGGTTGATTTTTCACTTGCTGCAGTTGTTAGTTCTACAAATTGTTCTACCGGAAATATCAACCTTCCAGAAGTCTTCTGTTCACTAAAAAACTTTATGACGCTTGTAATGATACTTCTTGTTTCTGAATGCACAAGCTTTCTTGCTTTATAGCTCATTGTAATCTTATGTAAAAAGGAATTTAGTATTACATAAATATATAACAACAACTTAAGGTAGCATTTTAGAAGACATTTCATAGTTACGATTTGATGATAACCAAGCCGCCCAAAATTAAACGACGAATAGGTAAACAATAACAAACATAACTAACGAAATGGAAAGGCTGCAGGAGAAGATACAATTACGCCCGAGATGCTCAAAAAAGGAGGGCAATCAGTTATCAAGTGGCTAACAAGAATATACCAACAAGCGTGGACAACAGAAAAAATCCCCGAAGAATGGGATACGAAGCTGATAATACCCATATACAAGAAGGGTGAAACCACAAATTGCAACAACTATCTAGCAATAAGCCTCGCACCAGTTGCCCTCAAGGTCTACACGAAAATAATAGAAAGGAGATTACGAGCAGAATTAGAATATAAATTAGAGGACGAACAAACAGCGTTCCGGCCAGGAAAGCAAACCCAAGACCACATTTACACCATACGTACAATCATAGAAAAGAGACTGAGCAAAAATAAAGACACCTTCCGGGTAACAATGAGCATTTATAGAAATGTAGAGGGCAGAGTACGACTTAACGGGCACAAATCTCGTACTTTCAAAATGGAAAAAGGGGCCAAACAAGGCGACAGTCTGAGTCCACTGCTCTTCATAGTATACATGGATGGGATATTGAAAAAGTGTAACGCAGAAACCCGAAGATCAGGATTAGGATACTATAATCTACACCCAACAACGACCCGTGATCTATTATATGCAGACGACATCCTAATCATCGCTGAAAACACCACGAAGCTTCAACACAACGTGAATACGTGGAAAACTAACCTAGAGGAAAAAGGGATGACATTAAATATAAATAAATGTAAGATACTCCACGTCAGCAAACAAAGACAAGAAGAAAAGACTCCTATTGTAATAGAAGGAACACAATTACAATATGTAGAGAATTACGAATATCTAGGAACCATAATAAATGAGGAAGGCAAGATAGACGAGGAAGTAAAGAACAGGATAAGCAAAGCAAACAAAATCTACTATCAAATAAACAACACCTTCATAGGAAAAAAAGAAATAAGCACGAAGGCAAAACTGCATCTCTACAAAACCATATATACCCCCCACGTTACTGTATGGGTCAGAATCCTGGGCGTTAACGGATAAACAAAGATCAAAAGCCACGGCAGCGCAAATGAAGTATCTACGAAGAGTAATAAAGAAGACGAGAAGAGATAGAATCAGAAACCAAAGCATAAAAGACGAATTAGAACAAACGCCACTTGTAGAAGAAATTGAGAAAAAACAACTGAAATGGTACGGACACGTAACAGGTATGCCAACAAACAGATACCCCAAACAAATTCACGAAATGATAGCTGAGGGCAAAAGAGGAAAGGGAAGGCCAAGAATTACATGGGAAGACAACATCAAGGAGGCGGCAAGGAAAAGAGGGAAAACCATCCAAGAAGTAAAGGAAATGGCAAGAACGAGAAACATCTACAGGAAATGGATCGAGGCACCAACGCCACCTAGGCATAAGTGGGTTAAGAGAAAGAAGAAGAAGAAGAAGAAGAAGAAGAAGTAATCATATGTAAAAAGGAATTTAGTATTACATAAATATATAACAACAACTTAAGGTAGCATTTTAGAAGGCATTTAATAGTTACGATTTGATGTTATATAACCAAGCCGCCCAAAATTAAACGACGAATAGGTAAACAATAACAAACATAACTAACGAATAAAAGTAATACTATCAAAAATTAGCAAAACCGAATAATGACATTCGAGTGTGTGTTGATTTAACAAAGTAAAATCTGGGCGTGAAACGTGAGCGACACACCATGCCAGTGCTGGAGTCCACACTTGGGAAATTAAAGGGAGCCAAATTCTTCTTAAAAATGGATGCAGCTTCTGGATTTTGCCAAGTACCCTTTACCCCTGATTCGTGCAAATACACAACATTTATCACACCCTTTGGGAGATTTCAGTTCAAATGCCTTCCGTTTGGAATTACGTCAGCTGCTGAGCACTTTTAAAGGAAAATGAACAACTCCTCAAAGACCTTGCGGGTGTGGTGGTATATACAGATGACATTCTAGTGTATGTTTCAACAGTGGAGGAACATGACGAAATTCTAAGACAAGTTCTGTAAAAACTGAAAGATGCAAATGTGACTCATCTAAATCCATAAAAGTGTGAGTTCGGAGTCACCAAGATGAAAATTTTAGGACACATTGTTGGCGAATCCAGAATTCGTCCCGACCCAGAGAAAATCAAGGCGATTGTGACCCCACCGAAAGACGTTTCAGAAGTAAATCGTTTCATGAGAATGGTGAGCTATGTTGGAAGATTCGTGCCTCATCTTTCGGAAAAGGATCAACCTCTGTACGATCTAATGAAACATGACCGTTAGTTTCATTGAGGAGCAGAACAAGAAATAGCATTCGCAGAAATCAAAGAAATTCTGACGACCGAACCAGCGCTAAAAATTTTTGATACGAACAAACAAGCAATCGTTCAGACTGATGCATCATGCTACGGATTGGAAGCTGCTCTCATCCAGATTGATGATCAAGGTTACTGTCGGGTCATCTCCTACGCATCACGCACGATGACCGACACCGAAAAACGCTATGCTCAGATCGAAAGAGAAGCACTAGCAATAACATGGGGATGTGAGCGAGTTCAAGCGTTCATCACGGTGCTGAAATTCCTGATCGAAACTTATCATCAACCCCTAATCCAAATCTTTACGAATACAAGTTTGGATGACCTCTCACCACGACTTCAACGCTTCAGAATGAAAATGATGCGATGATGCATCACCCACGTTCCAGGCAAAGATCTTATTCTTGCCGACAAGAGTCCTCTGGCGGAAACAGCAGCAGCGGAAGAAATGCAAGAAGACAAAGAAGTGTACGTGTCGTTCGTCACCAGCTCATTCCTAGCTTCACCGCCAAAGTTGAAAGAAATAAGAAAATTACAAGCTGACGATCCGGTGATTCGAAACATCAAAAAATACATTTGTGGAGAGTGACCTCCAAAAAAGTTCCTAACACCACTAGCGAAACAGTTTTTCGACGTGCGTGACGACTTAACGAAACAGGAGGGACTTCTACTCTGAGGATTTAGAATAATAATTCCTCCAACACTGCAATGTGACATTCTAGAACGGATTCATGAGGGACATCTGGGCATCACAAAGTGCAGGCTGAGAGCCAGAAATTCAGTGTGGTGGCCTGGACTATCACTGGAAATTGAACAATTAGTGAAACAATGTGTGGAATGCAACAAAGTCCAGCCTTACCGACACGAACCGCTAATTTCAACGGAATGTCCATCACGTCCTTGGCAAATAATTGTTATGGATTTATTCAAGTATGGAGGACATTGGTACTTGAGTTGTTCGGACTTCTATTCAAGATACCCGGAATATGCAAAGTTGGAGTCCCTGACCTTACGAGTAACAATCCAGCACCTCAAATCCATATCTTCCCACCATGGAATTCCCGAAATCGTCTGTAGTGATAATGGAAAACAGTTCGAACCGACCAGAACATCCGAATTTCAACAATTTGCTCGGGGTTACGGGTTCAAGCACTTTACATCAAGCCCTATGTATTCCCAAAGCAACGGATTCGCTGAGTCGGATGTCAAGTTACTCAAACGGATTCTGAAGAAGAATCTGGACCCGTACAAAGCTATTCTTGAGTACCGCTCAACTCCTCTCTCTAACGGGTTTAGTCCAGCAGAACTTCTCATGGGCAGGAAGCTAAGAATAACCTTACCCATCATCCCTGTTCAATTTCTACCAAAACTGGTGCAACGAGGTGACATCGACGGGCATGAAGAGAAAAGAATTCGGTCTCAGGACAACTACGATCGTCGTCATGGTGTTCAAGATAAAAACTTTAATTCATGTGAAGTGGTTTGGATTAAAGATAAAGACTTGGGGTACAGTGAAAGATAACGTTGCTTCGAGATTCTTTACTGTCGAAACTGACCGTGGGGTGCTCCGAAGGAACTCTTATCACATCCAAAAAGCGAACCGTGACGAAATTCCAGAAGTTGAAGTTGATCCGGATATAACAAAAGACGATTCGGATAATCGAGGCTTAGTGACACTTGAAGTTCCAGAAACTTGAAAAACTCAGCTTCCTACTACCACAAAATCAGCATCAAGTGCTAAACCTGGTGGTCCAAGTACTACAGTGCAAGTGCAAATTAGAAGCGGACAAGTGATCGAACCACCTTAACGCTAGGTAGGTACAGGACTCAAAATCATAATCACTCAAATTTACTAAAAATACATTTTAAATCAAATGTAGTTAAAATTATTCAATTATTCTATTGTTTGCATTTAATGATTGTTGTTTTTGAATTTACATTTCTTTTCTTAAAAGGAGGGATGTAGTGATACCACTAGCCTAGATCAGGCAATACCCGCGCATGCGTAGTTATTAGTTACGTATGTCTAGTAGTCAAGAAGTACTCACATTCTCTAGTTAAAAGTGAACTTCTTTGTATTCACTAAAAGACGTAAATAAAATACAATTTACAATTGAATGTTCTGTGTTAGCCTCCAAACGTTCCGCATACACACAGTAACATTACACTTGAACAACAGCATTTAAAAACCTGGAAATTTGACACTTCTATCTGACGCAATAACGACGTGTGTTTTTTGTTTGAATGTAGCTCTTCGCAAAGCTTGCTTTTTATTGGTTCTCTAGTTCCCCTTACTGGACCTTTAAATTTAGTTCACATATCTCCGGGGTTTTGTGTGCTTGGTGGTACTGTCTACCCACCTTCAAAATCACTGGTTTAGTCATATATATACCCATTCGGAGTAACGTGATAATCTAGTGACTTTACGTATGTCGATTCTTAAAAATGTAATTTTGGGATAATAAATGACATTTCGTTTTGTAGGTTATCATGGCATCTGCCAATTTCTAAAAGAAGGTTGCTACGGGTTTTGTCTCTTATATGGTGTAAAGAATACACGGTGAAACGTTCCCGGAGATGCGCAGTCGTTTAGAAAGTAGAGGGGAGATGTCAACCAATCCCCCATTTGCCTACACAGGAAATCTATTATGGCCGCGATCATGGTGTAACCATGGACGCGTTCGTATATTGTTGCTGGCACTGTCACTCGATATCAAATGCGAAGTTAGCAGGTTAGGTTTTTCGTCACTCTGACACCAACTGACGCAAAACCTAACCTAGAATTTGACATCGACAGCGTCTTCAACAATACACTTCAGAACTACCAATCGTGCCATTTGTGGGCCCATGTCCTATTGGTTGAATTTGAGGTCCGCCCACATTCTGCGGAACGTTACACCTTGTATTCTTTACATCATGATTAATAGTATATTACAAAAGTTTAGAAAAGTGATGTTTTACTGAACAAGTATGGCTGATTTGAGTACGAGCGTTAGCGAGTACTTAAGCAGGCATACAAGTTCAGTAAAACCACTTTTCTAACGCGTTTTGTATACTATTTGATCGCATTTCCTATAGAAATTTGAAATATTAAATGTGTATACAGGGTGTTTCAGAACTATGGGATCAAACTACTAGGGGGAATTCAGTGCGACGGTAGAAGACATTTGAGTATATGAACCCATGTCCGGAAATGTCTCCTTGGGACACTGGGACTCTATGACACGTTAAGACAATTTAAAACATTTGAATGCGTTGCGTTGCTTCATATGCCAGATGCATATCCGCCAATCCTTGGATTGGCGAAGTCCATAAGAACAGATGAATTGTTACAAACTTGCTGTACATTATCGTTGACATTTGAGTAATTGAAACACATTTTATTTCTAAACTGTCTTAACGTGTCATAGAGTCCCAGTGCCCCAGGGATACATTTCCGGACATGGGTTCCTATATTCAAATGTCTTCTACCGTCGCACTGAATACCCCCTAGTAGTTTGATCCCATAGTTCTGAAACACCCTGTATAAAAGTCACATTAAATGTCAAAACATAACTAAGCCGAGCAGAATTTGTTTTTATGTACTGAAACACAATAAACAGCTTTAGTTGATATTATGCGTTTGGCAGTACTGAAGTGTATTGTTGGTGGCACTGTAAGTCTACCTATGTTAAATTCGAGGATAGAAGGTTAGGTGACATAGCTGACAGTGCCACCAACAATATACTCTCGTATTGCAAACGTTTAACGAATTGCCATTGCTATGGTACAAAATACCACTTTACTCAATGATTTTGAATGTAGAAATGTAGTGCATTACCACATGAAATGCGATAAACAGATTTTACAGTTGTTTTCAGGTACCGAGAATATTGAGGGGATGCAACTCAAAATTTCGTCGATCTTATGATTAGTTGTTAAGATATATAAACTCAGTAGTGGAGTAATTTTTATTATTAATGTATAATATAATAATATCGGGCTTCGAACTGTCAAAGTCAGGTTACTAAACAGTAAATTTAAGAATGGGAAATCTTGGAGAAAATGCGATTCCCCAAAATTGAGTGTAATTAACCTTTTGCTTGACAGATTGTAACACTCCGCCCTTCTGCTATAAGGGCGTTGAATTAATTAATCACCATCGGGCAGCTCTCTCAGTCGGAGTTAATTTGGTTCAGTCAGATATACACTATAAGACCAGCAAAAAAACACCAGGATAATTTTAGACAGTTTAATTATAGTTCATAATCTATTTACAAACATAGGCTTTATCCAATAGAACAAAGTAAAATGTATTTTACAATAAAATTGGTAGATACACGAGACGTCCTGTTGCGAACACCCAGCGTCACTGCAACCCGTCGTACATCCGTGTGTTTGTGGCCCTACAGTTTGAGCCCTGGTAGATCGACGGGACGCCACTGGTCGCGTTGTTGCGCCGTCGAAATTAGTCCCAGGGATGCCAACCGTTAAACTTGAATCTCGATCACAATGTCAAAGGCACGTGTAACTGCAGATATAGGTTAATTCGGCTATGTCAGGATTATTTACTTACAACACCGGGTCGTGCGGGAGATTCGGCAAGCCCTCTGTGCAGTTGGTGTTGTGTTTGTGCGGGGTGTTATAGAATGAGAAGTCGACGGTGGATTCCACCTAGGGCTCAGCTTCGAGTCAAGAGCGGACGTCGGGAAAACGTCCGCACAGCGCTTGCCCTCCGGGGATGCTGTAGGAACTTGGTTGATCGGTGAGTAAACCTCTGTAGTCAACAAATATTAAAAGCAAATTTAAACGGCCTCTAAGATTAGCGATGTGCCGGCCCAAAATAATATGTAATCTGACACGGCCAGGTCGGATATAATTACGCTATTTAGCTGGCTTAATTATTACGAGAAGCATGCGAAACGGCCTCGTGAACGAGTCTTCGCCTCCAACATGACTTCCAGGAAATTGTTACAACTATTTGTTGACGGAGCTTGGGCTAAAAATTTAGGCTTAATTCAGGTTATAATTTTGACAGGGCAAACCAGTGAAGCGGTCCTGGGGAGGTCGTCGCTTCCAGGAACTGGCTTGCAGGACTGGGATTTATTCGGGTTTTAGCTAGAAACGCGGCCTCCTAGATTGGAGTCTTCGGTTCGATTTAGCTACAGGTAAATTCAGGATGCAGGATTTCAAAGTGTGAGGGAAGAATTCTCTCTTTAATCGGACGGGACGGACAGGATTGGGGATGATCTGGGACTGGGTGGATACTGGAGTGAAGGCTGAGTTTGAATGCTGGAAGGAATACTGGAGGGAAATGCCGGAGGGAATCTCGGAAATGAATGCATGAAATGAAATAATGAATGCGAATGAATGCTTCGTGAATCGGTCGTGAAGCCGCTTTTATGTCCCCTCTTCGTGTTTCGTGCATCTAGCAACCACTTCGGACATTCTGAGTGGGAGAACGACGCAAACGGGGACCTGCGCCTCCTCGATGACGTATTTCTAAGATTCAAACTCCGATATGTAACGTTGAATAAGCTATGGGAGAACGCGCGAATTAATTTTAATTCAGAACAACGCGTTCCCGTTGGGCGAAACGTTACAAGATGACAGGACACATTTAGATGTCCGTGATGTACGCCACTGGAATTGTCATAGTAATAAGGGATTTGAATGATTTTTCCTATTTAGTTGTCAGAAATTCTCGGTATATGAACATAACTGTACGTATTAAAGAAAACATAACGTGTCGTATAATGTAAATATAATAAAGATATGTCGGCTGCTATTCTACATTAAAAACCTGCTGCGTATAGCAAATTTGACGTCAATTTTTGTTCATGCATATTCTGTTATCTTAATAATGAACAAACTACTAAAGCTTATTCAGATTTAAAACAAAAACGATTACTTAATAGCTATTTGTGCAACAAGTGTTAAAAGTGGACGTTTATGCACGAGACATGAACATTATGAAACGAAGCCAAAGGCTGAGTTTCATAACATGTCCCATGCATAAACACTTTTAGCACGAGTTTGCACACAATGTTTTTTCTACGGCCTTAAATTTACTGCTATTAATCCATGAATGTCGATTTAACAAAGGGGGTGCATTTATGACAGTTATAATTTCTGTCATAATAAAGTGATGGCCTTGACGCGCAGGTGAATGTTTCTGCAGCCAGTAGCTGTCAAAGTCAGTTATTAAAGGTAATTATAAATGTACACATTTTACTTTATTCACTACATAATGCTTTAATTATTTAAAAAACACTACCTCTAATGAAAGAAGTAAATTCTAAATTCCACACCAGCTGTTTACTTTTAGCACATCGGCTAAAGTAAACAGCTGATTTATAAAACATCACTTTTAGTGAAAAAAGTTAGCGCTAAAAGGCCTACTTTTAGTGGTGGTCGTAGAAAAAATATTAAATGTTTACCTGAACTTGACTTAATAAGTAGTTGTTATTTATACAGAAACTAGCTATTGACCGCGACCCGCGACTTCGTTCGCATTGTCTTCAATTTAATGCGATAACGATAATATATTTTATCTACGACCACTACTAAAAGTAGGCCTTTTAGCGCTAGCTTGTTTCACTAAAAGTGACGTTTTATAGTTTACCGTGGTTAAAGAAATTAGCTGTTTACTTTTAGCACATGGGCTAAAAGTAAAGTGAGGTTATAAAACTACAATTTCGAACTGGAAGTGAAGTTTTAAGGTTATTCTAGTTGCTTCTTGCGTTACAGCTAAAGTGTTTTTGAAATAATTAAAGCATTATGTAATGAATACAGTCAGATGTGGAGTATCAATAATTACATTTCGTAACTCACCTTGACAGCACTGGCGTGGCAAACAATCGCCCGCGAGGCGTGGCCTACTGTTTATTATGACATAAATTAAAAGTATCACAGATGAAAACCTTTGTTAAATCGATATTTATGGATTAATAACGGTAAAATTAAGGTCGTAGATAAAATATTGTATGCAATGCGTGCTAAAAGTCGTTTATGCGCGAGACATGTTATAAAACTCAGCCTTCGGCTTCGTTTCATAATTTTCACGTCTCGTGCATAAACGTCGACTTTTAGCACTTGTTGCATAAATAGCTATAGTACGAGTACCCGGCATGCGTTGCGATGCCACTCAAAGAAAGAAAGTGTTTAGGTTTTAAGTCTGTTTATTGAAGTGCTTTTGGATACACATTTTTTGTTTTTCATGCGTGTGATATCTATTATCTAATGTCGACGGGTAATTGGAATTTCACAATCAACACCACTTGTTATGTCACACACGAACTGAAATGTCGCTGTTTGTATTTGTCATTTACCTATTTATGGTATTTGTATTTGATTCAGTTCAATTCTGTCAAGCGTGCGCACTCATACACAGGGGCTGATTGGGACTAATAGGCCTGGGATGCTGGTTGCCTGGGAGGCCCGCACGAGGTTGTGCGGTATACCTCGGGCCTGGGGCGAAGCCCCAGTCGCCGGAGACAATATCGCCAAAGCCGAAGTTTTTTCGCTGATGCGATACATTTTATGGCCTAAAACGCTATGTTAGGACGCGATTTATAGGCGCCAACTAGTAACAACCACCTACTAGTAACACTACCCGAGCTCGCAATTCAAATCTTGCGAAAATTATATTCGAGGAAGGCCTACGACCAATAATATAACTCGCAAGTAACAAATTGGCACTCGCAACCAGCGAGCTTGTGAGTAGATTTGGCAAGGGGCAAAGTGGCGGTCATCGGCTAGTCGCAATGTACTGAACTGTAATATAACTCCTCGAGGTGTTATTACAATTAATATCAAACCCCAAATTGTAAGTCAAAATGGAGCACTTGGAGCACTATTACTTATCATATTAAACATAACCTTTTTTCTAATTATCACAAAGAAGCAGTATCAGGTATAGCTCACGTATGTACTTACTTTACTTCTTAATGTAATAAATAGTAATTGACGTATCTCATAAATCAATTTGACATTTAAAATTATGTCATCTGATTATTGTTTTTTAAGGTCTCGAATAGTCAGTTTTACAAGCAATGGGACTCATAAATCCCAGCTGAATGGGTTAATTTTGAACTAACAACTTTCTCTGGTAGTTAAAGACTGAATTACTTTTAAAATATATTAACTATTTGATTTTATGATTCAAATATAAGTTTCAAGTACTTCACAAAATTAAATTCGTACTTTCGGTTTGTTAGTAACACATTGAAGTCTGATCTGACATTACAAAGTAAAATACAAATTGTCAAAAACAATTTAATCGAATATTAAATATGTCCAAACTTGATTTAAATGAAAATTCTAAAAAAATAAACTAATCCCAAAATGTAAATTTCAAAATATAATGATCGAAAAACGTCGAGTACTCGTATCACTATTAAATTTGGAAAAGTAATTCTAATTTAATTTCTAAATATAATTAAAATTATCTTAATGATTTTCCGCTCCAAACTTGCTGTGTAACTTCTTAATATTTCGTAAGAAATGGGCACTAACCTTCCAATTGTCTATCTTGTACCGGAATACTCTACCTCAGCTCCTAACTGGATAAATTCTAGTCAGCAAACACCTCCTTGGGTTGTTCCCGACCAAATCAAAGCTCGTGGTACCTGTTTGAAACCTCTATTATTTGGATAGATAGTTCAACAGCATACCACAACACCCACTTTCACTGGTTTTACTGGATTCGTAGTAATATACCACGTTAAATGGAATCAAACAATCTTGAATTTTATATTTGAATAATATTTGTGACTTAAGGTCATGAAACCATTTTTCGGCTTCGCTCGAATGTTTCCTCCGCATACCAATTATTTCTGGTCTAACCTGTATATTTAATTTAAATCATAAGCAGTTCTCATTTCGAATTGTTAATTTCCCAGTGTTGTCCATTGGTATTCCTGCCTAACTCGCCGTTCGCTATCAGCCGAGTGCAGCGCTGTTTTTATCTTCTTTCCCAGCGTCTTGCAATTTGGCCGAAGCGCATTCTTCTTTTGGCAACTCGATCTAGCAGCTCGCTGACGAGTAATTTGTCGTGTGCTTAATTAAGCATTATTTTCCGAGAGCTGAGAACAAGCTCATATTAATTGCATTTCTTTAGCTCTAAATTGACAGTTTTACTCAAGACTTTAATCTTGGAAGCAAGGTTGCTGTCTTGATTTCATTTTCAACACCTGCTGGCGTCCTGCCTGGCTACTGCAGTTTCAGGGTGGCTTCGCTTCAATTACCGATGCATCCACGGCGCTTTTGACCACTGTGTATAGCAGCTCACCACCAGCATTTGTTTAACCGCCACTTGTGGACGTTGGAGGTTCGAGGTTAGTGTTACAAGCTAATTCGGAATGGCTGTTCCGGGATTAATATTATATTAAATTATCTTCGATACTTGAAGTTTACATTCGTGCATTCCGTAACTATTAGTATTTAAAGTTTAAATTTATACTTTCCGTTATTATTAACATGTAAAGTTCAAATTCATACATTCACTTGTTTTTAATATTTGAAGTTTTATGCGTATATTTAATTACGATTAATATTTAAAGCTACAATTTGGGTGTGTAATTGAACCTTTGTAAAAGGAGCATTCACGCTTTTTGCTTTCGAAAGCCTGAACAGAAAGGTTTAATTAAATGCAGCGGTATGCATATCACTCGATTAATTAGTGGTTACAATTAACTTAATAACCCAAAAGGGGTTTCTTGGTGCGTATCGCAACCTTCATTTAACTTGCACAGCCCTATTATGACATTATTTGTGATCATCGACAACTAACTGTCATAATAACTAGCACTTTTTGGTTTGTTATATTGGCTCTCATGCAAACTTGACAGTTGCAAATTTTGTAACTTCCGGACGTCATCGAGAATTTATAAAAAACCTAATTATGTGTTATAGCTACATACAACTTAAGTGTATAGGTATTGTAACGACCTTCGGATCAGGCCATTGCAGACATGACTCAGCGTCCCGATCATTCGAGAACGACCTAAGGCGGGGGCAGTGTCACGACCTTGAGCCGGTTCACGTGCTGACGGATGAGTCACAGTCTTCGAGAAACGACCTTGGTGACTCATGCGCGAACACGTCACCGTTGCTGGAAGGATCGAGGGGGTCTCGACGTTTCCGGAATGACTCACCCGGCGCAGATATAAATACGCGCAAAGAAAATAACAAGACAGTCGAAGTCGAAGTCCAAGTGCCGACTCCGCTTTGAAGTACGCGGAAGCTGCCACATAAATAAACCCGTGTGTACATAAAATCTAGCCAAATAAATAACGCGTTGTAAATAAATCTAGCCAGATAAATCATTAATGCTTAAGTCGCGTGAAAATAAATGAAGTGTATTTGTTGTTAGAAATAGTTCCTGATTAGTTTATAAATAATTTGTGTTCCGCCTTAATAGTCTTGTGTTTTGTAAATAGTAAAGATAAATTGCTATAAATAGATGCTAAAACAAGAAGCGGCATATAATTTTTAATAGCCCCAGAACGTAAAACGTAACAGTGGTGCCAGGTGTCGGGTTGTACCAGGGGCTATAAAAAATTATTGGACAAACATACCCATGTGGTATGGGGGTTAGAATACAACCACGGTACGTCCTGCCTGTCGTAAAAGTCGACTAAACGGACCCATCTCTGGGCCAGGCTAGCAACCTTCTGGAGATGTAAACCCAATGATGCTCACAGCAACGGCAGAAAAGCCTCGGATACTGGACAGAAAATAACGAAGACGAACAAGTCGAGAAAATAGATACGAAACAATAAATTAAGAATAGCCTGCTGGAACATTTCCTCCTGGACAAAGAGAGATCAGGAAGTCGTCCTCGAGATGACCGAACATAAAATAGACATCTGTGCTCTGTAGGAGACTAAGAAAAAAGGCAAAGGTACAACAAAATACCAAAACTACATCCTTATGTACTAAGGCAAAGGAAAAGGTGAGAGAAGTAAATCTGGAGTAGGGCTGCTGATACACGAGAGGTTCGAGCAGCACATCACTAATATAGAGTATATTAACCATAGAATAATAGCCATCTCACTCAAGTTTGAAAACAATTTACTCCAAGTAATATCGGTATATGCACCAGACTCAGACAAATCATCAAATGAAACGGAAGAATTCTACATGAATCTGCAAGACACCATCGATAAATTCCCAGACGGAGAAAATAATCCTACAAGGAGACCTAAACGCAAGAGTAGGTAATCATGCAGTAAATGGAGTGAAGCAGAGGTTTACGATGATGTGTGTAATGAAAACGAAAATGCGTTAATAGAATTCTGTGCCCAGAACAGGGTAAGGATTAATAATACTTTCTTTCCGCACAAGTAACAACATAAATACACTTGGGAAGACACTAGGGGACGAAAAAGTACCATAGACTACATAATCACCAACAGAGCACTACACCCCTCTCAAATTTTGGACGTAAGGGCACTAACATCCGCAAATGTGGGACCAGACCATAAACTAGTACTGGGTAAGATTAACACGAGAATGTGCCTAAAAAAGAAACCGCCGCGCCGCCGAAATACATAGAAAAGCTAAACATAGAAATAATGGAAGATGACACAACTAAATGGCTCTACAAAAAACGGTTACAACAAAAATATCATCAATGCCAATACTAGAAGATGACAACGTCGAAAGTAGTTGGAAGAAGATCAAGCAGAACATACTGGAAGCCGGAACTGAAGCACTGGGCGTAAGGAAAACTAATATAAACTCTACACGCACTACTAAACCGTGGTTTACGGATGAAGTGAAGATACTGGCGTTGGAGAGTAGAAAGGCATATCTGCTATATAGAAACAATAAAACACCGCAAGAGCATGAAAAGTACGCAGCAGTGAGAAATAGAATTAACGGTAAAATATGAGAACTCAAAAAGGGATACTGGAGTAAATTTACAAAGGATGTGGAGCATGATCTCTATTGATCACAAAGGAAGATATGGAAACTGTTAAAATCCAGAAAAAAACCAATAAATGAATATGTCACAACGAACCTTATTGACAGTAAGCAGTGGACAACATACCTCGAACAGTTATATAATACTAACAACACAGACAATGACGAAGTTACATATAACGGAAACCCATACGCAATATATATAACCGAAGACGAAATAGAATGCACTATTAAAAAGTTAAAAAATAGAAAAGCTCCGGGTACGGACAATATCCACAATGAGCTAGTGAAATAGGGCGGCGAAGACCTAACCAAAGAGAACGCAAAGCTCTATGCTAAAATATTAGAAAACTCTACAGTCCCAAACGAATGGAGAACAAATATCATTATACCTATTCTGAAAAAGGCAGACAGAAACGACCCCGGCAACTACAGAACAATAACCTTGTTATGCACTCTGATGAAGTTGCTAATACGAATTGTGGCACAGAAGATATCGACGACATACAAAATCAGCGAAGAACAGCAGGGATTTAGAAATATAAGCTCCACAACTGACGCGATGTTCATATTAAGACAGATAACCGAAAAATCACTAGAATTCTGCAGGCCAGTATATATGTGCTTCATTGACCTTACCAAAGCTTTCGACCGAATTACACTAAATGACGTTCTAAAGATATTAAGTAAAGAGGATATACCGGACAAAATAGTACACCTAATAAAAAATATATACAATAACAACACGGCACAACTGAAACTGAATAACAAAGTAGGGCAGAGTATACCGTTAACATCTGGTATACGACAAGGCCATAGCCTAAGCCCATTGCTATTCAGTATAACGATGGACAGAATTATTGAAAAAGTACGAACCACAGGAAGAGGATATAGATTAGGAGCGGGAGAGATCAAAATTATATGTTATGCGGACGATGTATGCCTAATTGCGGATTCAGAAGACGACCTACAGCGTATGCTGCTGACTTTTAAGGAAACCTCAGAAATATATAACATGCAAATCTCAATAAGTAAGACAAAATGCTTGGTGGTTGCTAGAGAACTAAGTAGATGCAAACTCTCGGTGAATGACCATAGCATAGATCAGGTAATGTCATTCACATACCTTGGGGTGGAAATATCAGCTTTCACTAACCTACAGAACGAAGTACAGAAACAAACAACCAAGGCAGCCCAAATATCGGGATGTCTACGAGATCTAATCTGGAAGAATAAAACATGGAAATTGAAAGCAAAATCAGAATTTATAAAACCTGCGTAAGACCTGTGATGACTTATGCCGTTGAGACCAGGGCAGATACATCGCAAACAAAGCGAACGTTGCTGACAACGGAAATGAAAGTTCTCAGAGCGATAGCAGGTACGACTCTAAGAGACCGAATTAGGAACGACGATATGAGGGAAATGTGTAAAACACAGAATGTAGTGAGGTGATCGCGACAAAGGAGGAGAGAATGGAACGCGCACGTCGATAGGATGCACAGAAACAGGCTAGTACGCATGGCCAGGGACGGAAAACCAAGAGGAGAAAGACCGCCAGGAAGACCGCCAAAACGATGGACGGACAGTTGGCAGTCCAAATCTCGGGAGTGACAAACCGTTAACTACAGGCCTTAAGGCCTAATATACGAAGAAGAAGAAGAAGAAGAAACATTAAATAAACTAATTGACTAACAAGTACCGATAAACGACAGTCAGATAATAAATTTAAGTGTGTGTCGTGGATGCCCGTGACGAGATCCCAGAGCAGCAAGATGGAGGCCCAATTAAGCTAACTTTTCCAGCTGATGCAAGTTGGCCAGGAAGAATTGAAATCCGGCCAAAAGAAGGCAGAAAAGCAGGCAGAAAAGGCGCAAGAAGAGCTGAAATCCGGGCAGGAAGTACTTAAGGAAGAGCTGAAAGCCGGGCAGGAAGTACTTAAGGAAGAGCTGAAAGCCGGGCAGGAAGTACTTAAGGAAGAGCTGAAAGCCGCGCAAGAAAAAGTAGTCCAAAAACTTAAGGAAGAGCTGAAAGCCTGGCGAAGAAACGGCCGGCGAGGACTACGTGGGGAACCTGAAGAAGAGAATGGAAGAGTTCGGTCTCTGCTGTTGGATACTGAAGCGACGAAATCCATCTCCAGGTCAGAGGCAATACGGGACGAGGATCAGCTGCTGCCCACCAGAACACGCCTTCGCACTGCCACGGGAGGCGCAGTGACCACACATGGGGAAATTGATTTGACATCGAAGAGTGGGAATCAAACCCTCAAGCATCAGGCCTTGATCGCTGACGTTGCGGACGAGTTCATCCTGGGAATGGATGTTAGGAATGAGTGAGGGTTCACTTTAGACCTGGGACGCGGCGTGTTGCCCGTGGGTGTGGAGGAGCTTTCCCTACACCCAAGAGAAGAGATCGCAGTACGAGTGGTATTGTGGAAGATGTTACTCTGCCGGGAGGAACCGAGAGGGTCGTGGATGCATACCTGGATGGCGATCTCTGGGGCAACGTAGTACACAGGATTGAACCCGATTATGACAAGGAGGTCACTTATGGTATCCTGGTTGGGAAGACGTTGGTAAAGACTGAGCTTAAGGTCCCAGTAAGGATGATGAACGTTAACAGGGAACCGGCAACTGTCAGGAGAAACACAATCCTGGGAAGGGGCATGAGCCAACAAGAACGGAAGAAGATCGAAGATCTGGTGGCCCGGTACCAAGACATCTTCGAGTGCGGAGATCATCCCAGCGGCCGTACCGACGTAGTAAAACATAAATCATTCGAGTTTGGCAGAAGATTCTTGCTGAGGACCGACCATGCTGCTCTAAGATGGCTACTGCAGTTCAAGAACCCTGAAGGACAGGTGGGTAGGTGGATCGAACGCCTACAAGAGTACGACTTTGAAATAAATCATCGACTTGGCACAGCCCACCGCAACGCCGATGTGTTATCCAGGAGGCCCTGCCCTGCGGACTGTGGCCGGAAGCTGAAGGGTCGTGCGGTACCCATCAATCGTACCACTGTAGTCAACGACTCGTGGGAGCTAGACGAGTTGCAGAACAGCCAGGAGAACGACCCCGACTTAGGCACAGTTATAGCCTGGAAGCGAGATGGCCGTCGCCCTACCTGGCAGGAGGTCTCCGCTATCAGCCCAACGGTGAAGACCTATTGAACGCAATGGGACTCCTTGCAGCTGGACAACAACGTCCTGACCACAATCTTGGAAGATGAGGACGGTAGGGTAACGAGATCGCAATCGATGGTTCCAAGGAGTAGAGTGGCCGAAGTTCTGCGCCACCTACGTGATGGCTCCTCTGTGGGACACTTTGGATTGAAGAAGGCGTTGTAGAAGGTCCGAGAAGGGTTCTACTGGGCGAGCTGCAAAGATGACGTCCGAGAGTGGTGCCGGAGGTGCGAAGCCTGCGCTACAGGAAACGGACCGGTTGGAAGACGTAGAGCTCCGATGTGGCAGTACAACGTCGGTGGTCCGTTCGAGGGGATAGCCATTGACATCGCCGGACCATGCCCCGAAACCGAATCGGGAAATAAATACATCCTGGTGTGCACGGGCTACTTCACCAAGTGGCCCGAAGCGCACGCCCTTCCGAATCAAGAGGCCGGTACGGTCACTGATGTACTGGTGAAGGAGTGCTTCAGCCGTTTTGGAGTCCCCCTGGAGTTACATTCCGACCAAGGCCGGAATTTCGGGTATGGACTGTTCTAGAACGTCTGCAAGCTACTGGAGTACACCAGACCCGGACCACGGCCCTCCATCCTCGATCGAACGGTATGGTGGAAAGGAGGAACCGAACCATGGGGAAGCATCTGTCTGAGGTAGTTTCCGAGCATCAGCGTGACTAGGACCAGTGCATTCACCTGTTCCTAATGGCTTACCGATCGGCTGTACAAGAAACAACCGGCATCCAGATCAAGGTCTGCTGTTGCAACCGTTGCGAAGCATTGAGCCCACGGTGGACTGCTGCTTCTTCAGCCAGTCCATGTGCAAGAAGGGCACCGCCTGCAAATACCGCCATCGTAACCCCACAAGAGCGAGAGGACAGGCACCCGACGCAACTCGTTCTGGGACAGAACGACCTAAGGCGGGGGCAGTGTAACGACCTTGGAATCAGGCCCTTGTAGACATATGACTCAGCGTCCCGATCATTTGAGAACAACCTAAGGCGGAGGCAGTGTCACGACCTTGAGCCGGTTCGCGTGCGGACGGATGAGTCGCAGCCTTCGAGAAACGACCTTGGTGACTCATGCGCGCGAACACGGCGGCGTTGCTGGAAGGATCGAGCGAGGTCTCGACGTTCCCGGAATGACTCAGCCGGCGCATATATAAATACGCGCAAAGGAAATAACAAGACAGTCGAAGTCGAAGTCCGAGTGCCGACTCCAGCTTTGAAGTACGCGGAAGCTGCCACATAAATAAACCCGTGTGTACATAAAATCTAGCCATATAAATAACGCGTTGTAAATAAATCTAGCCAGAAAAATCATTAATGTTTAAGTCGCGTGAAAATAAATGAAGTGTATTTGTTGTTAGAAATAGTTCCTGATTAGTTTATAAATAATTTGTGTTCCGCCTTAATAGTCTTGTGTTTCGTAAACAGTAAAGATAAATTGCTGTAAATAAATGCTTAAAATAAGAAACGACGTATAATTTTTAATAGCTCCAGAACGTAAAACGTTACAGTATAGTAATTTGCACAACTAGTTTTGAAAGTCACACTTTTTTCGTGAATTTGCAGTTTGATTAACGAGGGCGAAGCAAATTAATAAAAAAGGGACTTTCAAAACGTGTTGTATACGTAGTTTTTTTGCATAGTGGCCTATTGCAACTCGAAATTTAGTCGAAAATGACTTCGGAATTTACAACTATCAAATTGACATTTCAATTTAATAGTTAAAAAAGTGTACTTTGGCTTCATTAGCTAACTGAAATAGTGTCAAATGAATGACATATGACATTTGCCTTCTAAAATATTTTTGAAAATGATAGATCTGACATTTCACTTAATGCACTTTTGTACAATACATGTGTGATAATGCATCATTAATATACTTGTGTGCTTACATAACTCGTCACTCGTTTGCAACTTACACACACGTATATTAATGATGCTCTTATGCCACTTGTATACTAGTAAATAACTATTAGCTTATTTTAATTGGTTGTTATTTTTATAACAACATATTACGCAATAAGCAAGTGGTTCTACCTATATTTACCTTTTCAAAGACCGCCATAAGGACTCATGAATTCAGCATGCCAAAAAATATAACCTACATTTGTGTTTTGACGTATGTGTAACTATTTCACTAACGTAGAAAGAATAAAACGATATATAGTTGTCGCATAAATGCCCACTTGGACAGAAAGAGAGAGACTTTGACAATTCGTTTCCGAATCCTAACAAAATAAATAATCACACACATCTAGGAACTCTATCATCTGCTACAAATCTGACGTATCATCAAGGCACTTTATACAAGGTCCGGCAGAATGAAGTATCCATTTTTAATGTTAATTCATTTCATAATATGAGATATACGTTCAAATCAAGTCGCCATGCTTTCACGATAAATGGAAATTTAAGACAGTGGTCATTTGTGTTTGCGAGAAATGTCAGTTTAGCTGTGAATATGGAGCATTAGTAAAATATTCAACGTTGTTTTGCGGTTGAAGCTTATTTTAAAAATAGGTAACAATTCTGTTGTAACCACCCAGCGTTTATTTCGTCGTCACTTTCATTTAAATCCACGAGATCCAGTTCCTAGTCGAATAACAATTAAAAAGTAGGTACACAAGTTTCGTAGTACTGCCTCATGTGCCAAAGAAAAACCAAAAGGAAGAACTGGTTCTGTACGCACACTCGAAAAAAAAACTTTTTCATTCTTCCCTCTACGAAAGTGCCATTTTCGATTTTGATAAGGCAATTGAAAGCGAAAGTAAAATATGCTAAGTGATGGGTTGCTAGGTATGAAAAACTTTCGTGCCCTGGACGACAAAAAGCAAAAATGTCAACATCATTCGTTGCACACCATGCCATGAAACTTTCGTAAGCTTGATTGTACCGACCTTTGGATTTGTCCGGCAACAAACTTCTGCACGCAATGTTTGCAGCTTCTTTAATGAAATTCATGTTAAATTATGACAGACTATTCAATGATATTTGACAAATGTCATAAAATAATGCTTTTGTATTGTTACCAAAGTAACGTTAACGACAAGCCACCTGTCTTACTAATTTTATTATAATCACAAAAGTCATTGTATTTTATTAAATATGAGGGGAGAATGAAAAGTTTAATACATTACACGCTGCGTAAGCTCTTTCAGGTGCTCGGAGTTTTTAAACAGCCTCGGCTACGCTTGCGCTTCGCCTCGGCCATTCAAAAACACCTCACACCTAAAAGTAAGCTTTCGCAGCTTGTAATGTAAATAACTATTGTGCTAGGCTTCGAGAGTGCCAGCAGCGAGAAAAAGGTCACTTGCCTGATGTAATATTTAAAAAATAAAATTTCCGTGTTTCCTTAAGAACAATTTGTTTGATTTTTGAATAAAAATTTAGCCATTAACAAAAACAACTCAGTTTAAAATGGATACTTCATTCTGCCGGACCCTGTATTTGGCAATATCATGAGATAAAAAAAATGATTCTGAGCAGGCCTTGATATGTGCTATACGTTTGGCAGTACTGAAGTGTATTGTCAGTCTATGTCAAATTCGAGATTTGCAGGTTAAGTTTTACGGCAGTCTGTGTCAAACAACAAACAAAACCTAACCTTTTAATCTCGAATTTGACATAGACTGACAATACACTTCAGTACTGCCAAACGTATAGCACATATTAAGGCCTGCCCAGAATCATTTTTTATATATAAGTAATTGAAATACTTAGCTGTAACTTTAGCCAAAGAGTATATTATACTCTTTGCTTTAGCTAAAAGTAAATATTGTACGAACACTAGCTAAAACTGCGCATCTGTGCTTCCATCTAGTGTTCAAAAACGATTCCTCACTCATCGATTAATGAGAAATTTTTCAGCGTCGCATTGGTATTCCTGATTTGTGTAATTTCTAAGACCGTCGCCCGTGGCATGCGCCCCATCCCCAATGCGGTGCTGTCAATTTGTTAAGGGTTGATTGATTGTGCCCGTACAAATATGCTAAATCTACGCTTATTTCCAGTACCTGTAATGAAGGTGAGTGTTATTGCAACGAAGCAGTTCTAGATTTACATTCTGAATTATTTAACAAGTACTAGAGCAGCAGCCCCACTGCGGCCTTAAACGTTACGTAATTATAAACAATGGTTATAAACACACCTGGTTAAGTATTGACCAATTTTTCCTATTTTTTAAACGGCCCCGATCTCTTATAACCTAAAATGCATCCTCTTGATGCCCAAGAATAACCGCCTCCATTCATATTACAAGTGCTGAATTGCTGAATTCTTGTCTATTCCTAGAAAAGTCGCTGTTTATCACGTACGCGATGATAAGGTTACAATGCAAAGCCCAGTTCGAGTTTCATAGTTTGCAGCAGTATAGCTATCGGAAGGTTTCGATTTGCTTGAATCCATGTCACACCTTTGATTTGTTCGGTACTTGTGCTCGTTTGTGGTGCCTGAAGTAACAGTAATTGTTTTTTCACAGACTTGCAGCTGAGGTTATGGCCAACGGAACAAGAGAAAAATGGGATCCAGGTGAGGATGCTAGCCTGCAGTGTTTTGAGCGCTTTCAGTTGTATTAATAACTATCCTTCTGCAAGTTAAGTAAAAGTGCTTCCGATATTAACTGCTTACTGTTTAAGCCTTGAAATCCAAATTAGTGGTGTAGAAACATTCTTTTTGATGAGTAACATTTCTCATGTTTGGAAGGCACTCTCATGAAGAAGTATTTTTGTTATTATTTTTGTTTACCATAAGAAAGCATAATTTTTAAAACACAAGATGTTCCGATACAGTTAAAAATAATTAGAATAATAGTAAAAACTGTGAAGTGTTATAAATGTCTAATTAGTTAAATTTTTTTTTATCAACATTTTTAAATTAAATCACCTTAAGAGTAATGAAACTTAGACTCATTTCACCAATAAATGATTTCCACTTTTCGGTTACGAGGCTTAAACGTAAAAAATCGAGTTGCAGTTTCAGAAGAATGCACTTTTATTTAATTGATTAATGTGTTTTGTGTTTACTAACATTACGTATTTTAAGTTTGTATGTATTTTGTAATAACCAGTTTATCTGTGTTTAGTTTGCACGTATTAGTTGAGATTTAGATTGATATGCCTTGCCTACATATTTCTTTTGTGTTGATAGTATTAGTGTGAACTATTGAAATAAATGTCTTAATGAATTTTTTCGTTTTATTTTGTATATTTTTAAGATTGCATTTATCACATACAATGAAAACACCTGAATACAAAGATATTCCAACAGTTTAGCTTGGGCAATATCTTTTGTTTGTAGAAAAACAATATACAGGGTGTCACAATAAATTTACTCGCATAGAAATCTCATGAAATGGAACAACTTTTTTCCTATATAATTTTTTTGAAAACCCCAAAACCAAATTAAAATTCAAAAGTTTTACTCTGAAAAATGTATACCCACTTATGGAAGCATGTTTTAATAGTGACACAAAAAACATCTTTGCAATACAAACCAACAAACACTGCATAGGTACTGACAAAACTCTTAGTTAATATCTGGTCACTAAAAATACCTTATTGCTTGAGATAGTATCTGTTACTGACTGCACGTTTTTGTGTTGCCAGAAATTTTTAGTTACTAAAATATTTCTTTGATTAGCCGATACAAAATGGCATGGTTGTCTGAATTATTTAACACACCTGTATTAAAAATACACGATACAGATATAGAGCAATGTAATAATCGTCCACAACTGGATTTTCCGTCTGGTGGTGGCTTATCAGTTGCCAAAATCACACCCCCTACCTATAGCGCCGATACCTGCACGGCAGCTTTTTGCGTACCTACATGAGTATGAACCTTTAGTTAACCCGAAGAATTTTATTGAAAACCCGAAGCTCGAAGAATGGGCGCCAAACCAGAAATCTTCCGGTCAAAATGACCGTGTTGGCAACCTTAAATTCTCTACAACTTTAAACTTTATTGTGGTTTGTCTTGAGAACGGAATAAAGCTTTCTCAAATATTGGCTTACATAATACTATTTGACAGTAGATGTAATTTTATTACTAAAAAATATCAGAGTGGATTGTTACCAATATGACTTATAACAACATTGAATATAAAGGTGAAAGACAGGTCACATTAACAATTTTTTAAAATTTAATAATCCTTATGTAATACTAATTCTAATCTTAACTAATCAATAAACATTATTTTTGTTTATTTATAGCATGTTTAATTATAGCGACGTATGGATATAACGACCGCATTCTTCAGGCCTCCCACCATATGTTTTGTTGCACTACAGTTAACATTTTGCGGCTCTGGAATCAGTAGCACTTCAGCTAGCATCACACATAAAACTGCTGTTGCGTATAATTTTGAAATGTTTAAACGTGAGGATCGCGTGCCCATCAAATTTTTAATAAAAGAAGGCGAAAGCCCTGCAGAAATTAAATGATGTTTAGCTCAGGGATTAGCAACCTTTTTTGACAACGGGCCAGCTACAAATTCAAAAATGTGCGGACCGCAAGTAAGAAACTAATACTAACACTGAATGATGAACTTAAATTATCTCTTTATTAACAAAATAAACTTGGTATAAAAAATTACAGAAATAAAACATTCATTAATAGAAATTAAAAAAAAAACTACGAAAATTATATGTGGAAAAAGATTATATAATGAGAAATTTGACATTGCTTCTTTGCCATCAATTGGTGTATATTTGCAGATATAGACGGCACAGCAACTCGCACGCAGCTCTCTATACATCATTTAATCGCGATCGGTGACCGCCTTTAATTATTTTCATTGCGGAAAATAATTGTTCGCAAACATAGGTGCTTCCAAAAAGTATCATTATTTGCTTTGCTTGTGCGTCTAATTATGGGAATTTTTCTAAACTCATGTAATATTTTCGGGTTTCTGAAAGAGTTGAAATACCCTTTGAGCTTTGACTTTACTCTGCTTACCGATGCATCGTTTGCGGCACATACGCGTAGCGTCAAACGAAGCCGCCCGGCATAATATTTCATACCAAGAAGTGCCGATGTTTAATTTTTGGAAATGATGGCATCAGTGCCCATCATTTCCAAAAATTAAGTTTACTATACAATGAGACAGCGCGAAGTTTTAAAAATCAAAATGTAAAATCTTTGAAGGGCCGCACGAGAAAGTGTGGTGGACCGCATGTGGTCGCGGGCCGCGAGTAGCTCATGGTTTAGATGCTGTGCACGGAGAATCTTCTTCATCACATTCAACTCTTAAAAAATGGCCTAAGCAATTTCACTTAGGGAGAGATTCAGTTGAAGATGATGCTCGTTGTTGGCACAAAATTAACTTGTTCAATTTTTACAATTGTCTCTATTTCTATGTATACTGTAGTGATAGCTCCACGTTGTGCTAGTCATTAATTATGCAACGTCTCAATGCTTGAGATGCATCTCTTATTTAGTATTAGCCCTACTATTTCTTTTCAAATCAATTATGTATTTTAAATTTTACTTTTTAACTAAGTATTACAATTGAGACTCTCAGGGTGGTTCGCCAATCTAGTTATCTATTAGTTGAAATTCAAATTTTATTATAATTTTTGATTACTGAATGACATTAACTGTCAGCTTGACTTCTAAACTTAATCAAACCAAGAATTGACAAATATTCTTTCTAATAACATATCCTTTAATCAATTCACTCAAGTAAGTACTGTATTATGTTTATTTCACTCTTTCTTTTATTGTCTGTTATTCAAAATGCTTTTATATGAATAATTAAAACAAACCTGAACACTCCTCGAGCTTTCACTGCAAGTATCCAAAACTACAGCCCCCAATGTCCACAACACCCGATGTTCACAGTCCTTCAAACAATATCCAACCTGTCAAAAACCCTGGCTGTCCGCAGAAACTGGTCCTGTTCCCTTTATCAATGTTACTGTCACCCCGACAGATTCCTGGTAAGTTTCAGTATTATAGATGATCCCAAGCTAATCTTTATTCCTCAGCTCAGACTCTGTATCCAGCAACACCTACAGAACTGTCCAAATCATGCAGTTACTTCAACAACTTCCATTTAATGATTGACTTGTCTTCCATGTAATCACCAACTTTAGCAACGAACACTAATTATATCTTGCATGTACCAATAAATCCAAATCTATTTAAATATTTTAGTCTTTTTGTTATTTGTATCTAATTAACTGTATTCCACAATCTCTTCACTGATTGTATGCTTGTATTACTTCAAAATTACCTTTTCATATATTTGCACCACGTAGATTTGTTAAAAGCCCTGCCATTTGCATATCACCAAATATTTATACAAATAAACGCATAATTTCAAATTTTTATTGTATCAAAAAGGAGTTTTCCAAAAATCTGTATACATTTTATGAGTTTGTTATTCTTACTGTCTAAACAAATTTTTATATCTCTGGTAGTTACAATTATTCCTGCCCTCTTAAAAAATATTAAATGTCCTAATTATTACATGCTACAATTCCTTATTATTATAGCAAGCACATTTGTCAAATATAACCTTGGCTTTAACTTTATTAATATTGAACTCAACCATCAAAATTGAATACTCAATTGCTATTTAAAATGTTCAAATTACATTACTAATTGTCTCAATTTTAATTTTCATCATTCATTTTGAAATTAACACCTAATCTTAATTAACCCCTCAAAATTTGATTTTATTAATCTTCCAAATGTATCATTTTTATATTTTTATTTTAAAACTACCCTAAGTGTATCATAACAATATAATTCTGCGGATGTATTGTTTGCTTTAGAGATATAATAATGGGATGATCAGGTCAAAAGATTCTGTTGCATCTAAAAAATTGTACTTGTACTAAGTAAAAACTTGTTATTGTCTGATCATCAAGAGATACTGTTAATGAACATAAAGTAATACTGTATACCATTGTCACTGACTTCAGACAAGCGTGCAACTGTGTTACAAGACCTAAGAGTCCTGGTAAACTCATAAAGTTAACACGCATGAAAATTGTCTACAATGTGCTAAGACAGGGCGATTTGATTTCAACAGTTTTATTTAATCTAGCACTGGAGAAGGTAGTGTAAGAGAGTGGATTAAACAGGCAAGAAACAATCTATAACGATACACACCAATGTTTATTTAGACCATACAGACGATCTAAAGTGCATTATTTTATGGATTGCGTATGTACACAACCTCACTTTGATAACTGACAACTCAAGTAACCGATCGCGCACAATTCTGGGTAGAGCGATGTAATAATCACCAACATGTAGTCGTAAGACAAAATCTAGTTGAACGCTTTCTCAATAACATTTTTTTAACACACGTTAGCAATAGTAGACAAAACTGAAAACCATCTAAAGGAATAGCAAAAGATTTATAAAAAGCAGCAAGAACAATGGGGTTAAGAATAAACAAACAAAAATGAAAGTTAATGATTATCAGAAGTACAAGAAATGGGGAAGAGGGAGAGGATCTTGGAATAAGAATTTAAGTTTGAACAAGCAAGACAGTTTTACCTAGCTAGGAGCCTTAACAACAAATGACAACAACAACAGCATGGAATCGTAGTCAACATTAACAAAATGAATAAAACAATTGGAGCAATGGGAACATTATTAAATTTCAAGAACCCTTCACTAAGAGCAAATAAACGGATGTATAGTAGTAATCAGACTGATGTATGTGAAATATGGACCCTTAATAAAAGCTGGATATGTGGGAAAGAAAGTTACTAAAGGAAATTTACGCTGGAAAAAACATTGGGGAAGTGAGTGTAATAAGAAAAAACGCTGAAATAAATATTTACAGTAAATCCAGCATAATAAGAATAGTTCAACTGTAATAGATGGTGGTTAGTATATGTGCAACAGTAACCATGTAATAGAGTAACTCAATTTGTGTTGATAGTCGAACTGTTGGGAGTGACCAAGGTTAATGACTAGAAAAGAATATAAGTAAAAGTGGTATTCATCAAAGGTGAAAGCTGCTGGGTGTTCAAATGGTCAAAATTGCAAAGCATTCACTAATCTAACGTTAGCTGATGAAAATATCTGACAAGGGGCATCACTTAAGCGAAGCTGGAAAAGTAATGAAAGACTAGTAATCTTTGATGCTGCTTTTTAAACAACCACATTGCCAAATTATTGATGTATTTAAGCAGAATCGAAACAATATATTGCTATGTTATGCTAGCTGATAAATTTATTTAAATTATCGTATTACTATTTTGCCCTTTATTTTTAACTTTCAATTCAAATCCGTATTTTACAATATTTTTAATGAAACTCTCTCAGGTGGTTCGCAATATCTAGTAACCCAATGATTTATTTGTCAAATTCTCTTTGTTTAACTTCAAGTTGATTGACTTTCAAAAAAATTGACAACTAACGTCAAATTAATCAAAATTCAGAACGAATATCAAGGTTTTCACAATAAGATCTAATATGTAATTCTTTCACCAATCTATTTTGTAAGTATGAAATTCAATTATATTTTTTATACCTTCTTACTGGTTATAGCTTTTTAAATGTTTCATTTAACCTTTTAAAACACAAACCTGATTTAACACTTTGCTTGTTGATACTGCCAAAATCCTTCTAAGCTGGATCCTCACTCCGACTGCACTCAAACACCTGCTGAGTCCTTATCCAAACTGCATCACCTCCGATGAATGTAAACTCCCAGCCTCACCTTATTGCCATCTACTTCAAAACTTCCACATCCTATACTGGATTCCTGTCGTTGTCCCCTGCTGCTGTTAACTTCAAGTCTCCTAGCTCCTGTACTGGATTACTGCGGCTCCGATCCCTCTCTGGTAAGTGTCAGCATAAATCTTGTTCCAAATATGAATTTGTCTCTTTTTTTAGATGGTCCTACGTCTTCAATGATACCCACAGGTTTCCCAAAAACAATTCGCTGCACGTACTAACCTCTTGTTTGTGTCTTGTATTCCATTTCCAATGTAGTATCAATAAATCCAATTCTCTTCATATAATGTAATCTTCTGTATTGATTATTTATAATTCACTACATTGGTTCAATCTCTTCACCGATTGTATTCCTTTATAAGTTCCAATTTATAATATTATACCTCCACCAAGTATATTTGTTTACAGCCTTTTTAAATGGTATTTGATCAAATAATTACATAAAGTAAGGCATAAATTCTGGTTTTTTATTTTCCAAATTCGTTATATTCAAAATTACATGTCTGTTTTTTATGAGTTGTTTCAGTAACTAATTAAACAAATTACAAATTATTACTATTAGACACGATTCTTGTTGCCTCCTATCTACACTTTTTTATATAATCAAAACAGATATTTTATTTTAATTATCATAACAGATACATTTTAGTAGTAACCTTGGTATTTATTCCTATTCAGAATTTTCTTATTACAGATTAAGTTTGAGTAATCAATCATTATGCTATTATTTGACTAACCAATAATAAGAAAGTTAATTTCATTATACTTTAACATGTATTTAGATCCATTAATTTGCTTATATCTGACTTCCAAATTTATTTGACTAAACTGTTTCTTTAGTATTCATATTTAAATTATCAAAGAATATAGTGTATCATAACATAATTCCTCAATTAAGAAAAACATTTTTAATAAACTCGTTTTATTTCAAATGTATTTTCTTAATTCGTTATTTAATTAATAAATTTTGTAGAACCCAACCAAATATCCTATTATCTAAATTAATAACAATCAACACCTATTTACATCTATCTATTTTAAAATTACTATAGAAACGAAATAATTAACTTTACCAACCAACAACATTTAATGCAATATTTACAGATTTTCATGTTTTCTAAGTTTTCGATATATATGGGTAAATCATTGTAATATGAAATCTTCCTCTAATTCGTCCATCTGTATCATTTATTTAATTTCATTTCTAACTTGTCCTCTTAATGTAAATGGAATAGGGTAAGATTTACTATTAAAACTTTTTGATTCATCAACCTGCAATTTATGAATATATTTTTGTGCTTGTCCTACCTTTTCATTAATAACCTCCTTATTTCTATAAATTATTTCTAATATTAGGCCTTCAAATTGTTTATTCTTTTCAGCTATTTTCAAATCATTCAGCAAAACCCCCTTATAATTATTATCACTCTGTATATCACATATTACATTATTATTAATTATTATACCTTCCTTATACTTCATTGTATCTCCAATTCTATCTAATTGAACACACTTATTTTCTCGGCTGACACTATTGGTACAGTTCCAAGATTTTTTTACCCCTTTTAAATGAATACACTTTTGTGTTCCATCAATATGAATCCCTAATTGCTGAATTACATCAATTCCTAACACCATATCGACAGTGAGACCTTTTATTATAAACAATCTAACAAAATCTTCCCATTGATTTATACTTATCTTTACATTTAACACTCGGTTTGTGGTTGATATCTTTCTTTTGGTTGCTGATAGCAAATCTATTTTATTTACTTTAATTATATTCTTGTACAGGACATCTAAATTATTTAAAATTACTTCCTCATTTATTAAAGATGTGATCATATTTCATAATAGAATACTGTCTTCTTTTTAGTAATACAATGGCATCATCTATCTTTTAATATTTAATATTCATAACTATTTAAATGCTAAAATACGTGTGGTTCTTCATAAAAAAAAATTTTTAAATTACTATTTACATATTTACAAGTTCCGAGTTTCCTTTTGTTATCTTAATACTCTTTTAAAAGTATTTTCAGTAGTCTTTTGAACATCCTTGTCTTCTTTAGCTGCTTGTTTTAATTTTCTTAGTTCATCTTCTAACCTTGGTACTTCATTTTGTCTCAGCTTTTCTTTTAACTTCTTTGCTTCCTCCTTTAGTCGTCGTTTAACTGTTTCCTTCTTTGTTTTCTTCTTATTTTTATTGACATTAACTATATAACCTCTTGTAATTCTTCTTATTTTATAAAATCTATTACATCTTCTTAAATATCTGTTATTTTTGTTCCTCATAATATTACTCAATATACCTCTTGTTACCACGTTTACTTCTATATTACTTACCACTTCATTGTATTTTACCTGTTTACCATTTTCCATATCTTCACAAGTCTCTAACATTTGATTTATTTCATTAGTTCCAAATAATAATTCTTGTTTTTTATCCAAAATTCTGTTTTCATAAGTGTTGTATCGAAATCTAACTTCAAATTTTTCTTCATCCTGTACTGACTTAGTTTCCATAATCTTTGTTAAATTTTCTTCTATCTCTTTGCGTTCCTCCTGTCTTTCTTTTCTCACCTCATTCTTGAGTTCCTCCTTATAACTTCCTAATGTTTCACTCATCTTATTAATTTGTGCTTGCAATTCTCGCTTATTCTCGATTTGCACCTTATTAAATTCTTCTTTTAATCCCAATATCGATTCTTCCATCCTTTTTGCCTGTTCTTTTTGCTCCTCAATTTTCTCCGCAGTTTTCTGTATTGACTGTAGTAATTCTTTCTTCGACCTGTTTTCCCTTTCCTCAGCTTCCCTATTACTTTGCTGCATCATTCTTTCCATTGACTGTAATGATTGCATTTGCATTTGCTGCATCATTCCCATTATTTGTTTCATCCTGTCATCTTTTGCTGTATGTTCTTCCTGTAACCTTACCTGGTCTCCTTGTACTTCCATTTCTAGCTGTCCTTCTTCACCTTCTACTCCTGCGCTACCCGCCACTACTTCCATCTGTTCTGGTCCTTCTTCTTTCTCTTCTTCCACCTTCTTGCCTTTCCTTGTAACCCTTTTATCTGCCATCTTTCAGTTAAATTGTTTAAATGTACCTATTTTTTTATTATAACCCTTTATAATGAATCGTATATCTTTATATTTGATTTACCAATTGAATCCGTTATCCAATACTTTAGTTACTCAAATTAAATGTCCTATTCTGTTACTCTATTTTTGCTCAAAAGAACTTAGTTATGATACCCTTTTACCTTTTTACAATTCTGTTCTTTTATTCGTGATTGTTAATTACAAATTAACCATAAACCTGGTTTATCAGCTATATTCAAATAAACGGGTTTGATTGTATTTTCTAATCTTACATTTGACTTTTCAATTACCTGACATTGGCAAGCTACATCAATTTACTATGCCCTCTCGTTGCGGCGCCATAAAATTTGCTATGTTATGCTAGCTGATAAATTTATTTAAATTATCGTATTACTATTTTGCCCTTTATTTTTAACTTTCAATTCAAATCCGTATTTTACAATATTTTTAATGAAACTCTCTCAGGTGGTTCGCAATATCTAGTAACCCAATGATTTATTTGTCAAATTCTCTTTGTTTAACTTCAAGTTGATTGACTTTCAAAAAAATTGACAACTAACGTCAAATTAATCAAAATTCAGAACGAATATCAAGGTTTTCACAATAAGATCTAATATGTAATTCTTTCACCAATCTATTTTGTAAGTATGAAATTCAATTATATTTTTTATACCTTCTTACTGGTTATAGCTTTTTAAATGTTTCATTTAACCTTTTAAAACACAAACCTGATTTAACACTTTGCTTGTTGATACTGCCAAAATCCTTCTAAGCTGGATCCTCACTCCGACTGCACTCAAACACCTGCTGAGTCCTTATCCAAACTGCATCACCTCCGATGAATGTAAACTCCCAGCCTCACCTTATTGCCATCTACTTCAAAACTTCCACATCCTATACTGGATTCCTGTCGTTGTCCCCTGCTGCTGTTAACTTCAAGTCTCCTAGCTCCTGTACTGGATTACTGCGGCTCCGATCCCTCTCTGGTAAGTGTCAGCATAAATCTTGTTCCAAATATGAATTTGTCTCTTTTTTTAGATGGTCCTACGTCTTCAATGATACCCACAGGTTTCCCAAAAACAATTCGCTGCACGTACTAACCTCTTGTTTGTGTCTTGTATTCCATTTCCAATGTAGTATCAATAAATCCAATTCTCTTCATATAATGTAATCTTCTGTATTGATTATTTATAATTCACTACATTGGTTCAATCTCTTCACCGATTGTATTCCTTTATAAGTTCCAATTTATAATATTATACCTCCACCAAGTATATTTGTTTACAGCCTTTTTAAATGGTATTTGATCAAATAATTACATAAAGTAAGGCATAAATTCTGGTTTTTTATTTTCCAAATTCGTTATATTCAAAATTACATGTCTGTTTTTTATGAGTTGTTTCAGTAACTAATTAAACAAATTACAAATTATTACTATTAGACACGATTCTTGTTGCCTCCTATCTACACTTTTTTATATAATCAAAACAGATATTTTATTTTAATTATCATAACAGATACATTTTAGTAGTAACCTTGGTATTTATTCCTATTCAGAATTTTCTTATTACAGATTAAGTTTGAGTAATCAATCATTATGCTATTATTTGACTAACCAATAATAAGAAAGTTAATTTCATTATACTTTAACATGTATTTAGATCCATTAATTTGCTTATATCTGACTTCCAAATTTATTTGACTAAACTGTTTCTTTAGTATTCATATTTAAATTATCAAAGAATATAGTGTATCATAACAATATTTATAAAAAATGTTGGCATTTTTAGGAAAATTCTACAAATTTCCGAACTATAAGCTAGTGAAGTGCCGGAAGAGAGCAATTAAATATTGTATGCTTATAAAAAATCTAGTGGAGCTCAAAGTTTTGATTATTGTACATTGCTATAACAGGAATAAATCCCAAATAGAATGTGAATAAATTAATTTTGGATTGGATCAACAGTTTTATGTTGAGCTAAAAAATGAAATGCAATGCATTTTCAACACTTCCTACAAAAAAGATCAATAGTTAAACGAAGCGTGCAGTCTGTCACACATTTTATTGTGTAATAGTTACATCAGTCTAGAGATTATGATGCATGAATAGTTTGGTTTTCGCATATGGCCATACCCTAACAAAGGTGTTATTCACCCTTTGTTGATTGCATATTCTAAATAGAGCTAAACTGGCACGTGTCGTGTAACTACATTGATTAAGTTTTAGAGTTTTGAAATTATATAATTATACTGTAAACCTCATTAACGAGAAATGCTAAAACTAATTGATAGTTATAATTGCAGAGAGTAAATTTTAGTCAATGGTTTTAATCACAGCTGGGAAAGATACTTGATTAAAGTAACTATGTATATAGATACTTTTTTGAAATGAAACTTAAGTTCACCATATCAAAAAGTAAGTTTTAAATAATGTTGCTATGTCACTTTTGGCAAAAGTACAAATTACTCTTAGAAAAGTTACATATTTCATACTTTTAGATCTATGAAATAATAATACTGTGACGATTCTTTCACCTTAAGAATAAGGTTTTGTATGGCATATCTAGCCATGAATAGAATGTGTAGTTGATCACCAAATTGTTTCATTCTCTTACAGTGGTGTCTCAAATATGGTTGCCTTCACAGCTTCTTAAAATTTGGGCCCATATTTTACGTGTATTGAAAAATCCAGAAATTATTTGCTGGCATCATTTTAGGTTGCAATTTCCAGTAGGTTTTATGACAAACGTGAAACAGATTTTTTGTCGATCATTTCATTTTGTTGCCCCCTGAAATTTTGCACCACAAGCCTGGGCTTCTCAGGCTTCTGCTATCATATGTCACTGTTTCTGGTTTAAAAATCGAAATTTTTAATTAATTTCTATAAATTAAGATGCAGTTTTAGAATAAAAAGTTGCAAATTTCTAGTTTAAAAGTTGAGATTTCCAGTTTAAGAGTCGAGATTTTTAGTTTAGACGGTTAGATTATAGTTTAAAGGTAGAGATTTCTGGCGTAAAGGTTGAGATTTCTAATTTAAACGTCAAAAGTTCTTGTTTAAAAGTTGATATTTCCTGTTTTAAGTCGTGATTTGTAGTCTCAAGTACAAATCTAGTTTCAAAAAAGACATTTCCACATTAAAGTTGAAATTTCTAGTCTAGAATTTCTGGTTTAAAAGTCTAAACTTTTGGTTAGAAATGAGATTTCTAGTTAAAGGTCGAGATTTGTAATGTAAAAGTTGACATTTCTAGTTTACAAATAGCAATTCTTCGTTTAAAATTAGATATTTTTACTTCAGGTTAAATTTTCTAGTTTAAAGGTCGAGACTTTAAAAGTTGATATTTCTAGTTTAGAAGTAGCAATTTCTCGTTTAAAATTAGACATTTCTACTTCATGTTAAATTTTCTAGTTTAAAAGTTGAGACTTATACTTTAAAAGGTGAGAAATCTAGTTTAAAAGTAGATATTTCTGGTGTACAGTCGAGATTTCTAATATAACCTAAAACTTTCAACTTTTACAAATTAAGTTCCATTGTTGATTGATTGTTGATTGTTGGTTTTTGATTGATTTCAATACTCATAAAAAGATAAAAGAACATGAATTATATTACGCCATAAAAAGGTTTTAGAGATCATTTTAAAGAGTTGCACTCTAAAAGTTGAAATTTCTAGTTTAAAAGTTGAAACTTCTGGTTTAAGTCGAAATTTATAGTTTCAAGTAAAAATGTCGAGTTTTGACTTGAGATTTCTAACAAAATTAAGATTTCTGATTAATGCTCGAGATTTCCAATTTTAAAGTTTAAATTTCTAGTTTAAGACGTAGTAATTTCTCGTTTAAAAGTAGACATTTCTATTTTAGGTTAAAATTTCTAGTTTAAAAGTTGAGAGTGAGCGAACGTGTGGCCGTTTGGTAAAGTGCTCGTGCTAGCAGTTGGCAGGTGGTGGGTTCCAGCCCCACACCCAAACATTGGTAACATCACACTCTCCGGCCATCATACGAACACCTTTGGTGTTTGTGACCCTTGTGAGGATATTCTTCCTGTGTTTACCCCGTCAGCGGCTTAAGATGGCTTAATAAAACCGCACTCAGTGTGTGGAAGTAACAGGCTCTCGGCTTATATTAAGAGGAAAAAGTTGAGATTTCTGGTCAGTGGCGTATTAATCATGCCTGCTGCCAAAAGCCCCTTAAAATTGTGCATCCATATTTTACTTAGTGTTAGAAGGCTTCAGAAACTATTTGCTGCAATAATTTTAGGTTGCAATTTCCAGTAAGTTTTTTTGTTGATTATTCCATTTTGACACCCCCTGAAATTTTGTGCCACTAGCCCGGGTTTCTCAGGCTTCTGCTATAATACACCATTGCTCTTAAAACTGCGAATATGCATCGAATAGAATGTCATCACAAACAAATTGTATACTAGAAGGAATTGAAATTACGTAGATATATAGACAGATACTAGTATATATCTTACGGTGTGGGAAAAAATCTAAATCCCTATGATGAATTAATAGGAGTTTGGGGAAACAAACGAAATTATTGCTAAATTACTGGTATTTTTTTATGTAGAGGAATAAAAGTCGCTGTATATAGCATCAAGTAAAGTGCCATTTTCCTTAATGTCTGGTAAAAGATCTCAAAAATAATTATTTAGGATGTAAAAATGCCATTCCATGTAAATTGTCAGCTCTGTTAGGTGGATAGACTAGGATAAACGCAAAATTACATTCTACTATCAGAACGTAAGAGGACTGAAATTTAAACTATGTATTTAATATAACAACGCTCTTAGTGAAAATTATGACATTATATTGTTAACAGAAACGTGGCTAGATGATAGTGTTTCTAATAACGAGTTACTAGATTATCGTTATGTTATCTATCGTAAAGATCGTAGTGCTGTTCAGACTGGAAAGACTAGGGGTGGTGGCGTTTTAATGGCAGTGAAGAATGAGTTTCCATGCATTTGGACTCTCATTTGGAAAACTTGTGGATTCACGTAAGAATTGGTGTAACTGACATATATTTTTGTTTAGTTTATTTTCCACCGGGCAGCGGTTTGAACTTGTTTGAGGTTTTATTTCGCATGGTTGAATTAAATTCAGAAATTAGTCAAAAACATTTAGTTATAGTACCTAGGTGATTTTAATTTGTCAAATTTGAACTCGGAGCTGATTTTTTCTGCAAATCCACTATATGCTGCATTTATAGATTTTATAAATTTTAATGGTTTAAGTCAGTATAATAACGTTAAAAATAGTTTAAACAGAACTTTAGATTTAGTGTTAGCTAGTCTAGTGTTAGCTAACTCGCACTTTGATGTCACGCGTTGTGAATCGCTGCTTGTCCAGCCAGATATTTATCATTCTCCTTTAGAATGCGATTATATTTATTATGGAAAGTCAAATAATCCTAATATTAACAATGAACAGTATAACTACAAAACAGGTTATTTTTTTGGAACTTTATAGGTTAAAGGGAAACTAACTGGTTAGTACTGGAAAATTTTAAGAACGTAAATTTAGCTATATCAAAATTTTATGAACTTTTCAAAACTGCCCTTGATGCTACAGTTCCTAAAATTAAACATATTCATAATAAATTCCCATCCTGGTTTATTTTGAGTGTTATTAAAGCAATAAAAAAGAAAAATCGCCTGTTTAAAAAAATAAAACAAAATAGAGGTAACGGTAGCGTGATTGAGAAATACAGACAACTAAGAAATAAAGTGAAACATGACATTAATGCTGCATATCAAGAATATTTAAAAAATATTGAGAATGGACTGCAAAACCAACCAGTTCTGTTTTGGTCCTTTGTTAAAAATAAGAAGAAAGAAAATGTTGCTCATAACATGCATTACATATATGCTATAGATAACAACTTACAAGTGGATGTTATTTATACGGACTTTGCAAAGGCATTTGACCGTGTAAATCATGAATTATTAGTAGTAAAGTTGACTTCTTTTGAATTTTCACCATCTTTGATTAACTTATTTGTCTCTTATCTTTCTGGCAGATGGCAGTATGTGGTATTTCTTGGCTCTAAATCTAATAAATATAATGCACTTTCGGAGGTTCCACAAGGTTCAAATTTGGGACCACTTTTGTTTTTACTGTTTATTAATGACATATCGAATATTTTCCTATACTCTGAACACATACTATTTGCTGATGATTTAAAAATCTGGAGAACTATAAGAAGTGCAGATGATTGCATTTTGTTACAACGCGATATTAACGCGCTTTATAACTGGAGCGAAACAAATCTTTTAGATTGAAACATAACCAAATGTTGTAGTATATCCTTCACACGTAATATAAACTCAATAAATTTTCAATATAGCATGAACGGGGAACCACTAGTTCAGAAATATGAAATAACTGATTTAGGCATTGTGTTTGATACAAAATTATCTTTTGTTCCCCATATCGCTAAAATTACTACCGAAGCATTAAAACTGATTGGCTTTATATTAAGGACTACATATGGATTTCAAAATACTGAAGCAACGTTGCAAATATATAATGCATACGAACGTAGCAAATTAGAGTTTTCATCTGTAATTTGGAATCCTTGTTACAATATACACATATTAGACATAGAACACGTACAAAAACGATTTTTAAAATGTCTCTATTTTCGAAAGACCAAAGAAAATCCTCAATTTATTTCATATGCTACTATTTTGAAATATTTTGACGTAATGTCTTTGGAAAATCGTAGAAACGCATTCGATCTAGTATTTATTCACAAAATTATAAACTCTCAAGTTGACATTCATCCAAACATTATCCAACTAAATTTTTTTGTTCCAAGAATTTCAGCTCGTAATGAATTAGTATTTTATTTACCGTGCACCAGAACCAACACACTCCAGAATTCATCAAAATACAGAATGTGTAATGTGGTTAACAGATTCGCCAGAAAACTAGATACCTATTTACATGCCATCTGCGATAAAGTTCAAGAGAATCTGTTATTCTCTGTTTGTTGATTAGATATTACCATTGTTTTTAAATGATTATATAACATTCATTTATTATTATTGTTTTTTCAATATTGCTGTTTTATTTATAATACTTGTGCTAAACATACAATTTTTTTATTCAGTTGGGGTTTTATCGAAATATGTAATTATATATTTAATTGTATACATGTATATATTTAGGTGTGTACCACTGCAACAGGTTAGTTGCACTTCAATTATTATTATATTTAAAGTGTATGATGTGAATTAATTTAGTATGCCAGTTTATGTTTGTTTAACTGTGGCCCATTTTTAGTTTTGTACCGTTGGCCACAGTATAAATCCGCTAAATAAACAAACCCGCTAAATAAATAAATAAGGCAGAAGTACGCACTTAAAGTTGAATGAACTATAATTGCTCTAAAACAGATATTGGATGGGCCACATAGCCAGTAAATAACTGTTATGGGTTTATGTGAACATCCAAGTTGAAAAAAGTACTAAAATATGTATTGAAATTTGACTTACCAATGAAAAGATGTATGACTTCATAATCGTACTTTTGTCCCACAACTATGGGGGTAAAAGTACGCATGTGGTGAGTTAAAAGTTTGTGGATAAACTGAGTTATAAATTTGTTCTATTTTAACATATTTATTAAGAAAAATGGGTAGATACCTTACTTACTTTTACGATAAAGCAGGTATTGGATTCACCTCAAAAATTCGAAATTGAGCTTTCAACAGATCTTCACGTTTTCGAGTCCCCTTAACCCAAATAACATATTTTTGTTAATTGGTCTGTGTCTGTGTGTGTCTGTCTGTCTGTCTGTGAACAGAATATCTCAAAAACGAAAACAGTTACGTCGTTGAAACTTCATATATAAGTTTTGTGTACTATGTAGATGTGACAGCAAGCTTTTGAAGAAAATCGCTTAAACCGGATGTAGGTGTTTACTCTTGTGATTTTCCAGTTTTTTTTTATATTTTCAAAAACGGCTCTAACGATTTTTTCAAACTTTACATTTTTATTACATTCTTAATGTGTGTTGATGTGAGATAGGTGATTTCTATTTTTATTATTAACTCCTATTTTAAATAGAACACCCGGTATATTATTACATTTTTGAATTCAGCTTAAAATCCTAGAGAAAATTTGTCTCTTCCACTAACGCTCTATTTTGTACTGTTTTTGTAGAATTTGTAATTTTTTTAAATTTTTGAAAAATGCTTAAAAATTAAAAATCAAATTTTTGGCTAATTATAAGATCACTGTACAAGGAAGTTATGTGAGTGTATCACACCAGATTTTTTACCCTTCAAATTGTTGGTAGGTCCAGCCTTTTTGATCCAACTTCGGTTTGGCATCAAACACATTTCTTTTACCCTTATCTGCGGCCTTTTCTTTAATCTTCATAGCTTCTTTTAGTTGATCTTTAACTGGAGTACTGGTCAAAATTACAGATTTCTTTTCGCTACTTTTTCTTAGAGCCACATCATAGATGGTCTAATGTGTTGATCTTCAGTAGCTTCATCTCCACTTAAAGTGGTCTTTAATGGCTCAACAGCGTTGGTATTTGTGTGGTGGGGACTCGTAATGTTCAATTAAAAAGTCTTCTGCTGTAAATACAGATGTCTTCAGGGGAAAAATTCCAAAGTCTTGAAGATTTTTACTTTACAGCTTTACCGACCGATGCAGTCTGTTCGTAAGCTTCTGAAAATAATGAAGCCACTTAGAACTGCGTAATGGTTCTTCCCAGATTGTTTGTTAACCATACCATTGCTCACGAGCCTGAGAATAAAAATCTTTCAATGGTTTAAAAAGGCAGCGATGTAGGGGCTGAGTGTTATGATCTCGAGCAAACAATACTGCTTGAAAAAATGTATGTGATGTATGTGATCCAAGATTAATAATGTCAGTTCACTTGCTGAGGACTACATGTGACTTTGGAAGTGTTTCAACCACTCCATAAACAAATCAGTGTTAATATACCCCGAATCTAATACCAAGAGAATGGGTCCTCCATCGATGAGTTTTATCTTTCGTCTTTTTCCGGGAAAAGCCGGTGGTACGTAGCTTCCTGCCACAGATATGAAACAAGCTACTGTTACAGTTTGGCCTCTTTCTGCTGAAGCAATTTTTTACTTCCTTTTACTACTATAAAGGAAGTATTGGATTCACCCCAAAAATTCGAAATTGAGTTTTCAACAGATCTTCACGTTTTAGAGTCCCCTGATCCCAAAAAACATATTTTTTTTCATTGGTCTGTCTGTCTGTCTGTCTGTCTGTCTGTGTGTCTGTGTGTCTGTGAACAGAATATCTCAAAAACGAAAAGAGGTATGGCATTGAAACTTCATATATAAGTTTTGTGTACTATGTAGATGAGACAGCAAGCTTTTGAAGAAAATCGCATAACCGGAAGTAGGTGTTTACTCTTGTGATTTTTCAGTTTTTTTCGATTTTTTCAAAAACGGCTCTAACGATTTTTTTTAAATTTTACATTTTTCTTACATTTTTAATGTGTATTGATGTGAGATAGGTGATTTTCCAGTTGAATACTTCTAAAGTGGATTTCTTTTGTTTTTTTTTCTATTTTTTTTATTAACTCCTATTTTAAACAAAACACCCGGTATATTATTACATTTTTGAATTCAGCTTAAAATTTTAGAGAAAATTTGTCTCTTCAACTAACACTCGATTTTGTACCGTTTTTGTAGAATTTGTAATTTTTGAAAATTTTTAACAAATGGTTAAAAATTAAAAATGAAATTTTTGACTAATTATAAGATCACTGTAAAAGGAAGTTGTGTGAGTGTATCACACCAGATTTTTCAACTAGTTTTTGTTGTCTAATAAACACAACTTTTGGCATTTTATTTGGCACAGTAGAGAGACCACTTTCGTCCTTGTTAAATATTTTTGAACTCGAAAACTGGTTTTGGGCAGGAGTACTACGTAAGTTATGAGTCATGAAAACGAAAACTAAAAACATTAAGTATTAGTGAAAATACTTATGTACGCATATGTACTGTATGTGAGTACGTACTATGTATTTTTTAAAGATTTATAAATAATCCATGTATCATACATTGTTCTATAGCAAATACATAATATGTTTTACAAATTTATAGTACAAATATTTTTAAAAATTGAAAATTAAGTAACTCGAACCGTTGATAACTCCAGTTCTTTGTCTTCCCCTGGCACTTCGAGTTAAAAAAGTTTGTTCAAATTTTTACTTTAAGTCCATCGTTTATTGAACATTGCCTTTGCCATCTTTTCACATCATTTCTTGCTCTAAAGATTGTTTGAAGTACTGTTCTCTTCCACACATTTAGTTTTTTTTTTTCATTCGCCGTTATTATTCATACTTCGCATGCATACACGTACATGATGGTTGGTCTTATCATTATTTTCATTTTCTTCGATATTTGATATTTCCTCTAATACAAATAAATTTTCTTGCCATAGCTTTTGACTTGTTTACTTTTTTTTCCAACGTTGTTGCTACATTTTGAAGCTTTTTGTGCATTTCCTGTGTATGTTGCTTTTTCTTATTATGTTCTCTTGCACTATTTTGAATAGTAATGTAGACATGGGATGCCCTGCCTTAAGCTGCTGTTCACTAATTCCTCAGAAGAACCCACCTGTGTTTGTACTTCATTTGTTGTTTTTCAGTGTCAATTCTGTTGGTTTAACAAACTTTTCTGGAATTCCCAATTATCTCATGGTTGTGTATAATTTATTTTGTTTGATGCTATTGCATGTTTGTTTGAAGTCTATAAAGAGAATGTGTAATTTTATTTTTTTGTTTTCGTAACTTTTGTGCAGAATCTGTTGTATAGTACATAATTTTTCAGTGACTGACCTACCCTGTCTAAATCTATATTAATACTCTTCAAAGTTCTTTGTACATATTGTTTTACCTTTCATGTCAGTGTGACATTGATGTGTCTTCTTCTTTGTATCCCCCTCTTCTTCATATTCTCTTGACAGAGGAGTCGTGATCGGTTGGGGTAGGTTCCCGTTGCTTTCTTCAAATGAAGATCCCTAGCCCTCGAGTACTCTAATAGAGTCGGGATCAGAAAAGATCAAGAGTCGTTCAAGTAATACCAAATAGTAAAGATAAAAGAGAAGGGGTCTCTCTCAAGACAAGCTGAAGAAAGAGAATAGACCCAGCTGGAGTACCTGGGATTGCCAGTTCCTCTACTTACAAGATATGAGTCCTCGTAGCTATTCATTGACTTGTAAACATTAGTTAAAAGTGCAGTATCTCTATTCACTTTTCATCCGGTCACCTTTTTTGTAAATGGGACAAATTATAATGTTTGCTAATTTTTGTGACATATTTTTTTCTGCCCATATTTTCTTGATCATATATTTTTATTTGCAGTTTTTCTTTTTTGTACTTGAGCATCTGCACCTGGACTCCTGTTGTTTGTTAGTTTTCGTATTATTTATCTTCCATTTTTGCCTTCGCTATGTTTTTGTACTGTTGCTCGTTTTGTCAACAAATTTCTAGCCTGCCTTATTCATTAATTTCATTATAAAAGTTCCTTATTTCATTATTTGTCAGTTTCTTAAAGCGGCCCCAAGCAACTCCTGTTTTGTTGTCTTTAGTTTTTTCGTCACTCAGTTGATTATTAACAAACATAAATAGTATTCTAACCGTCTGCAGCTGTGGCAGATAGCAATACTGTTTAAAATTTTTTCGGTAAGCTTTCCATCAGAGTCTATCCATGCTGTATAATTTGTGTAAAGTAGTCTCATAATTTTCTTATATTTGTTACTGTAAATAGTTTTATTTTTCTTATTACACAAATAAGTCTACGTAGGGAGTATCAAAATAGGTATTTTAAAATTACGGATCACGAACAAACATATATTGCCAAATTAGAAAAACCAAAACTATGATTCATAAACTTAAAAAACGGGCACTCTGTATATTTCTTCACTAATTGACTTATTTTGCACAGCACTGTCTCGCCTACTATCATCTCTCCAACAAGCCAAAGAACTGCCATCTACCGAAGAAGACCTGGGATTCCTGAGCAACCTGCTCCAGTCTAAAGAGCTGCATGCTTTAGTTAACGTTCACAACAAGATAATCAGCAATGGGGCTAGTGATAAATTTTTTCCTATGTTATCCACTTCTATGCACGTCATGTTCGACGTGCTGGAGGTTTTGGCACCAAAAACACAGCTCTCGGAAGACTGCAAGGAGCTGTTCTACCTGCTGCAAAGATCTCACGTTCAGGTATATGTACTTCATTTTTAATTCTAAATGGAAATGTGTATAACGTAGAATTTATTCCCCATGTTCAACAGCAATGAAATTTAGCTATTTTAGTAGCTATACACAAGCAAATCAATACTTGCATCTATTGTTAGCCATTCATTCGGTTTTGCTATTATCAAATTTAAATAGTCTTGCGGATATTACTTGTGTGTAGGCCTATCTTCCGCTACAGAAACCACAAAACAAAGAGCTTGTCTGATGACGCGAATGTCGAATGCTCGATTATTGTATACATAACGCAATTAATATATTTCATAGGCATTCAATTTTATTTTAATCCTTTTAATCGATAGTAATTTTAATGTTTTTGAAATAGTTATATGAGAACAACATAAAATCTGTTAAGGGATAAACTTCATAAACTTCAGACGTTAATATTATTGTGCATGACACATATAGCAGATGTAATATATAACATTTGGTGGAGGGCCTGGCTGTGTAGGTCTCTTCGAGTGAAATGTCTTTTTCCCTTTTTTTTGAGTGGCTTCTGCCCTTTTTGCGTTTTTACTTAAAAGCAACATGACCCATGAACCTTAACAATTTAAGTTAGTTTAATTATTAGTGTAAGTGCATGAATTGTGCATACACTGTCCCATTAACAATATATAAAATTGCCATTGCTGATCAACTCGAACTCTAACAACACGTGTATAATCTGAATCAATATTACCCCAAGTGCGAGTTGCACTTTTAACATTTAAGTATCTTACTGGCATTTCCTATTTTGCTTTTTGTTGATGGTCAGTTTTTATATTTAGCTTTTTTGGTTGTTTCGTTAGTTGATGTACATATTGTGCTAGTTAAGGCTTCAGAAAAAGTGATGTCAACGTTACAATTGTTCATCTCCTTGGCACAATTACCTCCACTCCTTAGTTTTTGTATGCCTGGGTTTGTGCTTAATATCATGGTTTATTGAAGAAATATTATGCAGCATAGACTGTAAAATGTGTACCATCTGGTTTTTAAAAATTAATCTGGAAGACATTTCAGTTAGTCAGTCAAAAGTGCTCGTATGAAGACTACGTACGCACTGAAAAGTGTTCAAGTGACTTATTCTTCTAATTAGTACAGTTTTTTATATCCACATATGTTCGTTTTGTTTACATAGTGTGGCACTTTTTTTATAGCTAGCTATGCGTCAATAGGGAAAAGTGTGTGTTCATGGCACGAGGTACAAATTATCCAAGGTTAAGCCATAAACACACCTTTTGCTGCTGTTACATACAATATTTTTCTCTACGATCATAACAGGTGGATAAAAATTTAGCGTGCAATTTACATTTCCATTGCACATTAACAAGAGTGATATGCAATAAAGACGTAATTTGCATGCTAAAATTAAAAGTGGTATAAACAGTCACTGTTACTTTTGACACAATCTTAGAAAAAAATATTTAGTATTAAAATTTTTTTTGTAGATTTTTTTGGTGTCGAAGAAATTTTTTTGTTTAGGTTAAATAATAATAACTTTGTGTTTGGTTCTTACAACTCTGCTTCACTAACGCATACTTCAAATCTCGCTTCATCACTCCACAAAACTGAATTTAATTGTTTCTAAGACTAGTTTTTATATTCTCTTGCCCAACGAATATTTTTTTCATTTTTGTGTAAGTAGAAACTTCTTTTTTGGCTAAGGAGTAAGTTTGAAAATGGATAACAAGCATGAAGGTTTAAACCCTAGTTTTTTAGCAGTTCTGTTACAAGTTGCTCTTGAAAAAGTATTACCAGTTGCAGCATTCCATAAAACACTTAATTCTTCAAAATTAGCATGATGATATTACAATATAATTCTCTTCAGAGGTCTTAAGTTCAAATTAGAATACCTAAGTTTTTTCCAATGAATTTCAGATGAGCTATAATTGTTCTTACTTCTTTGGAAACAGCTTTACCATGGGTCTTTTTATTTATTAATAACATCGTAAGAAATTATGGAAACGTCACTGTCGGGCTACTTATGAGCATGGAAACATCAAACATTATTAGTACAGTAAAATTGAGGTTTTACCTTAAAAAAATTCGGCCGCGGCGATACTTCTTGCCCAGTGGTTTAGGTTAATTAAACAAGAGTAAAACCAAAAAGCCGTGCCCCCACTCCCTGCCAAACAGCCGCCATCTTGAAAACAAATTTGTTTTTTATTACGATCCATTTGTCACACAGAAAAAGTTATTGAACAAAAAATGTTGGAAATGAAATTCTACACATTTTTTATCCTGGCCGCGATACCGAGAAGTTGGTATTTCAAACGGTAGAGGGCGACAGAGTTACCAAAAATTGTTTTTCCGCAACCGTCGTTACTTTTAATACCAAAATCTGTCATTGAAGTAGACATTCCTCTTACTGACACAAAAAGTGTATGTTGTTATGTAACACTTTTAGTTCCTAGTATTAAATAGTTATTTATACAACTAGTTTTGAAATATCATACTTCTAAAACTTGTTGTACACGTAGTTTTTTTTTGCATAGTGATATCTTGAAACTGGAAATTTAGTCGAAAAGCTATCAAATTGACAATTCACAATTTCAATAAAATAGTTTAAAAAAGTGTACTTTTTTCAACAATTTTTCGTAAAAAAAAAAGTGATACTTTCTTCACGATTTTTCGTTTAAAAAAGACGACTTTCGTGATCACTGTGCAAAAAAGTACTTTTTTTTACTACCTTCTTTGCAAGTGATCCTTACACTGTCAGAGTTGAGGGATGTAGAAAACATTTACAAAAATTGTTACGGTTGCCATGAAAATGTACCTACTGCCTTAGAAAAGTAAATTATTTATATCCCGCACTTATTATAACAAACAAGATTCCATGTCTGCCATTTGGTTAATGAAAAAAACCATTATCGCTCGTACTATTATCCATTTTTAATCAGAATACAATCACAAAACAGCACTCACAATCGTATTCATGGATTTTTTCCAAAAATTTTTCACATTGCTTTTATAACAAGTTGTGGGCTCTTTTTTCAATAAAAGTGGTGGCAACACTCCTACCATGGTCGATAATGACTCGGTTGTGTCCGAGGCTTCGAACCAAGACGAAGGAACAGATAAAAAAAAAAGAAAACGTGTCTGAGTCAACTACAATATATCTTAGGGTTTATGCAAAAATAAATTACTTTCAATATACGAGTATATTTCTTTCCCATAATTTTCATTTTTTTTTACCTATACCAATTTCTCGGTATCGCAGCAATGACCAAAAATGTGTAGAATTGCTGTAGGTTCTGCAAACCTATTCACATTGAAACTATTTGAGTGACGTGATGATTTTACCTCGCAAAAGAGAAATGGTTACTTTGCTGCGCCGGAATATACAGTATGGCTATTAATTTATAGTACTGAAAATTTCAAACTTTTTTCGCTTATAATAATGTTAGGTTGTCTGAATAAAGTATGAACGGGCATTAATTTGTTTCAATATCTTCTGAAGAGTCCTCCTGTTAATATTCAATTTTGCAGCAGGTCTCCATTGACTACGACGTGGTGTGTCCATAATTTGATTGAATACACGTTCGTGATTTTCGTTGTTATTCACTGGTTTTTTCGTCCAGCTTTACCTTTTCCTTGGAGTAGCACACTTCCAGTTCTTCTAAATTTGGTTATAATGTTCAGTACAATAGCCTGTTTACTGAAATGCTCCGAAAATTGTTCACGAATGAATTTAATGTTTGGACCATTTTGTCTACCTAAACCATATGAGCGAAAATAGTGCTCAACTAAAAAGACTTTTTCTTTAGTAGATAACATTATTTACGAACTTGCAAACATTATAGTACATCTAACCAAAACCAAACGTCAATGTTTATGTCAAATAACAGTGTCAATTGTTAGAGGTTTAAGCAAAAGTAGGCCTACCGTTTCAGTACTGTAAATTAATAGCCATACTGTACATTTCCCACGCCGCGCGGACTTTGAAGGGCTGTCACTCAGAGACTATTTAAATCAATCATATTATTATAAGAGATTGGTGCACCCCCACAGAGCTAGAATGGCGAAAACCGATTTTTGGTAACTTTGGCGCCCTCTACCGTTTGAAATACCAACTTCTCAGTATCGCGGCACGGATCAAAAATGTGTAGAAATTTATTTCCAACATTTTTTGTTCAATAACTTTTTCTGTGTGACCAATGGATTGCGAGAAAAAAGAATGTAATTGTTTTCAAGATGGCGGCTGTTTGGCAGGGATTGGAGGCACGGCTTTTTGGTTTTACTCTTGTTTAATTAACCTAAACCACTGGGCAAGAAGAATCGCCGCGGCCAGTTTTTTTAAGGTGACGTGGAATTTTCCGACAATTTTACTGTACTATATCATTTGTTTCAAAGTAGAACACATGACTTACACCCGTATTCATAGTCGTTCGCCAGCGGATCGCCGGCGACTCGCCGGAGTTTCGTTATGAATAGTATGTTGGCGGCACTGTACGTCTATGTCAAATTCGAGGTGATCAGTTTAGGTTTTCAGTCAGTTTTGACAGAAACTGACACAAAATCTAACCTGCTAACCTCGAATTTGACATAGACGTACAGTGCCGCCAACATACTATTCATAACGAAACTCTGGCGAGTCGCCGGCGATCCGCTGGCACATAGTTTTGTAACCACAATAAAAAGTCACCTTACCTTCCTCAATTATTTTGTTATTATTCCTGCGCAATCCACCCATTCTTTTATAGATAAAAACACATGGATATGAAGTGGTAATGTTTCCGGGAAGGAATTTTGTACTGCCCGGGGGGGAATTACCCAGTTTTTTATGGGTTTTGGTTTTTTTCGACTATTTCTCTCAAATCTTTTTCCATTCTTGCAGATCTCTCTCCGATTGCGCTTTTCTATCTTCCTCGAATCTCCTTTTATGTTATTTATCCATTTCTAAGGTCTTCTTCTATTTCTTTCTTCACTTGCCTGTCTCTCCATTATTCTTCTTATTATCCTTCCGTCGCAATCTTTTTACCTGTATTACTTTCACTATGTTCACTCCTTGCATTTCTTATGTTATTTGATGATTCATCCTGAATCTTTTTTCCGTTATCCAATCTTATTGATCCCAAAATTTTGTCATTATTTTGGAAATGTTTCATATCTTCTTCCTTTGCTGTGAATTTTCACATTTTTGCCTTGTATGTGGCTATTGGTCTTGTTAGAGTTTTGTATATTATAATCTTGTTTACCTTGCGTTGTTTTTCACTATGTTTTTGAACATATAATATACCTTAATGGCATTTTATATTATTTTTCTGTTGATCATATTTTAAGTCATCTTTTTAATATCTAAATCCTAGAGTAAAGACAGCAGTTTAAAACACGTTTCCCAGAACAACGTGTTTTAGAAAATTCTAAAACCCAAAACAAATATAGCAACAATAATGGTTTATTAAATGCGTTTTGGAATCTTGAAGTGTTACAACATTTATTTGTTTGAGGTAAGCAATTACATTCCCAAACTTCTCAATGCCCAGGTTTTCTTTTATTTTTAAAGATGACTTCAGCATCGAATAATGCGGCCAAAGTTAAGCAGGTGACGTTTATTGCTGCAAATGAAATGAATTAAATAAGAACGATGTAAATGAAAATGAAAATAATCGCAGACTTATTATCCATTCACAAAACTCGTGAACGTCAATGTCAACTTATTTCAATATTTGCTGAGTGTACCTGGAAATTACAGTTTTTTTGGGAATGTACTTCGGATCTAAACAGTAATTTCTAAGGTACTATATTTATACGAGCAAGCTTATCCGCCATTTTGAGTTACTGAAAGTGGCGGTAAATTCAAATTCTAGTTACTTTCCAAATAGCATACGGTAAGTCGGAAAAACAACGATCATGTAATTTAATTTTATCCGTTTTAAAAAAGATTGGTTTTTAAACAAATAAAAAGAAAGCAGAATAAATCGAAACGAAAACACTGCTAACTAACACGCACGTGGTTCAAACTAGAGAACTTTGATAGTACCTTAGTTCAAATAACAGTGACGAGTGACAGAACTCAATAGAACTGACAGATACAGTTGACAGCACAGAACAACACTTACACTCTGTATATAGATTTAAGTAACCACACTTGGATGAAGACTGTAATTATAATTAGCATCGTAATGGAATGCACCAAGATTTAAATCAGCATGCAGTGTTCGTCTGGATCGAACAGTACGTACTCCAACGGTTTCTAGTCTTGCTTGGTTGACAGACGACAGAACGCATGGTTACCGGTCAGCGCAGCCAACGGCTTGGCGCTAAAATCCCTGTGACACAAAATCTAGTGGGATAAGCTTGCCTCGTTAATAAAGCACTCTAGTAATTTCTAGTAATATTTGAAGTTAGGTTATGTTACATGTGTCAAAAGATTTTCATTGTAATAATTAACTATAGCCTTTTTTTCCTCTTCAACAATAAAACCCTTTGTCGTTTCTGCTCCATTGCAATTGAAGTGTATGCACAGAAATTAAAGCATTTTGGAGATAATTTTTCTACAAGAAAGTGTGACATAAATCAAGTTTGTAAATTTCAAAAATTTCAGTGCTGCCAAAATCAGCAAGCAAAAGTTTCTAAACAGAATTTAAACAAGGTACCAACTTGACAGCGTTTTGACAGTTCACGAGTTTTGTAAATGGATAGTACCTTCTCGTCTAAATAGGCAAGAATTACCTCTTCTGTTACCGAGGAGACTTTGTTATTTTCTCACCAATGGCAGAAATTTTAATACACCTTCTTGTAAACAGCTTTAGACTTCATGGGCAACAATTTTTCCCGCAATAAATTCTCTTTCTTTAAAATATTTTCAGGAATTTGATTTGACTTTTACATTTTCGTTTATAAAATAAACAAAATATCTATAGGGACTCCTGACCAACGTAGTTGATCAACGCTTAAAGTACCTCGAGTGTCTATGCAAGTCGACTGCGTCTCATTGCATAACAACACCCTCGAACTTTAAGCTTGCGTTTTCGCACACGTATCATTAATAACTATTCTTTTCTTTATCATATTGCTGTTGTGAGTTGATGCTGATGTGTAACCTTAAATAATTAAATTTTGTAATAGTTTCTAAATTAGAAGTTCCTACTCGTTTTTTTTTCTTCTCAGTTTTTTGTTATTTATTTCATATACTTCATCTTTTTTTCATCTGTCTCCAATCCTAATTTTCTTCTCCCCTTCCAACTTCTCAAAAGTCAATATCATTTCTTCTCTGCTTCTACTCATTATAATCATATCGTCTGCATGTACTATTATTTGTGTGTTGTTTTTAGTGATAATCAGTTGTTATTCTTTGTATTTTAATTATTGCTTCAGCTTCATGTAAGGTCATTTGTATCAGTCTGATTATTTTAGGGGAATTCCGAATTCTTTTATGTCATTTGTTCCTTTTGCAATTTTCAACTGATCTAAATAAATAATTATTATTATATTATTATATTATATTATTATTATATTAAGCCTATCCATCCCAGTTGCGGGCAAAGGCCTCCCCCATTCTCTTCCAGATTTTCCGGTCTTCAGCAGTTTGTCTCCAATCCGAACTTCCATTCTTTAAAATTTCATCTATCCATCTGGTTGAGGGTCTTCCCTGTTTTCGATCGCCGGAGGGCTTCCAGTCCGTTAACAGTTGTGTCCATCTTTCATCTCCCATTCTTGATATATGGCCGGCCCAGTTCCATTTTAAACTTCTACATTTTTCAACTACGTCTTCTGTGTGTGTTCTTCTCCTGATCTCTGTTATCGGAATTCTGTCTATTTGTTTAATATTGAGCATGGATCTTTCCATTTTTGTTTGCATTATTCTAAGTCTTTGTTGAAGGTTTTTATTGAGGGACCACGTTTGGGCACCATATGTTACACAAGGTATTACACAACTGTTAAACATCTTCCTTTTTAGATACATTGGGATGTTGTTTTTAAAGATATGTTTTAGTGACCAGTAAGCTCTCCATCCTGCTTTGATTCTTCTATCAACTTCCCTTTCCATTTTGTTGGTAAATGTCATAATTTGACCTAAATATATTACTTCGTTTACGTAATGTATGAGTTGATCGTCTACTCTTAAGTTATTGGCATTCCTATTTGTTATAGCATACGTTTTTTCAAAGTTTGTTGCTAGGCCTGATTCTAAACTCTTGTTGTGAATATCCCGTAACATAGTTTCCAAGTCTTTTCTAGTTTCTGCGAGAAGTACCACGTCGTCGGCAAATCTTAAGTTTGTTATTCTCTTTCTTTGTATGAGCAGACCCATGTTGTGCCACTGTAGTTTGCGGAAAATTTGTTCTAGTGCACTTGTGAACAAGTTTGGGGATAACGGATCACCTTGTTTTACCCCTCTTTGTATCTCGAAGCTGCGTCCTGTTTTTTCAAGTTTTATTTTTGCCTTACTACCATTGTAGATGTTGTGGATTATTCTTATGAATTTGTGCTTAACTTTTTGTTGGAGTAACGCATTAAGCATGTAATCGTGGTCTAACGTGTCGAAGGCTTTTCGAAAGTCTATCCATAGTATGTGTATGGGTTGGTTAAATTTATTACATTTCTCCATCAGTTGGTTTACCGCCTGCAAGTGGTCCATTGTAGAGAAGCCTGGCCTAAATCCTGCTTGTTCTACAGGCTGATTTTTGTTAAGATCCTCTTGTATTTTTTGCTGTAGTATTTTTGCAAAGAGTTTATATAGTGAAGGGAGCAAGCTTATTGGTCTGTAATTATTCATGTCTTGAACGCTTCCTTTTTTGTGAATTAGAATGATTATCGACTCTTTCCATTGGGCTGGGATTTCTTCTGATATTAAAATTCTGTTAAACAACACTTTGTTTAACAAATTATTATTATTATTAGATAAGATACAGAGCAGAGAATAAATCTATCATTGCTCAAAATGAATACAAGGTGTGTGATTGAAAACATATACAGAATGAATTAAATTTATACAGTAATAAAATAAAATAAAATACAAATTAAATGAAATTGATATTAAGTCCTACTTAATAATTCGTCAATAAGCGACTTGAAGTTGTTGACATCATTGGCAGCAACTATTTCATCAGGTAAGAAATTCCAAGAGTGAAACACTCTGTTTGTAAGGAAGAATTGCCGCTGGGTTGTTATAAAGGGCTCCTTTCTTAGCTTCCACTCGTGATCTCGTAGTTGTGTAGATGTTGCAAGTTCGAAAAGATGATGAATTGGAGATGCGTCATTGTGAAACGCCTTGTAGACGGTTATTAGATCGCCTCGCTGCTGACGAAATAGTATCGTTGAAAGGTGCAGGATAGCGGGTCTTTCTTTATACTAGGGTCTATTTCGGGCAAAAGATAATCTTGAAGCATGGCGGTCACGGTCGTGCAGTATACGGGGTACCACACGGAGTTAGCAAATTCTAAGATCGGACGTACATATAATTTGTAAAGTTTTTAAAATGTAGTACAATCAAGATATTCAAATGTTTTGGAAAGTAGATATAACGTAGTGTTTGATTTCGTAACAATCTGACAAATATGATCACTCCACGATAAGTCCCCAGTTATGATAACACCGAGATCACAATAACTGTCTTTGCTGCTTAGCACGTTGTTATTTATTTTATATGTATGCCTAGGGTTATTTTTCCCTAAATGCATAACTACACATTTAGAAACGTTAAGAGGGAGAAGCCATTCTTCCGTCTAATCAAGAATGCTGTTGAGGTCTTTTTGAATAGTGTGGAAGCTAGTTATGGGGTTGTATGTTTTAGTATCGTCAGCGTAGAAAGAACGTGGTGACTTTATGTAATAAGAAATGTACTATGTGTAGATAATAAAAAGAAGCGGTCCTAGGGCAGATCCCTGAGGTATGCCACTCTCTACTGGTTTCATGACACTAGTTGAAGTACTGACTTTAACAGTAAATTCGCGTCCAGTTGGAAAGGATTTAATCCAGTTTAGCAATTGTCCACGTATGCCAACATGATTTAATTTTGTAACCAACCGATTTTTTGGCACTTTATCAAAAGCATGGCTAACTAAATATAACTCAAATACAAAAATTGTTGGAAATTAACTTTTTTATCTCTATAATTGAGCTCGAAGCACAATTTTCATAAAAATGTCACATTGGGTTTGTCTATAGGACTAATATTTATTTAACATCGTCTCCATTTAACAAACATAAACTACGCAATTTCAGAGCGATAGAAACTAGTTTAATTACATACTACAGCATTTGGAAGGTATATTTTTGTGTCCACTTACTTGTTTGCCCTATTTTAGGTGCGATTTTGAAACTGAATAAGGGTCATTTTAATTCACCGCCGTCTTCAACAAAATTAGAGCAATTTTTTGTTTTAAAAATACTTATTTCCCAATGTGTGCTATTATTTTTATAACGTATTTTTTAAATTAATTTATAAGCACAATGCAAGAATTTTTACTCACTATTTTTATCTAATATAGGGACTACTATGTGCCCATGATGCTATTGCACAAAAGGACTATTACCCACACCTGCCTGAAATACCCGTAGAGGTCGATGAAGATGAAGAAACCATTAAAATTGTGCAGCTGGTTAAAAGCAACGAACCCTTGGTGAGTATCTTATTGCAATATTGGAACTCAAAGTAGGTATTTGCTTCCCGTATAATTGCCAGCACAAAATTTGAAACCTCTAGACCTAACATAAGTTTGAAGAGTTTTGAATGTAACGATATCTTTCTTTGTTTGCAAAGACTGGCGCTCAGAGTGCTGAGCCGATTGTTGTAAGTATCACTCAGAGTTAGAAGCCTTTTTTTTCTTCACAACACTCAACTTTTTTTATTCATCTTATGCATTTCCATCTAAGCGCTGCACTTCCATTCACTCACTATTCTTTGTGTTTGACGAAATCGAGCAACCATAAAGCAAATGCATTGTTCGATAGGGAGCCACCATAAAAACAGATGAAGAGACTGGAAAAATTGTGATAGCTAGAGTAATGCACGGAGGGGCTGCCGATCGGTCGGGGTTGATCCACGTCGGGGATGAAGTGGTGGAGGTTAATTCGATCAACGTGGAAGGCAAGACGCCAACTGATGTGCTAACTATACTTGTAAGGAGGTTTCTGAAATTAACTAGAATAAAAGTAACTTTTAAAATATTTTAGCAAAATTCTGAAGGCACGATCACGTTCAAGCTTATACCAGCTGATGGAAAAGGCAACGTAAGGGAGAGTAAAGTGCGGGTGCGAGCTCATTTTGACTATGCAGCTGCCACTGATCCATACATTCCATGTAAAGAAGCAGGGCTCGACTTTGTCAAGGGAGACGTCTTGCACATAGTTTGCCAGGATGATGCATATTGGTAACTTGGAATGATTTTTAATATTATTTTATAGAATTGTTTGTTTTGGTGTGCTACTTTTCACATTTATTGTTATAGTAACCATTTGTTATTCACGATATGTGAATATTTCCTACGCTGACCGGCCTTTAAGACTTATAGCTTTGTACACAACTTATTGTCAAGTGTTTCCAATCTGTTTTTTAACTTGTTTAAATTTTCTTTCATATACTGGAACCAGCCTCTTCTGGATAGTCCTGTTCATCTACTAATTTTTGGTTCTTCAAGCAGTAGTTTGTTGACTCTTTTTGCTCTGTCCATTCTTGTTATATGCTCGAATCATCTTATTCAACTATGTTGTATTACACTTATTTATTCTTGGTTCATTTCAGCTATTTCCTTCTTAGTCTTTCTCAAAGTGTTCTGTTGTTTTACTGCAGCATGTGTTTGTCTTTGCATCTTTCTCTTTAAAATTTATAATTTCTCAATATTTTCGTTTGTTGATATCCAGGTCTTGTTTGTATAGTTAATCACTGGTCTTATCACCATGTTAAACAACCTGATTGAGGATCTTTTCAAAAATTCTGCACTTCTCAGACCTAAGGTGATGCTGCCCTTTCAATGTTATGTTTCTTCTGCCTGTAGTTGCTCAACCAGATATTCCATAAGTGATCTTTAAATCAGAATATGCATGCACTGATATGAGTTTTTAAATGTAGTACCTTCTCTTCTTAATCTGCTAGCTCTTACCGTAGTTTCTAAAGTAATATTAAACAAAGTTCTTAATTTCTCTTTAATCCTTTATTTTTTAAAATTTCTCTCTGGAGGTATTTGTTGTTAAGTCGAACTTGGGAAACCCACCATTTTTTATTATTTTATTTAAACGACTGAATTATCTCAAAATGATTTTGATCTTATTAATAAATAATATTAACATAGTTTAAAGTGTAAATGTTGATTAACCAACTTTTAGCATGTTGAAACTACTGATGGGCAAAATTGAATGAATTTAACAGTTGAGATATTCAAATGCGAGACAATTTAATAATCGAATGAATCATTCGGAATACGAATGAATATCTCGGATTTCGTCTTTGCGTACTGCGTGTGCGCTGTGCGTAGTCGAATGCGGGCATTTAAAAGTACGAGACTTATTTGCGCCACCGAAATAATTTCAGCTGCAATCTTTGTTTCTTTTCAGGTTTAAGCCGTCCAGCATTATAAAAATATAAATGCGGTAACTCAAGTTGTCACAAAAAAATAGCCAACCTGCATCTTAACTAGGGTAATAAATCGGTAACCGCCAGAACGCAGATTGACTGATTTTTCGAGATAACCACACTTACTGTGTGGGCCGAACTAGCTTTATTTGGCGCTTTTTAGGTCGTGGATTTGGAGCTCAGCGCACCCTGCAAGTAGCTACAAAACAATAGGGCGCCAGGAATTAAAGTGATTCTGAAAAGAATAATCCAACAACGGTTGACTAGGGTTTATTAAGTGTATAAAAGATTGGTTGAACATCAAAACGGTGTAAATAGATGGTTTATCAAATTGTTTAGATTACAAAACAATATCGCAAAGTTTCACGGAACGTTTCCACACGCATAATTCTAAGGAACCCCTTTGTGGGTTTTTAAAACATTTGAACTTGTCGGATTAATCGAGAGATGTGCACATCGCTGTCAGTAAAAACCTTAATCCCAGGTCACCGATAACTCAAGCGTGAGTGCGCCTTTTACAATAAATTCGAACATGAAATATTGTGATAGTAATTAAGGAATTATGGAAATATAAACATATTAATAACATGCGTAACTCTTCACGTACTGGCGTCGTAAATAATTAAAGTTCACCACACTAACCTCTGGTGCTCGGCAAATACTTGAAAGGCAGCGTAGGCTGTGAGCTCCCATAGACCGAAATTCCAAAATCCACGGGCTAGCTGCAAGTGGTGCATTTCGATTGAGCTGCCGGAATCGGAATGTGGAAAAAAACTTGCATCTATTCGCCCATCGCAAAATCACAGGAAAATTTTGGTGAAATATTCCCTCGTAGCATAATTGTTGAGATAGAACGCCTGTTCCAAAGGCTACAGTAAAAGAGCTAAAAGCCACTAATTAATATGGGAATAACAAAGTTTGAAAGTCCATCATACCTGATTTATTTTCAGCTCTCGAAATAAAATGCTTAATTAAGCACACAATAGATTTCTCGTTCAGCGAGCTGCTAGGCCGAGTTGCTAAAGGAAAAATGAATGCAAGCCAGGTTGCATGTCGCTGGAGAGAAGATAACAAAAGCGCTGCGCTCGGAAGATAGTGAGTGGGGATTCAGGCAGGTATAAAAATGGACGAAACTGGGAAATTGAACAATTCAAAATGCAAACTGATTACGATTTAAATTAAAATATACAGGTTAAGCCTGAAATAATTGGGTAAATGGAGAAAACAATTAAGCGGCACGAAAAATGGTTTCAAAGTCTCCAGTTACGCCGTTATTTACATTGTTAAATAACTCGATTAATTATTTTTTATCAATTTTGTCATTTTAAACAGTCATTATTATTATTATCTCTATAGTAGCAACCATAAGTAACTGTTTATAATGTTTATATGCTAGCGAGTTGTTCTTAAATCGCTAGTGAATTAATAGTAGATTGTTCTACAAGTTAAGAAAAGTGAGAGTTTTCCAGCGAATGTAAAAGTTTTACGTGAGCATGGAAGAATCACTTTCCAATGTGTTGAACATGCAATTAGTTGACAAAAATATTTTTTTAAATCATTTTGGTCAAAGTATGGAAGCGCAATGTTTATTGTACTGTAAAGTATAAATAACCATTATACATTATAGACCTAACTTGAAAATGAATGAATCTGTGATTAATTCATGTAGTTTAAATTTAAACTGCAGTATCCTATAGCAGGTACATCTCAATTTCAAATTTTTGTTAAAATATTGTTTTAAATGAAAACCTCGGATAATCCGTTGGCAAGCAGCACACCAACAGCTGAGAGCGAGAGCCAACCATCGATCACTCGGACAATCTTGTTGTGTACCGAACTACCGAGAGAATTGGTTGAACGACCATCGGAGTTCAGACGTTCCGAGATACGAGCATCTGATTATTCCAAGTAATCCAAGATTTTTTCATTCGAGATATTTTCAGCATCAAATGGAATATCTCGAATAGCGGAAACAATCAAATAATTCTATTCTTTTCATTCGGATTCGCCTATCACTAGTTAAAACAACTGGAAATTTGAAATAGATGGTTTTTAAGTCTCTAAAAACGTCCACCAACCTTCTTAAGTATTAATCTGATTTAACTCTCCAAAGCCGGAATTTTCTAATTTTTAAATTAGTATGACTTTTTGTGCCATATTTCTACTCAAAAGAGTGTGACTAACGCAAAAGTACAAAGGAAAAAATGGTCTTGAGCGTACACAAAAGTACACAATCTCTAAAATTCTCATGGGAATCATTTTGTGTTCCAGCTGTTTGTATAAAATCTACACATTATGGAGGGGTGGTGCCATTTCCTCGTTGAACTGGAAATTTGATAAGGAGCTATATCCTGATCCATCATGTCTGTTCCTCCCATGTGTTTCGTATATTTCTCACCTATTTCACACTACTTTTTCCTTGGAATGTGAATATCTTTTCATGGGAATTGCTGAGTTTAGATTGTGAGTAGTAGATGCTACACTGACAATAGCATTATCGTTCCATTGGGCCACTAAAATACCAGTTTTTCTACATAATTTTGAAGCATACATGCCTCTTTTCACTTTTTTAAATGAATTTTGTATCAATTATAGGACAAGATCTTCCTTATTGTTCCTATAGCACACAGTTTTTTGTCTTAGATAACAGAGTGAAAGTAACGCAGTAAACAAATTATCGAAATATATTGCTATGATATTAAAATGGTAAAAAAAAATATATTCTATAAAAGGTTGAATCACTTAAAACTAGGGATGCACCGATACCGATAATCGGTATCGGCATATCGGCCATATCGGCCGAATTAGGGATATATCGGTATCGGTCATATCGGCCTTCCTTTTTGCCGATATATCGGCAAAAGTGAATTTCCTTTCAATATTTTAATATTTATTATAAGAAATGAACAATATAATGTAAATAATCATTGTGGAGTATAAAATATGACTACTATCTAATATTGAGAATTCATTTTTTGTAAATTATTATGTAAAAACATTAGGCTCTCCATCCAGTGTGTTGCACCATGCAGCGAAATATCTTCCATCTTCTGGAATGCACTGCATCAGCAAAAAAGAAAAAGGTAAAAGTTCAAGGTCATTTAAATTTCCCCAACTGGGTGCCCCTTGCGCCCCTCTTCAGCCAATAACGGGAATATTTCAGAATGGGTGGAGAACGCAAGAGAGGCCAGGAAAGGTGGAGAAGTACTGCCCCGACATTCGCTTCAGAGAAGGTACTCTGTTGACTCGGGAAAACCACCTAAAAACCTGAATCAAAGAAGGCGGCCAAGAGAATCGAACCCACGACCTCTCAAATACTAAGCAGACGTGGTAACCACTAGTCCACAGACCTCGGTCCATCAGCAAAAATATTCGATCAGGTGATACCATTTCAAGGTCTTGCATCATCAGAAATTGTTAACAATACTAATAGGTCAAGAAAAAAAATGACTGTGTTAAATTGCGTTATTAAAACGAAACGACAAGACACCTCCATAAGCAAACCTAAGCTAGAGTTCGTATTTAGGGGATTACCCTGCCCGAATCAAGCAAGCAGCGGCGCACAGGTGCTTGCATGTAGTCAAAAAGTAGTGGAGAGAGCAATGAGAATATATCGGCCGATATATCGGCGTATCGGCCTCGATTATATCGGTATCGGCCGATATATCGGTATCGGCCAAAAAACCCGTATCGGTGCATCCCTACTTAAAACTGGCCAAGATTGGTATAACACCTGCAAAAATAAAAGCAAGTTAATTAATATAATATAAATCGGTATCGACATGAATAACGTATAAATGTTCATTCAATGCACTCTTTTGAAGCTAAATTAAAAATAGAATGGCCGAAAGCAAGTGGTTTAAATTGTGTAAACGTGCAACGTGCCGAAGTATAACTTACTTTTGTTAGTGTGACGGTTTGTTTATAATCTAAGAACGTTTCAAATATGTTTATAAAATGATAGATAAATATTGATAACCTAAAAAAATTACTTTTGTCAAAATTTTAAGTAAATTGATTTAAGTTGGTAATTAATAAATGTTTCTTCTGAAAAAGAGTGCCAAGAGAGGGATTAACAAATTGTTTTTATGTTTGAATAAAAAAGAAGGAGGCGGGTAGAAAAATGTATAAAATTGTGACAGATATAAAATTATTCTTCCAGAATTAATGTAAAAACTAACAAACTCTGGGTAAAATTTACTTAGAACATTGTTAAAAGTGATTATCAGTGCATGTTATCTAAGTTGAAGAACTGTCGTTATAATTGGAAGACATCGACACAGAAGCTGTATAATCAAGCGAGTTCCAGGAGCAACTTCTAGCAGAGAAGATTGCAGACACTTGGCTACAATTGAAAAACGCAAAGTGAGTCAATTCTCAGTACTGAGCTATGAACAATATAAAAGCAAAAGCTAAAAAAAAAGCCTATAGAAATTTTGAATTCAGTTAAGTTAGATTTATAATGTAAGAGTGGTTTTGTAAACCTAAAGTTTAAATATTTACTTAATTATTGGAAGTGTCATCAACAAAATTTGTTTAAAATGTCAAAAGTACCAGCTACTTCAAAACAATCATTAACAATAATTACTTTTATATTAAGGGATTAAATAACAAACCTGATAATTGTCATTTAAAGGTTATAATTGATTACATTAATAAAATCTAAATATTATCTGCTGAAATAACTTTATTTAATTTTTAAAAGTACATTGTAATAGACTGCAGTGTCTTATCCTTTATCTAATAGACGTGTCTGTCTGTGACGCTGTTTTGTCTGGGACGCTGTTTTGTCCGGGACGCTGTTTCAGCAGCCAAACCGTAAGAGATAGAGAAAAAAGTTATGAAAGTTATATGTTTGGAATGGTCATGTCAGCCCAGGAACCGAATTTCAGTCACGTGACACTTCCGGTTTTCGAGAAATCACAAAAAGACCGTTTTTCAAATAGAACGCGTATTAAATAAAAACTGTTTCGGCCGCCAAACGTAGCTGCGACCCTCTGCGCCTTAAATCCTCGATCGGTTAGGCAACCACTTTGACACCTTCCAGGTCTGGGTGGTTGCCTAACCGATCGAGGTTTGAAGGCGCGTTAAATGAGACATTTGTCTCACTGGACTGCTAGTCAAATATAATGCAACAGTTACCTTGCCGATTTAGAGAAACATTAAGCTAGCTGAGTGAACAATTATATACAAGAAAATATCTACAAGGTAGGTTTTATGGTGATTAATCTTTTAAAGTATAAAAGGTACAGTTAGGTTTCAAAACAACTTTGTTCATAGCAATATATTGTTCCGGAATGCTTGATTCGGTACTTCATCAATTTTATCAACGATGCGCATATGCTTCAAATTCAGCATTAGGTATACAAGTGATTTTTTATTTGGATTACTACCTCGATGAATCTTGAAGTTGACTAAGTAGCCAAAATCAGTATTCAGGGACCAAGGATGACTCCCATAAATTTTATCATGGCTTCATCATAATAAAATTTTTTGTTGGCAAAAAAATTGTAGAAAGTTGTTCGTCATTACATCCTTTTTATCTAATTGTGCATTGTCTGCACAAATGTATCTTTCCAAACTTTCAAAACTAATTTATTGTGCATAGCTGCCCCCTCATTCCAATAAAATCTCTTTCCAAGTAACACGGCCTGTAAGATACAGTATTGCTATGGAGCTTCTAATTTCCTCTCTGGTGATATTTGGCAAGGAACTTCTTCATATTTGTTCGATTCCTCAGGAGAAGGTCGACAATGCAATCATCTAGAAAGAAATGTCTAACATTTCTATCACTGTTTGATTGTAAAAATGTCCATTTGAATTTGAGTTTTATTATAGGCTATGAATTGGCTTCAGATGTCCAGCGGTTATTTTCTAAGAAAACTTCCGCTAGTGCTGATAATTGGTTTCCACTCAAATTTAGAGTCTTTATCGGTAAGATAGGTAACTTCATGAGGGGGTAAATATATACTTCTCTTGATCCAACATCACCTATTTTCACATGTGTTTTCTCCAACATAACTAAAGCCTGTTGAAAGTCAAATCCAGGCCTGAAAAAATACCGATTAGAAAATAATTTCTAAAAGCCTTGCGTGGAATGTAACCTACATAAAATGTACCAAAATGAATTAATTCTATTGGTACAATGATTTGTTCACAAGCAATCCAGTGAGACAAATGTCTCATTTAAAAAAACAAAAAAGACCGTTTTTCAAATAGAACGCGTATTAAATAAAAACTGTACCCAGACCTGGAAGGTGTCAAAGTGGTTGCCTAACCCGATCGACGTTTTAAGGCGCAGTGGGTCGCAGCTCCGTTTGGCCACTGAAACATTTTTATTTAATACGCGTTCTATTTGAAAAACGGTCTTTTTTGTGATTTCTCGAAAACCGGAAGTGTCACGTGACTGCAATTCGGTTCCTGAGCTGACATGACCATTCCAAACATATAACTTTCATTACTTTTTTCTCTATCTCTTACGGTTTGGCTGCTGAAACAGCGTCCCGGACGGACGGACGGACGGACAGACAAGTCTATTAGATAAAGGATAATATGGCCTGCTAATATTGGCATGCAACTACTATTAGAATACAAAATGTTTGGGTTACGCCTATCTGGTGTCCATTTCTTCAACAAAAAAAATTATGTGAACACACATGCTTTGTAAACTCTTCCACTTAACCGCTTTTTTGTAGCAGTCCCACCTGTTATATGGTAGTAGTCTCTGGGAAGGTACTATCTGGTAGGTAACCCAAAATATGCAGGTGTTTATACAGTGAGTGAACATAAGTGGCATTTCTGTTGCCTTGGTGCAACGATGGGTTTTGAAGCGTTTTTAAATCACTTTATTTGCATATTCGTCTTTCTCCTCTAATAGTTCATAATACATTGTGTAAAAACATTTTTTCTTCTATCATACTTTTTTTTTGTCAAAATCCACAGTTTGCTCCCATACAGCAGTAAGTTTTATTACTGTTCTATATAGTTCCATTTTGGCGTTGTTTGACTTAAAATATTACACAGCACCAATGCACTCTTGTCTGCTATTCACTTATCTATTTCTTTATCTTGGCCATTATATTTTGTGATTTCTGTCCCTAGAAATGGGAATTCTTTCTATATCTTTTTCATCTGTTTCAATTCTTGTCTCTTTTTGTGATTATTTTTTAATTTTAATTTATTACTTTACTGAGTTCTTACAGACATTCTCCAATTACAATAGGTATAACGAATATAATACATACACAGGGTATCTCTAAAAGGTCCGTACAAAATGCTAGCACAAATTCCTGAGGCTTAAGATGATCTAGCCCAAAAGGTTTCGAAATACAGGGGCTCAAAGTTATTATATTTTTTAAAATTGTTTAAATATATATCTTAATAATTGCAGAATCTACACGAAATTTGGTATTAATGGTTTTTTTGGGATGAGAAAACCAGATCTGATCACAGTTTTGATGTACATTGCAGAGGGCGCCACCAGCAGCATTTTGCATACATGAAAAGCTTCATAATTTTTTGTAATTCGGTGTATTAAATTTTGTTTGACAATAGTCTTTTGTAACTAATGACGTTACCTATCAATGTTAACTCGTTGATCTGCACCTTTTTATTGTTGTTGGCCCTTAAACACGCTCCAATTTTTTTGGACCACTCCTACGTCTGTATAAAGTGTGAAGGAAGGCAACGACAAGTACCCAATAAAACATTTAAATTCAATTATTTCAGAAATGGTTGCTCGAGCTACACCTACCAAGTATACCTTCTGTGGCCAAAAAATGCCAGGGAATAAGAATTCTTTGTTAAAAATGTAATACACTGAGGCACAAAAAGTTATGAAGCTTTTGATTAGATCTGGTTTTTTCACCCTTAAAAAAAACAATAATACCAAATTTCGTACACATTCCGCTACTATTAAAAGTTAAAAAACAATCATTTTGACGTCTTGTATTTCGAAAACTATCAATTTTTGGACTGACGTAAGTTGGAAATGTCCAACAACAACGACAAACAGTTTACCATACATCAGCAACCAACAGAAACAGTGGAGGAATACATATACTTAGGACACGCAATAAAATTAGGAAAACAGAACCAAACAGCTGAAGTTATAAGAAGAATTAGACAAGGATGGGCGGCATTTGGTAGACTGGGATATGTCCTTAAAAACAAAAACATACCGATATGCCTAAAGAGAAAAGTGCTAGACATGTGTGTGCTGCCAGTGCTAACTTACGGAATAGAAACAATGACACTCACAAAGAAAAGTGCAGAGAAATTAAGAACGACACAAAGAGCAATGGAGAGAGCCATGCTGGGAATTAGCCTGAGAGAAAGGAAAAGGAACACCGAAATAAGAGAATGCATTAAAGTAATCGATGTAGCGGAGAGAGCAGCAAAACTGAAGTGGAGCTGGGTAGGTCACTTCGCAGGAAAATATCCAGACGAGTGGTCCAACAGAATCATCCAGAAAAGATGGTTGGATGACGTAAAGGCAATAGCAGGAAAAGACTGGCTTCATAAAGCACAGAATAGGACAACATGGAAGGCATTAGGAGAGGCCTATGTCCAACAATGGACCATGGAAGGCTGAAAATTATGAAAAATGAAGTTGGGCTAGATCGTCATAATTTAGTCTAAGGAATTTGTGCTAGCGTTTTGTATGGACCTTTCAGAGACACCCTGTATAAAGTAAGGTTTCCAAAACTGAACATTGGAATTTACAGAGAAATAATATTTTAGTTGATTTAGCATCTGAATGATTAAATAATTATTAAATATGTTAAAGAAAGAATGTGAATATGCTAAGAAAGTAATACTACCTTGATCGAAATGATGATAGTAAAACGAAAAATATAAAAAAAATATATGACATCAGAAGTAAAAATCAGAAAATTCTAAGTAAATGATGAAGAAAAGAAAAGATATGGTTAATGGCACATCATAATCATAAACAATGCACTGATGTGGCTGTATGTCTTAAACCATTGTTTATTTCAACTGTCTTGATAAACCTTTTGCACTTACTTGAATCTTTTGTCGGTTTTAGGATAATCTTGTTAGTTACATCAGTTTCCCTGTTAATACCCTCTTTGCCTACACTATCATATTATTAAAGGCAACTAATTCCTTGTCATAATTTTCAGCTATACCTCTGTAGAGCAGTCTTATTAATAAATTGTTTTTGCTCTAGATCAGTCATCATGTATTCTCTATTGTTTTATCACTTTACCTCCTTTTTAAGGTGCTTCTCCAGTTTGTTACGTTCATTTTTCTTAAATCCTCCATTATTTTGTTCCATAATCTAACTTTCAGTTTTCTTTTATGCCTTCTTTTTAATGGGTCTTCATTCTATGATCACTTTTATCATTCTGTCTTCCGTAGTCCTCACTCATTGCGCTTTGATCATTCTTTTAATTTAAACAAACAGGTTATGACCACAAACATATCAAACAAAAGATGCAAAAAGTATATCATGACAACGATGACAACAACTTAAAAAGTAACTGGCGCAAAACTTGCCTGTGTTGTGATCTTGCGCACATCTAAGGCCTTCCAAACACGGGGCTACTCGGAAGAAACTGAAAAGTAACGCAATTTAAACTACAATCACTAACCAGTTGCTTGCTCGTCACCGCTAATGTATTTATATGGAGGTCCGCTCACAAAGCTACAGATCGGCTACTGGTTTGAAACCAATTTGTGACCAGTCACAGGAAACTCGACATGCTAGTCGCCGGGCTACCAGTTACCAACTAAATTCGAAGAAATCAACCAATAGACAATATTAATGAACAAGTTATTAATGCTAAATTCGCAAGGCAGGTAGAGAATTGCCCCCTTTATACTATAATTATACACTAGCAGAATATTCTAATATATGGATGAACCCAAAATTTTCTTCTTTTATCTTTTATATCTACAGTGCGTTTCACTACTCACCTTCACACCCTTGTATCTTCCTTATTTATCTTCTGATCGATTTTAAATTTTGGTCAGCTATACTATTCTTTAATAGTATATTATGATACATGTGTATAAGTATGCCTTTAAAGCACGTGCGACGAGTTTAAGAGCACGACACGCTATTTTTTCTACGATCCTAACAGAAATATAAAACTTACTTGGGTGACACTTTTTTCATCATATTGTGTTAGATATTCTAGGTTATGTTGACATTAAAATCTACGGCGAAACGTGTTTTAATAAATTATTAAAACACGCCTCCAACGGTAACGTGCGAATAAGACGTAAAGTACGTTTTTTTTTCTATAATAACTGTCAAAGTGTTAGAATGTTGGTAGATATGTGATTAAAACGCTAGGAAATTTTTATACCTCGTGTTGGTAGAACTTTTTCAAAATTATGGTTATGTGTCAATTTTGAATGTCAAAGTTTCTTAATTTGAACTCTTGACAAATTTCATTTTTTTACTGGAATCAAACGTTCATTATGTTTATTTTCAAATATTGTAAGTTTAAAATTAATAAATTTGCAATATTTTACTATTACTGGGTTGTTCGTTTTACCTATAGCCCCTTTATTTACAAATAGTAGCGACAACCTTTGATGTTGCCGCTGGGGCAAAATCACGTTGGTATCCCTTAAGTCCCTAGCATATTTGAAAATTGCCAAGGAAGTTGTATAATTAATTAAAATGTGACATTGACATTTGTCGTGATTTTATTCATTTTTCTCTTCGGGCGCGAATTCTAAGTCGAGGACGTGGAAATGCTACGGTGTTGTGTCGATAAGTGTAAAAATAGTGGCACAAAAGGATTTCAGGTACTCAGATCAGTTATTTTTTCACTGTTTACACTGAAATTTACCGTTTAGTAACTTTTTGTATTTTCATGTTTGCATCAGGTTTGCCCCAGGATGTCGCTACTATTTGTAAATAGAGGGGCTATAGTTTTACCCACTATTATGACATATCTGTCAAAATGACAAATCATTTTTTTAGTGGAAGAAAAGAACTAAATATCTATGTACCAACATTATTAAAACTAGGGACCCTGCAGGAATGCAACTTATCCCCTAGAAAGTTGACCTTGAAAATTATTTAAAAAAAAAATGGACTTTATTTTGGGCGCTAATATTAAGAGTCCTACAAACGTCGCTTTTGACACTAGAAACAGTGCAAAAAATTGTAATTTTGACACGATCGTAGAAAAAAGAAATATTTATTAGTTTTTGTATAATTTTATTGCAAATCAAATAGGCCCAGTGTTATCGAAAAATGTTAGAAAAAGTTGCTCAGAATCACAACTATAGCCGCAATATAATTTAAAAAAAAAAAAATTATTATTATTACGATTTAATGTAATAAATGTTTCACTCGTTATCTTCATACCCCTATATCTTCCTTATTTATCTTCTGATCGAATTCAAATGTTGGTCAATTATACTACCTACCTTTTTTGCGATTTTGAGCAACATTTTAAATAACTTTTTTCGATAAAAGTACTATATTCACTAAATTAATGTGAAAACACGACAGCGATGTGCTTTCAGGCTGAATAGTTCGAAACTGATTTAAATGTCGTTACTTTTGCGTTTCTCCGTGTGCGGAACAACAATAAAAACCAATTACTAATCAGTTTATGATTTCAATCACTGATCAGTCCGATCACTATCGAGTAGCTCAGTGTGCGGAGGGCCTTACAGTATTGTCTAAATGTTACCAACCTAAATGTTACATACTAAAACTACAAATATTTTGGAATTCCTACAACAATTCTCATGATGTCGTTACCATGTATTTCTTGTAGAATCTTGTGGTTAATTTTTGGTCTATATGTTTTTATCAATTGTATTTAGCCCTAATATATTTCGCAGCATTCTTGTCTTCCATATTATTCTTTCCATCTTCTTGTACATAATGTTTCAGCCACTTGTTACGGTATTAAAAGAACTTTACGACACCCACCCAAGGTGAGCATCGCACCACGGAAACAGTCCTGAAAAACTGGCACACTTGCCCTGAAATCGGTTCGAAATAGGCTAATAGGCCACGGTTGGAACGCTCAGGGAGTCAGGCGTGAGTCACACGATACGTTCTGGGCAAGCGTGTTGTGGCATAATATATATAGGGTATGTCGAAATCGTGAGGGCGCCACCAAGCCTGTCTTAACCCGGCTAACCGGGCCTGGACGGTTAGACGGGAGCGAAGCATGCAAAATACTCCGCCAATAGGATTACTCAAGAGTTGCAAGGTCAAATAACAATTTCGGGATTGCCTTATGCAAGGATTGTAATTAGGTGTCAATCCGACCGCGACTACGCAGCTGTCTCACCCACCTGCACGCTCAAAGCTTCCTCGTTCCGTCGTACAATATTCAATACAATGAAGGGGGCGTCTATCTGTAACAGAACATGCACAAATCGAAACAAAACAATAGTTCCCTTAACTAACCAATCATATATTGAGCCTCGGGTTACAATGGGGCAGCAGAGTGCGTCGCCCTATATCTATACTTAACCTATAATTAAGGGCACCAGCTGGCACGCGCGCTCTAAACTTAACGACAGATGTTGAACAGTAGTGAACAGTAATGAACAGTAATGAGCAGTAACGAGCAGTAATAAGTAGTAATGAGTACAAATATGCGCGTCGCCTTATGCGGCGGACAGCGAAGATTTAAATTAGCACTCGCGGCATGAACAGTCTGCAAGTCTGAATGAATGCACAAGAGCAGTAATAAGTAGTAATGAGTACAAATATGCGCGTCGCCTTATGCAGCGGACAGCGAAGATTTAAATTAGCACTCGCGGCATGAACAGTCTGTAAGTCTGAATGAATGCACAAGAGCAGTAATGAGTCCAAATATGCGCGTCGCCTTATGCAGCGGGCAGCGAAGATTTAAATTAGCACTCGCGTTCACAGCGGTAATCAGGTTAAAGACACATACCTTAATGCGTAGGCGGCGAGGGAGCCTGGTACAGTTGAGTTGCGACAGGCTGCAATCGTAGGTGGCAGGTACCTTCGATGTTACAACGGCTATAGGGGTGAATGCACAACCGCCTTAATGGCGACGGGAGACGCGTCAATGACGCGTACAACGGGACGACGAAAAAAAATGGGCCACTTTCGTTCTGCGGAACAAATCCTCGTAGGTCGAGATGAAGGGGGCACGACCCCTTACTTCGGAAGCAGGAACTGGGCTCCAAACACCCACGCTACGCCGAAGACAATTCGAAAACTCCGACTCACAACCACCACACGAGCGTTCTTTGCAACGGGCTGCGGACAACTGCCACTTAGGGCGGAACCGTATGTCACATACGTGCTGAAGCAGCACTTCGACGGGAAAAAGGCTGACGCCCCCGCCAAGGGCGGGAGCGTCGCACGAACTCACACACTATCTGACCACTTGTTAGATCGACGGCTCTCGGCTCAATGCCCAAAAGGAAGCGCTGGCAAAGGTCACCTTGGTCGCGTCCCCACGTGACTAAACCTCGGCGGCCAATCGCAAGGCGATAAAATGAAACAAATTAATGCCGGCTGCCAAAGCGCCATCAGAGGGGAGCTCCAACCGACGCGAAATACTGCGTTTGGGGCCAAATATCTGCGAAATCATGATTCTGGAATTAGGCGATGGAGCCAAATAAAGAACTAAAAGGGTTTAGCATACGGGCACGCTGCCCTAAAGCCTAGGTGGCTATTTAAAATACCAAAATGACCTGAATCAAATGTGCGGAAGATGAGATTGTCCTTGTGCGCAAAGATTGAAAATGGTTTTAACCTAGCAACAAATTGCCCTAAAGGCGTGAAATGCAATTAAGCATCTACAACCGCAAAATGACTTAACACACTGTACATAACCACCTGTCTTATCAAATTGTTACACATTCTCATTTGTGTTGTGCTTATTTTCTTGCTTTTTACTGTAATATGTCCAGTTTCGCTTTTGTATATAGTTTTTTATAATTATTTTATAATTTTTTTTCATTTTTGTTGTTCACTTGTGCTCCCAGATATTTAAACGATAGTACTTCCTTAAATGTCTGTTTTAGTTTGAAATCTCTCAATTTCTCCATCTGCTGTGTTAATTGCTGTCATCATTCTGTTCAAGAACTATTATTTTTGTTACTTATATCATCTTTTGAGGTATATTTAGTATTCTCATGTTGTGTACTAACTCTTTCGTATCGATTCTATTAAAAGCTTTTCTAAAGTTTATAAACAGTATTTGTAATCTGATATTATCTTCATAGCATTTTTCTATTATAGTTTTGTGGTATGCATTGCATCCGTTGATGACCTACCTGACCCGATTTCATATTGGTAGTCTTTTATTGCATTTTCAGTGTATTTAGCTCATGAGCAAATGTTCTTAAAGTGACATTTAGCAGTGTGATAACCCTGATGCCAATACTACATTTTTCCACCCCTTAGATTTTTTTCAGTTCTGTCCTTTTTTTGTATCTTTTCACCCCCATATTTAATCATTTTCCCATGGATTTTGTTGCTGCCTCTTCTTATGTTATCAAAAATTTGTCTAAACTCTGTTATTATTGTTTCTTCTGCTTGTATTAATTCTTGAGTTTGGTTGATGTTATCTCTTTTGGTTTTTACTCTTTAATTCATGTAGTAACTGAGAAAACTGTTTCTTTCATATATTTTTTAAAATGTTTGTATTTTATATGGTGTTTTCTTCATCTTTGATTTCTCTTGTTTTTATTCTTCTCATACCCTTATGGAGTGTTATATTTCTATTTTGTGTATCTTTACTTGTGTTGTTGTCTTCAATTTTTATTGTTTACTCTCTCCATTCTTTCGTGTATTTCTTGCACTGCTTTATTGACTGTTTTTTCTTTCTTTTGTGTGATATGGTTGTCTATAATTGAGAAAAAGATATACAGCTGTTGTTTCAATAATAATATAAAAATATTACCGTTCATGGTGAATCTATTAAAACTGACACGAGGTATTTGAAAAAAAAGCTTCTTTAATAATAATTAATGCAAAATTTTCTAGAGGAATTTGTATTTTTTCTGAAACCTACTTTTTTCGTAAGGTGGCAAGCACGAAAAGAGGGGGATCGCAACATGCGGGCCGGCCTTATACCAAGCAGGGCCCTGCAGGAAAGAAGGATAATCCACGAGCGAACACAATCCCAACCGGATAACGATAATGGTGAGTAGTGCAACATTTCAAGCACACGATTTAAATTTTCCAAGCTTGCTTTCTGTGCTGCTCTTGCATGCCACTTGTTTGGTAGATATACGATATTAAGCACCACTAACAAGGCCGATGTGGCCATAGGGCTGTGCTCTGTTTCAGCTTTGCCTGTTCTAACCTGCAGCCAGTCCCCGAAATCCCCCCGTTGTGCATCCAAACCTAAAACTAAAAAGATTATGTATGACACAGCAGAGAATGATGACTTTGACCGAGAGCAGATTGCCACCTATGAGGAGGTGGCCAAACTGTACCCACGCCCAGGACTGTACCGGCCCCTGGTGCTCATCGGCGCCCCCGGAGTCGGCCGGAACGAGCTCAAACGCCGCCTTATTGCCACTAACCCTGAGAAGTATAAAACGCCTATACCATGTAAGTCTTAAAGAGCTGGTTGTGCAAGTATTACAACTGCTGATTGCTAGATACTTCTCGACCTATGAGAGCGGGCGAAGTGAATGGCAAGGAGTACTTCTTCGTGACGCGGGAGAAGATGGAGGAAGATGTAGAAGCGAGCAAGTTCATTGAATTCGGAGAGTACAAAGGCAACCTTTATGGGACCTCAGCTGAGAGTGTCAAGGCTCTAGTTAATTCTAGTTATGTTTGTATATTGAATCCCCACTACCAGGCATTGAAGATGTTGCGAATACCACAGTTAAAACCCTACATTATTTACATCAAACCGCCTCCGCTGGAAATTCTCAAGGAAACCAGGAATGCAGTACATGCGAGATCGACCTTTGATGTGAATAATTCTAGAGGTTTTACGGTAGGTATTGTAATAGATTAATAGCTCCCCTATTACTATGTCTACAGTGGTCAATACTGTGCAAGTAGTTTCCTTAATATTTAAAAATGAAAAATGGTTTGAATGTGTGTAGTTTTCATTTAAAATATTGGAAGAATATGATATTGGAGTTGGAACGGAAGCAACAGGTGGCCAATATTGTTGAAAATTAAAACTTTTATTTTGTAAAATTGTTAACACTTTTATTACCCCACTCAGTATGGTTTTATAGATGGTATTACCGTTTTTTACAAAACAAAGAATACCTTGAACCAGAATTTGTTGAGGTAAATAAAATATTGAAGAATACACGTTTGCTTATGGCACAACAAAATTCGTTTCGTTAAGATGCTCATAATTAAACTTTTATTGTTAATATCTATTAATAATAATAATAATAATAATAATATATATTTATTGGCTACTAACAAGTACACAAGTAAACACAATCTAAAAATTAAATACTTATAAAATAAAATAAAATGAGATATTTACAAAAAAAAGAAAAAAAGAGTAATTATTCCAGGTACTCGTTAGTGGGGACCAAAGGGTTCACAATCAGAACAACACAAGTGTGTTCTGCTCTTCCATGTGAACCTTATGAAAAAAATATTTAAAATAAATAAATAAATAAAGGTAAATAAAAAACAAATAGCACTGCCAATTCGAACTTAAATCTTATATATTTGTGAAAAAGAAACAATTAGGTAAGTGGTGGTTATTGTTGTTGTAGCTGCAACAGACGCCTAAGCCGTAACTTAAAGGTAGTCGGAGAAGCCGCTTCTATGCTGCATACCCTAGTGTTAAATTCCCGTGCAACACTATAGGAGAAAGATCTCTCAAAGAGAGAACTTTTGTGCAATGGAGGTGTTAACAGGTCTTTAAATCTTAAATTTAAATTGTGCACGTCTGTTCGAAAACTTAGGCGTTCAAAGAGATAAGATGGAGTCTTATTGTTTATGATTTTAAAATACAAACAAGAAGCTTGTAGAATCCGGCGGTTTGCCATATTTAACCAATTTGCGTCCGCCAGCTTATGAGAAATATGCTCCCTCCTTCTTACACCATATATGAAGCGTAGACAGGAATTTTGTACGCGTTGAATCCGATTTTTATCAAGAGAACTCAAGCAGTCACCATACACTTCACTACAAAAGTTAAAATGAGAAAGAACCAACGAGTTACATAACACAATTTTAAGATTAATATTTAAAAGATGTTTGACGGAATAAAGTATTTTTAAATTGTAATAAGATTTTTGAATAAGTTTCGTGACGTGCACACTAAAACGAAGGTTATTGTCGATATTTAAGCCCAGATTTCTAGCTGATTCCACAGGGCTTATTCTGTTGCCATCTACAGTTAGATTTAATTGATTTTGCAGTGTTGTCCTAAGATGCCTCTTACCAAAGATTAAAAAGCAAGATTTAATAGGATTTATCTTGAGACAGTGATCTTTAGAAATAGAAACTAAGTTGTTTAAATCGTTATTAATAAGAGCATTAGCAATGTGTACATTATTAGGTGAAAATTTTAAATAAAGTTGCGTATCATCTGCATAAAAGTGATACTTACAGTGACTAATAGAGCTGAGAAAATTAAAAGTGTAAATAGCATACAAGGTAGGGCCTAAAATTGATCCCTGCGGAACACCACTAGAAATCTGGCAGCTATGCGAAATATTGTTAAGAACTTGAACTTGTTGTGACCTACCCATAAAATAATTTTGAAAAAATTTCAATACATCATCATCTACCCCAATGTAGTAAAGTATAGCTATCATAAGCTCGTGATTTATCATGTCAAATGCTTTTGTATAATCCAATAAGACTAGCACAACCATATTTCCTTCATCGATAAATTTAAAAATATCATCGGTGATATTAAGAAGTGCGGTGGTGCAGCTATGTCCTGTTCTAAATCCAGATTGCATTACCGGTAAGATTTCATAAATTTGAAGATGCCGTATCAATTGATGATTAACAATCCGTTCAATAACTTTAGACAAAACTGGTAGGATGCTTATAGGTCGTAAATCCGAGAAATCAGTAGGAGCAGATTTCTTAGGAATGGGCGTGATTAACGCTTGCTTCCAAATCGATGGAAACTCACTATTTATTAAACAAAAATTGATAATATGCGTAATATGTGGCAGAATAACTGGCAGGCACAAATCAATTAAAGATATATCTATACCATCAACACCGACAGATTTTGTTCTTATTTTTGAAATTATATTCAAGACCTCCATTTCGCTAGTTGCACTAAAACTTAATTTTTCTGTAATATTTGCTTTTAAATTCAACTCATAATAACTTCTTAAATGATTAAAGTTGGCGGATTGCAAAGACTGCGTCGAATTTATAAAGTGATCATTTATTGCATTGGGATTTTGTAGATGGTGAGGTAATTCATGCACCCGTTTTTTTGCCAATATTAAAAGTTTTTAATTCTGACCACGTTGATTTGACAGTGGCATTCCTCAACTTAAATTCTAGATAAGCTTTTTGTTCTCTTTTAATAGCTCCAGTTGTAAAATTTCTTAACTTTTTATAGTAGCCCCAATGAGCCATTAATTTGGTACGTTTAGCTTTAGCATATGCTTTATCTCTTAGTTTCATTAATAATTTAATATTGTCCGTTAACCAGGGTGCAGGACTTTTAGAAGATTTAATAGATACTAACGGGGCATGAATATTAATTAAAGTGACCAGATTGTTGTTGAAAAATGCCATCTTTTCTTCTAGAGCGGGAATTTCATAAATATTATCCCAATTCACCTTAACAAGATCTGCATAAAAGCGATCTAAATCTATACGTTTATAATTTCTAAATAATTTAGTTTGTACGGAATTATGATTCAAGTTAACGTTAAAGTTCAAATCACAAGTAGCAAGCCAGTGATCAGAGATTCCATGCATGGGAACAACATTCGTACTCTCAACAATTATTGAATTTGATACAATAATTAGATCGATTAGAGACTCAGAAAATGATGTAATACGTGTGGGATCATTAATAATTTGTTTTAAAGCATACGTCTCCAACATACTGTCAAAGATACGAATATTGTTACCATTAGTATTTAACAAATTTAAATTGAAGTCACCTAAACAGACAATTTTATCAAACTTGGGCCAGATACCAGAAAGAGTGTCCTCCAGAGCAGAAAAGAACCCCTTAAAGTTAAACCTTGGAGATCTATATATAACTCCAATAGCTATGTTAATTTTGTTGATACAAATACTTATCCAAAGCTGTTCTATATCATCATAATGTTCAATAGGTATAATTCGGTATCGATAATGGCCGCGAACATATAAATCAACTCCTCCGCCTCGTCCATCCCGGTCTTTTCTCACAAGGTAATAGCCCTCCATACCAATGCTATTGTTATCAATATTGGAAGACAGCCAGGACTCTGTTAGAGCTAAAACATCAAAAAAATTCGCATTAAAATACGTTTTAAAATCATTGAATGTTGATAGAATAGATTGCGTATTTAAATTTCCAAATCTTAACATAACACCTTAAATAAATTGAATTTAACAGTGCAACTTATTCAGACAGTTATTTAGCTTAACCAAAGGCTAACTGTGCACAGTAAACATGCGTGTGCGCCCCTTCATAACTGAAATTTGACTTCAATATGTCACTAATAACTCAACTTATTAAAATTTATATAAATTTTGATTTTATACTGTTAAATCAGAAGGATACTTAACTTGCTTGATTACACCATTATTCTTAACGAAAATGTTTCCATCTTTCGACCAAACGTTCTTGAATGTATACTTCTCAGCACAGGATTTTAGTAGTTTAGCTCGAGAAGCTGTTAGATCTTCTTTAATGACGATTCTCGTACCCTTTAGAAGCTTTTTCTGCAGGAAAACCTTCTGACGATATCGAAATGAAGTAAATTTTACTATAACTGCTCTGGGAGTGGTCGAACTAGCGTTATATTTGCCGATGCGATGCATTCTGTCGACATGATGTATATCTAAATTGGCGTTTAATTTATTATTAAATAGATCCAAAACTTTATTTTCCAGATCTTCGTTGCCCGCTTCTTGTATCCCAAAAATGCGTATTGAATTCCTCCTCGAGTATTGCTGCAGATTATCGAGTTCCTGCACACATTTGGCATTTTCCAATTGTAGATTAGCGACTTTGACCTTTAACATTGTCGTTTCTTCGATATGCGGTTTTAAAACTTCATTAAATTGTTCCATGATTGTTTCCGTAACAAGTTTTTTAATGGAATTTAAAAATGTAGCGTCGGACAGAAGCTTTGTAGTAGTATTCGTGATTATTTGGTTGATATCTTCTACTTGGTCTCTGGTGAAGGGCATTGTTGATAAGAATTTATATAACTTCTTCCAGGAAATAGAATGTGATAACACAAACCACGAAACCAGATTATAAAACTTGCAGCAGTTTGAATTGACTGAGGATAATGTATCGGGAGCTTTTAGCGTTAGAGCGAAATTATCGGAGCGCACACTGGCACAACTAGACACAACGACACTCGAGCATCGAATAAATAGAATTTATCCAGCCCACACATTTTTATCTGCACTAAAATGTAAGAAGTGTGTATAGTTGGAATTTGAAAACGTTTTATAAACTGCTAACTTCTAATAGCATGAGATTGTTTTGAATTAGTGTTTATATTTAATAGAATCTATTAAAAGATTTACAGATTTGATCGAACAATGCCACAACGCGATTAATAAAGTATTGCCTTTATGTCAACCAATTCTTTAAGAAGTTTTGTTCGTTACTCATTTGTCTCGAGTATTGATAGTACTGATTTTTCTAAACCAATTTTTCAAAATGCTTTCTTCAGAGGAAAGGAGTTGGTTTATCTATTGTTTTATATTTTAATATATACAAGGGTTTTTATAAATAATTGTATATGTATAACCAAGGGGTTAATTTCCCAACGCCAAAAGCGGCTTTCGCCGGTAATTAGTTCATCGCAGAACCCGAGGAAGACTGCCTGTCCGGTTCGCGTTCCCCAAAAGATAATTTTCTTTCGGGACAAAAACGAATGTCTTTCGTACTCTCCCGTTCTGCAAGATAGCATTTTTGAATTAGAACTCGCGCGCTCTGCGATTGAAAATTCTGCATATCCCACGCGGTTTTGCACTGCCTGCCAATTCGGCACTTCTTTATTCTGAGAAAGCTCTTGGTTAATTAACACCGGATGTAATTCAACCGCTTCTTGGATTATAACGATGTAGTCTTTTCGTTCTTACCAAATGAACTTTTGCGTTCGCAATAAATGTAATTTATGCAGGGGCGGTTTTGATTTATTCTTCCTCCTGACAACTTAAAATCTGTAAGGTTTATAGTTATAAACACAATTTCTTGCGGGTTGTTACATATGTATGTATGTTCAGCACGTCAGGCTTGTATTATATTCTTCCACTTGTTTCTGTATCTTGCACACACTTCCAAGTTTCTGATATTGAGTTCTCTTATGTCGTTTTCCACGTCCTCCCACCAGAATTTTCTGGACCTTCCCCTCCTATTCTTTTCTAGCTGTTGAACATACACCTTGTCAGATAGTGCTCTTCTAACCTTGTAATGTGCCTCAACCATCTCAACTTGTTTCGTTTGACCATTCTCTCAGGTTCGCCAAAAATGTCTGCTAACTGCATTGTTTTGCCTTCTCCATATATTTTGTTCATTAACCCCACCACATATAGTTTCCCAATTTTTAGCTTTTTCTGGTTTTCTTGCATCATCACCCACAATTTACTGCCAAGCAAAACGACAGATATTATCACAGTTTTGTATAACTTCCCTTACATTACGACCCCCAATACACCTTTCAGTTACTTCACTATAGCTGCCATCTCCAATTATATTCACCTTCAGATGCACTACACTTTTTTTGTAATTTAAAACTGAAATACTTAATAATAATAATAATAAATGGCTTTATTTTCTCGGATACAGAAAAAAGGAAAGTTCAACTCACTGTCTTCTCGATTAGCGAGCCTGCCAGCTCTCCGCGGCCTGTTCATTTGCGACAAATAGCATTACAAAGTAAGTTGTGACTTGGCATATCCGGGGATTGAAGTTCAGAACCACGCCAGCCGGTTTGAAACTTAGCTTTTATCTGTCAGATTATTGTTCTGTGACTGAAACGTTAAATTAGGTTAGTTTTACGACATCTTTGTACGAAAAAAATACAAAATGGATTTTCACAGAAGCAACAAACTAAATTTGCAATGAACGAAAATGCGTACGTAGAAACGTCAAAATTTGTAAATTGTGCTTGCGCAAAAAAATCAAGCATTCTGTGCGTGCGAAAAGAAAAAATTGAAAGTATTTTGTTGAATGCGCCGCGCCAGCTCATCCTTCTGTAGTTTAAACGCTGAGCCAACGCTTCCAAATCCCCGGGTAACTAGCGCCACGCGGATCACTCGAAAAGCTTGCAAATGAACAGGCCGCGGAGAGCCGGCAGGCACGCTAATCTAGAAGGCCGTGGTTCAACTAATGTTGTTCTTTCACTTAACCTCAGTTGAAGTTACTTGAAATTTCGTGTCCACACGCAAAGTAATTATAGGCAGACCTCGCCGTTTGTGGGCGTTACGTTCCAGAAGAATGCCGCGAAGCGCAAAACCGCGATGCGCAAGTAAACACATAAATAATAAAAATGGGGTTAGGTTCCATTAACTAGTTTTTATCTATACTATGTAATGTCAAAAAACCAAAACTTTTCTGTATTTTTTGTCTGGCAAATCTGAAGCAGAAACTTTACGCTTTGACGCCATGGTTTGCAGTGTTTTAAAAATTAAACTCAATTGAATTTTCGGCAGAAACGCTCGAGAAGACAGTAAAGCTTGAACTAAAATTCCATACGTAACATAAGTCTGCCACTTGAATCTAGAGCTCGAATGTCCGTTTGTTTATTCAAGTTATAATTTTACATATTATTTCAGGTCCAATTTGGTAATAAGAGATTCAAAGGAATAGGCTCGATAAGTGTGTTTACAAGTTCGTGATAAATAATGTTATTTAGGTGTTCATGACATAAACCACATACGTCTGCTTTATTTACTTACGGCCGGTCTTATAAAGGTCACTAATCTGACGTTAACGTTAAATCGCTGTTAAAATTAAAAAAAGCTCATCAAAACGTTGGCCCTTATGACATATTATTCATTAGTAAACAAATTTTTATGGGCTTTTGTTTATTTTAACAGCGAATTAAAGTTACCGTCAGATTAGTAGCCTTTATAAGACCGGCCGTTAGTGTGTGAAAGTTGAAACAGTTGGCAATTCCATCCGCGAACGGCAAAGAAAAGGGAGCACATAAGTGCCCCGTGTAAAATCAAATCAGCGAACCGCAAAGCCGTGAACGGCGAGGTCTGCCTGTATTAAAGTAGTTTTTATTAACCAGTTTGTCATTGTTTTGCTTCTCATTTTGTCTCGAGTGGTTTGTATTAAGAAATTTGTGCTTCCCTCATTGCGTCTTTTTTTGTCTCTGGTAGGTAGGTAGCGTTGTTTATAAACCAGTTCATCAAATGAATTGCTTCAGAGGAAGATACTCGGTTTTGACTGTTTTTAGAGATGTACTCATTTGTAGAAACTAATTTCTTTAGACACCTTCTTCAGTTCAAAAGAGGGAAGTGGCTGGGTTTTTACTTTTGCCGTTGGTATACTTCCTTGTGGAAGATTTTAGTCGTAAAGCACCGCTCTGACTAGGCGGGTCGGTGACTTGCGGTAATGTTGGTGGATGTAGGAAGGATGATTCGGCTGTAGGTGGGATTTAGGTTAGACCTTTTCCAGGTAATAGGAGGAGGGACAGAACCAAGGCTCGCAAGGGCAGGGTTGCTTCTCTGAAGTAGGCCTACCCTCCACCTGGTTTGAAGAGAGGCATCGGTAGACTCCAGAGGAGATGGCGAGATGACACAAGACAGACAAACGCGGAGGGAAATGGAAGAGGCTTAAAAATCAATTCATCGAAATACTTTATTCATAAAAAACCTGTGTGTTTTTATTGTTTTTTTCAGAAAAAAGATAGTTGTGTAGCTATCATAGTTTTTGTTTTTCTTTATCTGTTATATTCTCATTGTTTCGATTGTTCTTTAGTTTCTACTATGTAGTGGTTTTTATAAACCAATTCTTTGACAGGCTTTCTTTAACAGAGGAACATTAGTGTGTCCCTGTTATTTTATCTTGCGTGTGTAGGGATTTTTATAGCAATTCATCGAGACCCCACCCTAAGAGGAAGAGACTCAATATGTTGCGGTTTTTGTTATTGTTTTCTTATCTCCAGTTTTTGTTGATTTGTATAATCCGAGGGTTCAAAATATTTGCAGTTGCCCTTAAAATACTAATTCACAGTAACAGAGAAGCAAACCCACTTTTTAATTTCTAAAATTGCAGAATTTCTTACCAGCGTCAGTTTTTTAACAATACAATTTTTCTTATAACCTTGAATGATACTTCCAACAGTATATTTCTCTAATTGACGATATTGCCAATTTTGTAATAGCATTCTCCAGAGAAACTATTACCCTTCGTGCAATTTCTGGAGCAGCTTTCTTGAACCATTGTAACTGTTGATAAATGGTTTACAAAACAATCATCACTTATTTCGTAGCAGAAGATTTAAGTATGACTACACAATTATCTAAGTTTGTTGAAATGGAAACCAACCAAAACCAAATCTCTTGTAATTTTGCATTTACAATAATAAAAACGTTTTTATTTATTAAAAAAATATGAAAAGCAGCATAATTGTGATGGTAGTTTGAAAATTTTAAAGTGGTTAGGGCAAAAAACATTTCCAACACTAATAAAATGTGACATGAAATGTCACAAATGGTCCAGTTTGTAATTAGGTAGACAGGAGTATAAATCTGGCTGTGGCCGAGATTTTTCTCGGAGAGGTGATTGTTTTAAACTTATTAGTTACGGCTCTCCACACCAGATTGAGCAAAAAGCCGATCATATGACTTTCAGTAGACAAAGATGACGAAACATTGTAAGAAGAGTCATCAGTAACATTCAAAATTAATAATGGGTCACAACACATCCAGCGTACATATATCAAACAAGTAGAGACACTCACTGTCGGTTCCTTTGATGTCAAAATTCTGATTTGGATGACCTTGAACGGCTCCTGGGGGGTACTGTCCGATAGTACTAACTGATGGCGCCACTACTTGATCACATCATGATTGGTAGCAGAGCCAGTAACTGGCTCTGATTGGTAAAATTTTGTGCTGCCATCTGATAATCAAGCTTAGAAATACCCCCCGAGTTACTGTCCCTGGCACTCTAGACAGGATTCAACATTTGGCTTGAGTGTCTCTACTTGTTTGATGTATGTACGCTGACACATCTATCAAGATGTTATGAATAATAAGTTAAAGTAGCTTGTTACTCGTTACCTCTGTTGCACTTCTCAGATGGTGTGGATCATTCTCGAGACCGAAAGGTAAACTAAAGATTATGAAGGAATGAATGAATGAGTGATATATCGCATCTAGTTTTTCATCAATTCCGAAAAATATCCTAATTTCTGAATTGTCTTTGCAGGATGAAGAGTTCAACGACATAATTAAAGCTTCTGCTCGCATAGAATTTTTATATGGTCATCTCTTCGATGACACAATTGTTAATGAAGACTTAGCTGTTGCATTTACTCAACTAGTTGCTGCTGCTAACCGTGTGGAGACGGAGCCGCTGTGGGTGCCTGCATCGTGGGTTCAGTGATTTCTAAATTATGCTTTAACAAGCCAAAGAATAAACATATGTATTGTACAAATCATATTACGATGCGCTCTAATTTAATGTTATTAACGCATTTGTTGCACCTAATGTTTTATATAAACAATTTTAATGATTTCCAGAGTAACACTGGGCAAAATCACTTTACCTCTAGGGGCCAGTCTCTAATACCTACATATGTTTTTTATTAACCTTGCTATGTGCTCCTTTGAAATTTTGATATTCTAAACTGAAATTGGTTTGAAGTGCACTCCGATGTGAATGTAAAATTACTACAGTTGTTGATTGTTATTACATTAATCAGACTGGCCATATCGATGCGACTTATAAATCACTCTCATACTGTTTTAAATAGTAATGATTTGAAAGTGTTTTTTGTATTAATTGGTAGTCCTCACCTCTTCTTAGGGAAAAGTTTAAAAAATACAGGATGATCTACGGGAATGAATTCCAAAAACGAGCAACTCAAAATACGTATCAGGATACTGCAATATCTAAATTTGTATTTATAGTATCATGGTCTGAGGTGGCTATTTGATATGCTTGACGGTTTCTGATCAAGGAAGAATAGTCTTTGATCCATCTCCGATTCTTATAAATTAAAATTTAGATATCACAGTATTTTGTGATATGTATTTCAAATTACCTATTTTTGGAATGGTAGGCTCGTACTTTCGCGTGAATCGCCCTATATATTATAGTACTTATATCATTTACGTTGTAACAGCTGGAACTTGTTTATTTTGATAATTTTTACCTCTTTAATGTTAGCGTATTTCAGCTGTAATATAATTTGATTATACTACAAAACAAGCTATATTTAGTTATGTTGTTTGTCACAAATGCCATTATAGACAAAGATTACCGGTTGCAGTAACTGCTGGATAAATCCAGTAGCTAATAAAGAAATACACTGTAACTTCCGTTTTACAGAAACCAAATTCACAAAGTGTAAAAACTACTTGTAACTAAATTTAGCAACCTCAAGTTAGATTTACTTTGAGATACCTCGATCTGGATGGAACATGTGGATTAGGTTTCTGTTCCAGTCGTTTTAGCAAGTTGTTAGATTATTGTTAAAACTGCGTAAGGTCGCCCTTCATTCGATGATTTTGAACAGCAGTTTTTGTTAATGTTGCAAGATTTTCTTGAAGATCAGGGAGTTGCCTGTTGTAATGAATTGTAGCTAAGTGTTGTTTTTAAATATTAAAGCAATTAGGGATAATAATTGAATAATCATAAGTTGTTATTCTTTTTAGATTTAAACCTTTAGATATTTAGATGTAAACACTGCCATTTCATACTTGAATTCTAAATTGATGTTTAGTAGATTAGTAAGTTTGCCAGGTTTAATTCCGTAAATCCAGATCTGTCTCATGAGATTTATACACTTGGCTTCGTTCTATAAGTGCAATTTTTCTTTCTCAGTGTCTTCATCTGTAGAGAAGTTATATGGTACTTTATCTTTTATAGATATAATAGTAGATATATTTAAAACCGTTTTTTGTTATTTTTTATTAATAGATGCACCGTTAAATAGATATACGCCTGATCGTGTCATTCTTATATTCTATAAAATATTGAAAGAGGACACATTTTCTTCATTCCATTTTTGTCCTTACTTGATAGTTGTTTTTCACTATAACTCACAAAGAAATTTTTATTTATTTGTTGTAATTATACTGAATCAAACCAACTGAAAAGTGCACTAATTAACAAAATTAAAATAATGCATTATTATTTTATTGCTTTACATTAACTGCTGATATTTGTATATTGGTCTTTATGCAAATGCAATTTTTGTACCATTAAAACTAGTAAGTTTCATAAAAATATATATAAAAACTTTACGCCGCAAAACGCTGTGGAAATGTTATTGACGTTGCGGATTATCAGTATTGCATAAAACTTCCCTTGTAGAGGGCTTGAACTGGTAAAAAGTAAATTACCAGTTATGTTGGGTAGTGTAAGGTCTGAAAAGTATTTTTCCTATAGAAAGTAAATTATAGTTATTCTTTTAAAGAATATTGCACTAGTATGTTAGACTAATTAATGAAGGTTGAGACCCAGTTCTATGCTTCATTCACATTTTTAACAATCTACGATGTAAAAATAGTTTTAACAACTCGAGGATTGAATCTTGGATCTGCCACAGTCAGTATTTCTTCATACTGCAGCAAAAAACTGTTGAAATTGTATAATGGAGAGGGTATTTGCCACATGAGATGTGCCAACACTTAAAATACTTGATGCACTTACAGTTTTTCTAGCACTGTTTCTGAAAGTCTATGGGTGCGTTGTTGCATATATTGTTGTAATTTGTAAAAATAAAAGTCCCAATTTCAAGATAATTGGCATAATCTTAACACTTTCGTTTGCTGTTAATTTTTAATTTTTATGTGCCTTTCAGTTTTCTACATGCTCAGTTTTTGAAATGTTTATGTATTACATGCCATTTGTACTTAATATAAATTGCTATTTTACTGAACAGGTATTATCATACCTTGTGTTTCTGTTACTTCCTTCCCACTGTTGTCTTGTATTTTATATAGGGTGCATCTAAACTATGTGAACATGTCTTTTCTGCTATTATCGGTAGGGCAGTAGTGGATGAACCATGGGTGTCGTAACAGATCAAATGGTAGCTCTTTAATGGCAAGCATAGGATAAAAAAGAAACAAAAAATATAGTCATCCGAGGAACAACCCTATAAGAAGGAAGTAAAAAGTAAAATAATGCCGATAACTAAAAACAGCAGTAAAGGAAGCTTATAAAATAGGAAGACAATGAGAGCAGAAACTAGTAGTGAAACGACTACATTTTGAAGAAAAAGTGAAGGGATAAATTTAGACTACAATAAAACAAATATCGACAGCGATTTAACAAAGGAAAAACAGAAGGTGCAAACCGAAATAACAGAACAGACAAAGAAAGAGAAAGAAGATTGAATAGCTGCAAAAATTGGATACCTAGGGTAGAGTCGGGTATATCGTACCGCCTGCTAAATCGTACCACTGCTATTTTTCTTATTAGAATGTGTAAGTGGTGCCATCTCTTTCACCCATTCTGAGGCCTATATACTGCACCACCTGGAGCAGTTTTCATATTGACCGACAATATAGTTGTATTGAAGTAATTCGCTAGATGTGAAAACAGTGTTATAACCTACAATTTTCTTCTTCCTTGTGTAAGAGTTTAATTCTAAATCGCCCAAACTACGACAATCACTGCTGGCGGGCCCAGTGTCCTACACGTGCAAAAAGAAAATTCAGGAGGCGGTGAAAAACATCCCGAGGGAACTGTTGGCTCTCCTGATAAGCGAGTAACGTCGGTCAATCCATGCAGTGCCAGCACTTAACCTAGACTAGCAACTTATAATGTACAATCTCCAGATTGCGGACAAGTGCTTATTGCACTTATGCAGTCTTCTGTGTGTTGAGTGCAGTGGAATTGCTTGTATGCATGCAGATCCACTGTAAAAATGCTCAATAAAATTATTATTATTAAGTTGAACCGTATGAATATTTTCATATCAGGATTTGTCAGCAATTTAGGCATACATTCAATCTTGATTCAAGGCGTTGAAACTGTAATTAACCTCACAATAATCATATAATCGCACAAAGTGATAGTTCGGCAAATCGTACCGTGAACGGTCTGGCAAATCGTACCTGGTACGATTTGCCGAACTAGTCAGTTAAGACATAAAGTTTATAGAATGTGTTTTGATGTAGCACGACCTACCTAGCCTACCTCGGTAATTAAGAAAAATAATGCCGCCTGCGGATAAACGAAAATATAACCAATGGTCCCAGGAAGATATGCGATTTGCCATAAGAGCGTTTCAAGAAAAGAAATACGGCTTTAATGAATGCTGCAAACGCTACAACATTCCCAAACCAACATTTCGACGACACTTAAAATGTCTAAATAAAAAAGCAAATGACGATATACAACATCTTGGTCGCTTGGCAACATTTTCGTTGGAAATGGAAGAAGAACTGGCCTAGCACATCTTAAAGTTAGAAGAAAGGCTCTTTGGTCTGACTATAGGTGATATTCGTTGCCTTGCTTTCCAATTAGCTGTCCGAAATCAAATTCATAATACTTTTAGCATAGAAAAAGGTATGGCTGGAAAAGCTTGGTACTATAATTTCATATAACGCCACCCGTACCTCTCACTCAGACAACCAGAGAAGGTCTCGTTAGCTAGAGCAGCTGGATTCAATAGAAAAAATGTTTATGAGTTTTTCGACATTCTTGAGAAAACTGTTGATGAACATGGTTTTACAGCATTGACTATATATAATGTTGATGAAAGTGGATTTTCCACTGTGAAAAAAAGAAATCAAAAGATTGTGGCCAAAAGAGGGAAACATCAAGTGAGAGGTATTTCCAGCGGAGAACGTGGTGTCAACACCACAATTGTTTGTTGTGTCAATGCTGCAGGCAGTTGTGTTCCCCCTATGATTATCTACAAACGTAAGCGTATGGCAGATGAATTGAAAGTTGGTGCGCCACCAGGAGCTATCGTGACCATCTTCGAAACAGGTTACATTAACGCGGACCTTTTCCTGGAGTGGCTGAAACACTTCATTAGTAACGTCAAATGCTCTAATGAAAACAAAGTTTTGTTATTGCTAGATGGCCATACGACCCATTCTAAAAATTTGGATGCGATATTATTAGCCAGAGAAAATGGGGTTATCTTACTGCAATTGCCGGGACACACCACTCATCGCCTCCAACTATTAGACGTAAGTGTTTTTAAACCAATGGAAAGCTATTTTGTACAAGCAGTACAGAAATGGTTGAGGACCAACCCTGGAAGTGCTGTGTTGCAATACAGCATGACAGCTATCTTGAGCGAGGCGTATTTTCGATCTGCCTCCATAGTCACCATCAGTAATGGATTTAAAGCTACCGGAATATGGCCAGTGGATAGAGGTGTCTTTAGTGATAGTGATTTCGTGGCTGCTGAAGCTTTACTAGACAATGAAAATATTGCGGATGATCAGAATGGGATGACACCAGAAACAGTTGATGGTGAGCGGAATGTAGTGACCCCAGAGGCAGTACGTGATGAAGAGATTGCAATAATCTCACCAGAAACAGACAATTCTGACAGGGATGGAGCTACACCAGAACCAATAATGAATATATCCGTGCAAGAGATTTTTCCATTCCCAGAAGAAGCTAGCAATGCAAGAAAACGTAAGCTGTGCCAGCCTGCAGTTATTTTGAGCAGCACTCCATACAAGAACGAGTTGGAAGCTCGCCAAGAAGATCGTCGGCAAAAAGCTCAAGCTCGAAAAGAAAAACGTCAGCAAAAAGCCCTACCCCCAGTTGAATTAGAGGTAAACCCAGCTGAATGGTACTGTTTCATTTGCGAAGAAAGCGTGATTGAAGATATGTTGCGGTGTCAAAAGTGTAACCATTGGGCTCATGAAACTTGTTCTGGAATGAGGGCTGGTGCAAAAAAATATGTTTGTGTTAATTGTCAATAAACTGTTATATCTTAAATTTGTATCTCCATATATAACTTGTAGGTACGATTTAGCCATCTCTAGGTACGATTTACCGAACGAGTTGGGTAAATCGTACCTTTTGCAGCGTTATGCAATTTATTATTTTCCTTTATGTTCCGATTGTTATTTGCCGATGAATTTATATAATTTTTTATAAACAAATATCTATATTAACCAATGACATTTTTTTATTTCCCGTAATATTTATTAGAACATTCGCCACAACCAAAATTCGAAAAAGTGCTACGATATACCCGACCTTACCCTATAGAAAATTGGAAATTAATGAAGAAAATATAGATGAGACGACCAGGCAAACAAATTAAGAGCAAGTCAAGATGAGGAAAACAGTAATTAAGTGCTTCTATGGAAACTATAGAGACGTTCATGAGTAACAAGTAAAAAAAAAACTGAAGAGATCGGAAATATGCATAGTACTTAGATGAGTATTTAACAATACTTATCACATAAATCAAAATAAGCCAGAATAAAAAGTTGACAATTCAGTACATATCCTGATCGAGGGAAACATTGACAAAAAATATACATCAGAAGGTAATGAACAAGCAAGAATAAAAAATTAAGCAGATGTGATTACAACCAAACTACTTATCTCCAAACCAAAGACAGAAACTAGCCAATTACAGTTTTTAAAAATAACCAATCTCCAAAAGTATCAGTTACAGATAAAAAAATACAAAAAAAAGATACAAAATCCATAACAATAATGAAGGATAATGATGAAATTTCCAAAATTGAGTGAGAAAGAAACACACAATTGCACATATTAAGAATACAGATTAACAAAAATACTCTGTTATGAGCTAATGCGATTGATTGTAGACGGATTCTTAGAGGAGTTTAAAAATATTATAAAAACGGAAAGAAACATGTAACAGTAGGTACTTGGGGTTTAGCCCTCACGTGTTACTTTCAATTACACAAGACATCTCCTACATTTTAATATTTAAATAATAATTTGCTCTTTTTACCCCTTAACTAGCTCATTGAACATGCAACTCTTCAAATCTCTGCGTTCACAGCTTATGAAACAGTACTATCTGCTAAAATAAGTATCTGGTTTTTCCTGTAGTGTTGGTTGGGCTGAAACCGACTCTAAACCTATGCTCAATAAAACAAATTTGTTCATATCATCTATTGACTTTAGAATACAAAACAAACATATAAAAATACAAATAAATCATGAACACAAATCAAATAAAAGAAAACAAGTTTAAATCATAAGGTAACCTACGTGCGACATAGCTGGGTTTACTAGCATGTACATTCAAACACAAAATAACATTGAAATCATTCTTTTAAAAGTAGGCATACGTCAAAATGTCTTTAATACGGTCCTGGCTTAATGCCGACCCTGATCGCTTTTATCTATATTCAAATCATATATATAATACACATATATTGCTAGTAGGACCTGGGAACGGCCAAAAACATTACGGCGCCGAGATAGTCTCACTCTGAGTATAACGCGTCTCGTGCGCATGCGTGACAATTCGAACTCCGCCTCATATATATAATACACATATATTGCTAGTAGGGCACGTCCGTTAGGGCCTTTACTGCCTCGCCAGTATTATTCGACTCGCTCTTCGAGCTCGTCTCACAAATTCTCTGGCTCGGCAGTAAAGGCTATCCTAACGGACTTCTACTGTAAAATACTATATCTGTAATCCGTAAGGTACTTTACGAACTATAATCTCGTAGAGGCGCGAAAAAATGCTACCATTGACAATGTGTCGATTATTGTTTACATTTGTGCATTTTAACTTGGAGAATAGTACAGTTTTGATTTTTTTTTAGTCGACATTAGACATTCACGTTCATTACGCTGCGCACAACCTCAAGTTGGTGATTATGATACAGTTAAAGATGTAAGAGAAATTAAATCTGTTTTTGCTACTGTTCAAAATATTTACACATTTTTTGGATTAAGCATAAATCGGTGGAATTTTTAAAGTTCTATTACGAGCAATTTCGCTATAAAATTAAATAATCTTAACCCTATATGATGGTCTTCCAGAACCCAACTTCTCACCGCAATTAAATTACGTTTTTTAATATTGCAATGGTTTGATACCAGATTAAAAAGGTTGAAAGAATACAGTATTAAATTACAAAAATGAATTTAAGTATTAGAACGATATTGTAACGACATTGGGGTAGGCCGTTGTCTATATATGGCTCAGCGTCCCGTGCGACGCGTGAGTCAGCGTTCCAGATCATTCCAGAAAGTGTAACGACCTTCGGGCCGGATCGCATCAGAACATTCCAGAACGACCTTGCGCGCGAACACGTCAGCGTCGCTGGATTAATCGAGCAAGGTATGGACGTTTCTAGGATGACTCACCCGGCGTGTATATAAACCGGTGCAGTGGGAAAAATCGACAGTTCTCATTTAGCTCGAAAGGCGTAAGCCGCTACATAAATAGACGCGTATAAAATAGCCACATAAATAATTGACGTTTAATCCAGTGTAAATAAATAGAGTGTATAACCATATAAATCATTACTGCTAAGCCGTATAATTATTATTATAATAATTATTGATAAACGTATCGTTGTTAGAAATAGTGCCTGTAGTTCGTTAGTTTAAGTAATATGTGTTCTGCCTTGTTAATTCGTGTGTTTGTAAATAATAATTATTAATAGTTGTAAATAAATGTTTAATACAAGAAGCATCGTATAATTTTTAAATAGCCCGAACGTAAAAACGTAACAATATCAAAATTATTAATATGTATGTGGTAAAGAAATGAAATAGAATTAAAATTCAATTGAATGATGCTATATAAAAACAGAAAGATTCTAATATAATTTCTTCTTCTTCTTCATGTGTCCTGCCCTCCTAGGGCGTTGACGATCAATTGCATGACTTGAATTTTGTCTGTAGCTTTCCTGAAAAGGGATGTTGTACTTTGTCCATACCATTGGCGAAGGTTCTTGAGCCATGATGTCCTGCGACGGCCTGGATTACGCTTATATATATATATATATAGACTTACAAACGGTCATAGTTAGGCCCGCTGAATATATGAATAGTACCTTGTTAAGCCATTTTCAACGCTGATGAGCCCGCGTTTGGCTCAACAACGTACCCCAGTGTATATCATCACCAATTGGTTAGAAATGCCTCAAAGATGCAGTACACAAATTTTTGCGGTGGGCTCAGTAATGACCGGTAGGATGGTCGATATACATAGAGTAGTTCTGCAATATCGAGTGTAGAGGGGGCTTTTGGAATGTTTTATATACAGTATATAAAAATATGTAAACGCTCGTTATTAAGCCCGTCATGTCACAACGCTGTTGGGCTTCACAACGAATTGATATATATAATAAATATACATAATGGGCTTGAAAACGTATTCATACATATACCTACATAAAACATTAATACGGTGTAAATAAAAATAATTTACTTTATCTACGACCACTACTAAAAGTAGGCCTTTTAGCGCTAGCTTGTTTCACTAGAAGTGACGTTTTATAGTTTACCGTGGTTAAAGAAATCAGCTGTTTACTTTTAGCTCTAGTGATAAAAGTTAAGTAAGGTTATAAAACTACAATTTGGAACTGGAAGTGAAGTTGTAAACTTATTCTAGTTGCTTCTTGCGTTACAGGTAAAGTGTTTTTAAAATAATTAAAGCGTTATGTAATAAATACACTCAGATGTGGAGTATTAATAATTACATTTCGTAACTGACCTTCTCAGCACTGGCTTCGCAAACATTCGCCCGCGCATGGTCTACTATTTATTATGACATAAATTAGAAGTGCCGTAAATGAAAACCTTTGTTAAATCGATATTTATGGATTAATAACAGTAAAATTAAGGTCGTAGATAAAAAATAAAAAAGCTTAGCTGTGCATGTACGGCTGAAAACCAAACTTACAAAAAGAAAATTCGGATTTTTAAAAAATCAAATATCTCGAAAACTATTCAAGATATCGTGAAATGAGTGACATATTTGGAATCAGGAGAAAAAGCTACATAAAAGTGATATTAAAGCCTAAAATGTGAAAATTCGAACATTAAAGTCGAATATTTCGAAAACGGGTTGAGATATCGAAATGCCAGTGGTGGATTCGGATTCAGGGGACAAAAATACATAGGAATCCACCATCAGTTGTATTCTGCCTTAACGGGAACCGTGCGACAGACACACAGACACACAGAAAAAGCGATCATAGTAACCACTTACTTTGTAAGTTTGGTTGATATTGTATGCAACTCGTGCTAAAACCCGTTTATGCACGAGACATGAAAATTATGAAACGAAGCCGAAGGCTGAGTTTCATAATTTTCATGTCTCGTGCATAAACGTTGACTTTTAGCACTTGTTGTATAAATAGATATTTTATAGTAATCATCAAAAATTTCACACTCGAGATTTTTGCGTAAATATCCGTTTTCGTCTCTTATGATTCAGAAAAAGTGGTGTTCGAGGTGATTTCTGTCTGTGAATCTGTTGGTATCCTCTCTACAGCACAGACGGTATAATAGATCGGCTTGAAAATATATCTGCGTCTTATATAGTTTCGGATATTACAGTGAATATTTGATAAACTCAGCCTAACAAAAGTGGTACTTTAGTCAAGCATTTTCCCGTTTCCAGTAAATTTTTATAATTTTGGTAACACTATTTTTTAGAATAACATATATTGTCATTGAATACAATTTTTGTTTAATGTTTTTTTGTGAAAAATATAGCTTTTGAGAAAATCGCACAATATATTTTTTGCACTACTAGTCTCAGAACGCACCGTTATTGGCCTATCATTAGGTCGTGAAGTTGATTTTCTCCACCAAGGGAGAGAAAGTAAAATAAAACAGTTTTCACCGTGGTAACTAATAAATTGCCAAGTTACCAAATATAACTATTTTAATTTTGACGTTTTAAAGAGCTGTATTGTCAGGTTGACAGTTAAAATATTTTCGAAATTTGTTGGGAATTTAGGTGTTAAGCCGTTTGGTAGTGCAAAAAATAGTATATACACCACGGTAGCGAATCGTCTTATAACCTTCGCGCTTTAGATACTTCGCGCTGCGCGCTCAGTATCTAATATGCCCTCAGGTTATAATACTGCGCTTCGCTACCTTGATGTATAATATACTATTATCTACAACCTTTGTTTAAATTTTTTGTGAAAAATACTTATAATATTTAAGAGCAAAACTAAAATTTTAGAAAGATTTGCTCAAAATTTTAGAAAAATTTGCTCAAAATTTTTATAATTGCTGGATTAAAACAAAATTCCTTAAAACAAGAGCCTATATTATACTAATATCTGTCACTTTTCGTTCAAAAAGGTTTTTTGAAAAAAGCGCAAAATTATATTTTTACAAAATGTTCTCAAATTTTTTATAGTTGTGGTATGAAAACACAATTCTGTGAAACAACATCGCATATTATATAATTATCTACAGCGTTTGTTTAAAAGGTGTTTTGGGAAAAAGGATAGATTTTGAAAAAATCGCAAAACCTAATTTGTATAAATAAACGGCCAAAAATTAAGAGAATAAAATGTTTTATCTACAACTATCGCATAATCTATGGATTACTAACACTATTTTGACAAGTAATGACAGTTATTACTATTAGCAGTTGAATAATATTGACTATTCAATTCACCTGTCATGTGTCAAAAAGTGACCAATGAAAAACCAGAATTCTGACGTTTCTTAACCAATCAAAAAAATATCAGTGGATATATCTTCCTAGAAAGTATTCAAGTGACTATTTTAAACAAATGTGATTTTTATTACAAAAAGTCAATATTACTGTTCTGTTACTATAGAAATTGTGTAGTTTGTTGCTAGATTTACTGAAAACTAATTTGAAGAAGTAGTTTGGTTTATTAAATAGTCCCTCGAATACCATTCTTAGTCAAAGTTAAGTAGATTATTTTTGCGGTGGTATCACTACTCATGTCCATTGCGCTTAGGATTAGGACTCGTGCTAGCGCACTCGTCCTAATCAAACCTAAGCGCAATGGACATTCGTGACACCACCGCAAAAATAGTCGACATAACTTTGACTACTCATGGTATTATAAGTGACAATTCGATGGAATAATATTACTCAATCGTTACGTCAAAACTAAATCACATGCATTATTTTGGCACAAGTAGGTGGTGCGATGTTGCTATAACGATGACATTAGTTTTTACAAACATCAATAATTTGGTGATTTTTTTCTGTATTTCGGTTTGTTTTGCGTACAATATGAGTGATACGAATACTTCCCATGAAGACGAAATGCGTAGCAGTACACCTACAGAAATATTAAAATTAGCCGCAAGCACAACAGAGAATCTTTTACCTATAAAATCAAAAGGGAAGTCTGATGCCGCATATAAGAATTTTATGGATTGGCATTTAAGGCTAAAAACTACTTCTTTTTCTGAAAATGTGTTACTTGTGTATTTTGCTGAATTAGCCAAGAAGTACAAGTCGTCCTCACTATGGGCTTTCTACTCAATGCTTAAAAGTACCCTGAATATTCACCATAACATCCATCTTGAAAATTACATGAAGTTGCAAGCGTTTCTAAAACGCCAGTCCGAAGACCATCGACCAAAAAAAGCCAAGAATTTTACACCGGAGGAACTGAATAAATTTCTTCAAGAAGCGCCAGATCATCCATTTCTTCTGACCAAAGTAAGTGATAGAAAACGAAATTGTAAAATTTCTCCTACCGTAATGTTTTGTACAGGTGGCATTAATCATGGGTTTAATGGGAGCCTGTCGCACTAACGAATTGTATTCTATGAATATTGAAGACATAGAAGATTACAATGGAGCTCTTGTAGTCACTATACCTATCACCAAAACAAAGACGTCTAGATCCTTTACCCTGTCAGGTGAATTTTGCGAAATTTGTAGAAAATATCTTGCACTGCGACCACCTCATGCCAAATTGGGTTCTTTATTTTTAAATTACCAGAATGGTAAATGCACCATCCAAAAAGTTGGTATAAATAAGTTAGCTGCTATGTGCAAACAAATTGCTATGTTTTTGAAACTTAAAGATCCTGAACTTTACACGGGCCATTCATTTCGTCGATCTTCGGCAACAATTTGCGTGAGCGGAGGTGGTGATATCACAGCCGTGAAAAAACTAGGGGGATGGAAATCAACCGCAGTTGCCGAAGGTTACATCGACGACAACATAAATAACAAGTTAGAACGAGGAAGAAAAATTGTGGAAGTAATTAACAAGAATAATTGCACCATACAAAGTGTAAATAATATTACAAGTACCACTACTACACGAAGTACTAACTATAATTTGACGGATAAAGAAAATCCACCTATAACTTTTAATAACTGCGCTAATATTACTATTAATTATAATTACCATGCTAACAAAAATTAATAAAATATTGTTATTTTCCTAAAAGTTGTAGAAATATTGTTATTTTCAAATTAATAAAATATTGTTATTTTCAAATTAATAAAACGTTATTTTCCTAAAAGTTGTAGATAAAGTATAGTATTCGACTCGCGTGTAATGGCCATTACCCATTCAGATGATTACACCACTCGCTAGCGCTCGTGGTGCAAGTTTCATCTTCATGGGTAATGGCCATCATTACACGCTCGTTGAATAATATACTATTATGTACGAGGATTATAAGATACTGTTTATGACATAATTTCTCGGCAATAAAGTAGTTATATATAGTACTAGTAAAATAAAGTTTACCTATATTATCCTGCTAGCACTATAAAAGTACGTACTCTATCTTACTAGTACTATCTAACACCTCCTAGTTATAAGACTATTACTAGATCGATTTTAGACCTCTAAAGTAGCCCATAACCCACTACTGAGTTAAATCATAACCCACTAGTGAAATAAAAGCCAGGTCATTCACTGCTAACCTCGAATTTGACATAGACTGACAATACACTTCAATACTGCCAAACGTATAACACGAATCACTTTCCAAATTGTCACTATGACTTTTCATGGCTGTCAGTATAATATGTATGTTTTTTAAGGTATTTATTGGTTAAGTTAATTATAAGAATTGAATATAATTTTGCATTGTACAGGACGATCAAGTTATTATTATCCACAGTTGAATCATTTACGTCGCGACTCGAATTATAAATGTATTTGACCTCTCGGTACTTTTCAATTTGTCACTATGACTTTCAACAAAAAATTTGTTTTTTAGATATTTATTTCGCTGGAGAACATTTTGTATATTTGTAATAATTCATCCGAGAAATAACACCTCTTGGCCTGGCGGCCTCGAGGGCTCCTCTTTACTCTCGTGGATTATTTGTAATATAACACGCTTAACCATAAATAACTATTACATCAGTTGTCAATGTCAAAATATATGCCTTTCAATATCTGTAAAGGTACTCTAATGTCAAGTCTTTTCTGTCACAGAATAGACATCAAATCTATAAACCCGACTTTTTTAGATTTTAGAAGTGAACATAAAGCTTTGTATACAACTCACACATAATATGACTTTATAACTCGTCCTCTTTACTGACCTCGCTTGGTTATAAAAGAAATTCGTCAAATAATGCCCTACATCATGTACTTCTTATATCAATACCTATTGAAAAGGTGTTATAAATTACGTAATTGTCTATAAGTTTTCTCAAAAAAGGTTTTTGAAAATAGTTTTGAAAAAATTTTAAAATTAAATTTTTACAAGCAGTAAAACACCCCGTGTTTCATTTTTATTGATTTGTTGCAGAAAATAATGGCTTTAATAAAATTTGCAATTTTAAAACTGGCTTTTTATAAGCAAATACAGCATTATTACTACGTACTATAATTTTCGGTTACCTGAACCCTTAACCTAGTAGGCATTGTTAAAATCGACGATGTTGACTTCTAGCTAAGAAACATATTGAAACATACGAGAGCGCTCATTTTATCTTACTTGCTGTATATTTATTTGAGATTTTTGCTACCCTCGTCTAACAGACAAAGGGTTCCTAGATGACGAAAAAATGGTTTTCTCAATTCCGTCTGTCTGCCAGTCTGTTGGCTGTATAATTTAAAAACTAGGAACGAGGAAGACGATATTGTGCATGCAGATTATATGTCTACCTGGAATGAAATCGAGAAAATTTCGAAGAAATAAATACAGGGTGAGCACCTTAAAATATAAAATCTTGTTTAGTTTTTTTACTTCCTTTTACGATAAAGGAAGTATTGGATTCACCCCAAAAATTCGAAATTGAGTTTTCAACAAATCTTCACGTTTCAGAGTCCCCTGATCCCAAAAAACATATTTTTTTTCATTGGTCTGTCCGTCGATCTGTGTGTCTGTCTGTCTGTCTGTCTGTCTGTCTGTGTGTCTGTCTGTGTGTCTGTGAACAGAATATCTTAAAAACGAAAAGAGGTATGGCATTGAAACTTCATATATACGTTTTATGTACTATGCAGATGAGACAGCAAGCTTTTGAAGAAAATCGCATTTTTCAAAAACGGCTGTAACGATTTTTTTCAAACTTCATATTTTTATTACATTTTTAATGTGTATTAATGTGAGATAGGTGATTTTCCAGGTGAATACTTCTAAAATGGGTTTCTTTTGTTTTTTTTCTATTTTTTTTATTAACTCCTATTTTAAATACAACACCCGGTATATTACTACATATTTTAATTCAGCTTGAAATTCTAGAAAAAAATTGTCTCTTCAACTAACTTTCTATTTTGTACCGTTTTTGTAGAATTTGCAATTTTTCGAAAATTTTTGACAAATGCTTAGAAATTAAAAATAAAATTTTTGGCTAATTTTAACATCACTGTAAAAGGAAGTTGAGTGAGTATCACATCAGATTTTTTAACTGAGAAATACATCAGAGTAGTAATTTGCACATACCTCAGGCTTTACCGTTGACGAAAGTGATACTCAAGAGATGCAGGATAAATGTTGCCAAACAGAAAAAGGGGCCAACGAAAAATGCATTATATTTAAGACAGCCTCCACGCAAGGACGCTAGGAGTACTCCATGGCACATGTAGGGAACGGGAAATGTGCTTGCAATATCCTTCCAAACATTAGAATAGCGTTCGCAGCCGCTGCCGTTCGAATCGACCTCCGGTAGTTTTCCTTTTAATTTGAAAATTGATGTTATTTAGATTATCAAGTGTTTTCTTTTATTATTTCAGTATTATGAGAAACGTGAATGCATTTTTACCCTCAGTTTTCTTTGATTTTAAAAATTATTTAGTGTGACAACATCCACTTGCGAGAGTTCTGAGTAAAGCCCTTTACAGATATTTGCAAAACAATAACTTATTCTAAACGAGCACTGTTTAAACACTAAATAAACTTGATGAAATGCACACATTATGCCAGGTATTTTCATAAAAAATTAGTCTACAATTTATGATTTTCAGCTGTTTGGGTTTGTTTGGCGGTGGGATTATTTACACAAATTATACATTTTTTCTTAAAAGTGAGTTAGCAATTTATCAGTCACGTAATGTACGAGGTAAGTAGATTTTTACATGGAAGATGTTGCTCAAACCTAGATCGTACTAGTTTATTTCAAAATTTCAGTTTATAAGTCTTTGTTAATCAAATGCTAAATTGTTAATGTAAACGACTAAATTTGTTAGTGTTACACATCACCAATACTGCATATATTTATTATTACTTATTAGTATTAAAACTACTGTAAGTATTTAATAAATTCGAAAAAACTAAATTTGCTGAAAAGAATGTGAATAACACGGTGTGTTCAAAAAGAAATTACATAAGGGTTGGCCATGGAAACTAAAAGTAATGCAAACAGCAAGTTTTAAAATTCATTAACTTTCATTGTTGTTGTCATAAGTTTATATTCTAATCTGCTATGGAAATTCTAAAGTTTGCTGTCTCTACAGCTTCCTGTTGACATTAGTTTTGCTTTCCATGGCCAACTCTTATGTAATTTCTTTTGGTATAAAGCTTTATTGATTATACCGATTGGCCCATAATAAAATATAACGGCAATGAGATAGCTAGACCAAAAACAAACAGAATGCATAAGTAAGAAAGAGACTAACATAAAAAGTTCTTATTTGTATACCATAATCCCACTATTACTAAGTGAGCACAAAAAGGGCAGCCGTGCAGTTCGTTATCTGGAATTTAGGCGCCAACGATGAAACAATAAATGCAGTGTGCAATAATTCGATAAAAGAACCGCAAAGTGATTAGCCCGTAAGGTCACAGGTGAGATGTAACATGAACACTCCCTCCAAGACAACAAACAAAACCAGATAAATAAAAATCAACTTTAATTTTCCAAATTGTAAATAAAGTAATGAGCAGTTTTGAAACAAAAATTATTAAAACTATTGACGATAGTGTAGACAATTCCATTCCATAAGTAATCAGCCGTATATCCTGTGGATTTTAATATTGGCAACATATTAACAAATTCACTTCAAACATCAATATTATTACTAGATCACAAAATAAATTATTATTAAATAAAATCCCTCGCTTTAGTTTTGTACTTTTCTTTGAGATTGATTTATAGTTGACCACATTTACGGATGTTTTCGTTGCTTAGTAAAAATATCCCATAAAAAATTTGCATTTTGGATATAATAAGTAATTATTTTCTTCGTACGTGTAGCAATCATATAAACCGATCAAAACCGCAATAACTTGATAAAATCGTTCACAGTGTGCAATAATTTGATAAAAAAAAACGCGCAGGGGTTAGCTTGCTCCAGTAAAATCACTGGCGAAATTTGAAACACGACCACACTGCCGTCATTGTATTTAACAAATTTCAATCAAAATTATGAATAGTTTTGGAATAAAGGTCACTAAAAATATTGAAGATACTGTAGAAAAATAAATTTCGTAAGTAATCAACCGTATACTTTCGTGAAAGCTATTAATAGCGGCAAAATATTTTCTAATCCTAGCAAAATATCCCTAACTAACTGGAGTAAAGTATTAATTATTATTAAAGTATATCTTGCAACTGCATATCGACTGCAGGCGCGTAGGAGCCGCGGGGGCCACGGGGGCCAATGCCCCCCTCAAATAATTATCAGAGGGGCCTGGCCCCCTCAAAAATATCTGTTTCTAGTTTCATCATAATTTATAATTTTACGTATTTCTTGCAACCACTAACATGAACATATATGAACTTGAATTGTAATTAAAACCCGCATCTGTAAATTACCTTATTCTTTATTGGCGCCGAGTGAACGATATTAAATTTCACTATTCCAGAAAGTAATCGGTGTGGTCGGATATAATTGAAATGAGACTACTATAACAACACTTTTCTTATCGGGTATTTGCCGTGCAACTGCAAGGTTGTTTTCAAAAGATGCCTACTATTAAGATTTTAACCGCCTTTTTGAACAACCGATTGGCGCGGGTTTGATAATAGTTATTTACTATGCAAGTGGGATAACAGCATCATTAATATACGTGTGTGTAAGTTACAAACGAGTGCGTAGCACGAGTTATGTAAGCACACAAGTATATTAATGATGCATTATCACACATGTAATGTACAATATTTAAGTTTGCTTATTCATGTGTATTCTTTGCTTATTTGAAAATCTGATAATAAACATTGTTCATTGTTTAATTAATTTTTTTATGGTTCAGTGTTTTTTTTTAATAAAATAGCACTTATTAAGTAACCAGTGACTACAATATACTATTATAGTATAAAACAAAAAATTGATAATCAGGAAATCAGAAATATTATAGCTCGTATTAATGGATCAAGTTAGAAGTGTAAGTCTTTATTGAAAATAGAATGGCCCCCGCAGTCTAGAAAACGCTTGTACGCGCCTGATATCGAGCTCTGATTTGAAAATGATTGATATTTTACCGGTTTTTTGGATGATTTCGTTGCTAAGTAAAAATAATATTTTTTTAATAAAAACTTGAGATAGAATAAGTCATTTAATTAAATTAACTGCATCACAAGTCTAGTTTATGCAATATCTTTGAGGAGCGCAGCGACGTCCCAGCTTATAAAGATATTAATTGTTATTAATAATAACATAAGGTGTAGCATATCACTTGCATGATTTTAGAGCAAGAGCAAGAATTTTTCCCCACGATTACTGGACATTTTAAAACCTAGCAATATATTAATTTGACTAATATAAGCCCACTATTACTAAATACACAATACGCAAAAGGGCCAGCCAGCAATTCGTTATCCGGTATTTAGGGCGCGAACCCGACCGGCACCACAGATTTTGGCAACGGTGTCGGGCTTACTAACGTACGCTTAAAATAGTTAAATATATAAATGGGCTCCATAGAGTACCATTTCTATATCTGGGATTCACAGGGACACGTTTAAAACCTAAAATCTGCAATTCTTAGAAATATTTACCCCTCTGTGAATGCCTCGACTGGTGTTATGCAACGAAACAAAAATATTGTAACCCATTCTCTTCTAGCTTGTTTCCTTAGGCCGGGATCATCAGCGGCCCGAAGACCTATCGGGCTCAATAGCATACCGTTTATAAGTATATATATATATATATAATTTAATTATTAGGTATCTGAAATAAAGTAAAGGATTAATAACAAATACCTATTCGAGAAATATCATTCAAAATAGTGGGGTTAAATGGATGTGATACAGATTATATAGTGTTGGACTAAAATATATGCAAAACAATATCACTAAGGAGATAATAATAATTATTAGTATGTAAAATAATTGTGGACAAAAAATAATGTAATACCTTTGTAAGAGACATTTTCTAAAATAAACCCTTTATAAAAAGTTTTAATCTGTTTCGAATGTAAAGGGCTGTGAATTAAAATAAAATTTTAAAAGATTTGAAGATGTGCAGATGGTAAAGAGAAGAAAGAATGTGGTGAGAGTGCCATATGTAATACAGTTATAAACAAAAGCAATTTCTGGAATTGGATGCAGAACTAAGTTTATTGTCAATCAACTACATCATACGAATTGGATAGCATGGTTTTACTGGAAGTGGTTTACATCGAGTTTCTTAGCAGAGTGAGCGTCTTGTGGTGTGGATAGAAGGTATTTTATCTGCTGGAGTTGTAATTTGCAAAGCTTGTTATTGAAGTGACATCTTGTAACTTGCAACTAGTCGAGGTTTGTGATACTAAGTTGTCGGTGGCTTGGGAATCTTGGAAGGAAGACGTGGAAGGCGTTTGCTGCTGGTCAGTTTTTGGCAGTTCTGTTGGAGAGAAGTGGTAGGTGCCTTGTCGTGTTTGGCTGGGAAGTTTTTGCGGTTCTTCTTATAATCTAGATAAACTAAAAAGTTTAAAAGGGTGAAACAATTTGTTAAGTTTTTAATAGTTAATAATCGAAATTTATCATCAAAATCTGAAGTTACGCCACTGGTCTGAAACTGAAAATTCAGATATCAGCTTGCTAGAGTATCAGTTTGTTTCACGAGTACTCTCCGCATTCACAGAGCTGTTATATCTGACATAAACAAACAGAACTGAGTGCTTACTTCCTTCTTTAGAATTGAGAATTGCGCTCAGGGCTTATGCACACGATAACATTGGTAGTTGCATTTTTTACTCATTTAATAGGAAAAATGGTGTTAGAAACACCTGAAAAATATTTTCACGGAATACCTGTACTTTTTCAAATAGCATTCAAACTTTAAACGCAATCTAAAACTTAAGCTTTTTATCGTATGGTGACGATAAAATAAAAAGCAAGGTTAAACTGCAGCAACTGTTTTAAAAATGTAACAAATACTTTTGCAAGTTGATATCTGTTACTTCAGATCGTGCACCAAATAATGACTTTTTTGGTATCACTAATTCCTGCACACTCACAAAAACTTCTCGCAGCTGAACGCAATTTACCTGGCATTGGTCCTCAGACATGCTAGATGCCCTCAAACAGGGCTCGTTTTCGATTTCATCATTGATCCTGGACAGTACAACCGTAGTGTAGTTAGGCGGGTTCTGGGCCGCTTTTGACCTTGAACTTTTTCATGGTCATGGTCCTAGCGGTCAAGATCACGGGCCTAGCCGGGGGCGGGGTCATTGGCCTCACCTAGGTCACGTGCCACTTCCGGTTCCCACGATGAATTTTTGGGGCTAAAAGTCTAATTTTAAAATTTTTTACAAGATTCCCACGATGAATTTTGGGGCTAAAAGTCTAATTTTGAAATTTTAAAAGATTCCCACGATTAATTTTGAGGATAAATGTCTAATTTTGAAGTTTTACAAGATTTCTACGCTTATCAAAATTTTCCCAGGCTTAACAGGATGTGAGTCATCGTCTGGGAATGCAGACTTGTCCAGACTTGCAGATGTAGATGTCTAGCCGAATGTTAATGTCTACCAATTGAACAATGAAGCCCATTGTTTTAAAATCTGCTCGACTGCAAAAAAAAATTGAACAATGAAGTCATTGTTGCCTGGGGGAATTTTTGCTGATGTAGGTAGTTAATGGCCTCCATTATCAGATAAACCGGATGTTATTGTCTAGAGCTTCAGACTTATCCAGACTTGTTTGAGAAATGTGCAACCGTCAACTTAAAACAACATACATATTAGAAGAGAGTAGTAGTAATATAAAATATATCTGCTACTTATAGAGTTAATAAAAATTGAATCATAAATTAGATAATAATAAAAAATTTTAAACAGCCAGTAATATTAATCTAAAATTGAATTAACTGAAGCCATTGTTTGAGAAATGTGCATGGTTGCTAAAAAAATTAACCGGATTAATTGTATGAAGCCATTGTTTGAGAAAAGTGCAAGGTTGATAAAAAATAAACCGGATTAATTGTATGGAAGAAGCCGGGTAGCGCAGTTGGGTAGCGCTAGGCTTGCTAGTAAGCAAGTCCTCGGTTCGAATCCCGCGCGGGCCGGAAGTTTTCCGTAACCTTGGCGATTGGAATCGAGCTCGGTGAGACCATTCACAGTTGGGCACCAAATTAACTGTGCTCTACTCAGATCCACAGACCTAAGAGATAGAGTAACAAGGTCAACACACCAACATGACACACACTTTACACAATGGTTGCTGTGCAAGCACAAAAGGCGCGCTCCAACTTTGTATTCCGAATCCGGGGCAAGTTGAGCATTATACCGTCAGATGCAAGCACATAAAGCACCAGCCTCTACATCGAAAGGTAAAAGAGGTTAACGATAATACATACATTGTATGAAGTCATTGTGGTCTAATAGTATATATCGAAATTCAACCAAATATGTCTCAGTATCGTCATCATGGTGTCTATACAAGATCTGATTTGTGATGTTATATACCAAGAGTTCATAAGTGAAAATATGTGCGGGGTGTGTTTACCGGCAAGTTTGATGTTATTCGAACTACTAAAATTCAAACCTTTAAAACCAGAATTGAAATGGGGTACTATGGCTTATGACGGTGCAAGACCTACCTTTCACGTATGGATTGAGGTCGATAAAATCTACGATTCATCACATAAAATTATTCAAGCGCATATTAGTGATGAAATACATTTTAATCAATTCCGCTACGATTCCAACGTACTACTGTTTGATAATGATGACCAGAGGATGTTACAAATGTGCATAGACGTAATGAAAACTAAAAGTGTTTGTGACTACTTTGAAGAGGCGCCTGCTACGCTAAAGACCATTAGAAATAGGGTTAATTGTAGAGTGAACAGATATTTTTTGAAATACCATATGATGTGTATAATAAAGACATTATTTATGAAATATCCGGTGTTTTATTTGTTGAAAACTTGTCTGAGGCTCGGGGGTGAGACACGAGTGACTGGGATATGGTAGCTGATAGACTCTCGCATATTTTGATAGTTATTAACCGTCTTGGGCATCAACTTAGCAATTTTTTTCACATTCCATCTCAGAAGTTGTGTTTATCAAGTATTGAATCTACATTTTGCTCGTATTTGCTTGCGACTGGATTGTATCAGCGTTTTTGAGTTTTAGCCACGGCACTCAGGGCGATGAAAGAATCGTGTGTGATCAAATTTTTAACCACTCAGCATTTTTCAGTTTATCTGATTCAACAACTTCCGCATGCCAATCTCGCAAAACAGACACCTTCTTTGTTCTTGTGTTAGCACCTTGGCTTTAAGAATGTTATGGTAGTATATTTACGAAATATGTGAGATTATTTTCCAGCTAAAAGATGCAACACTCAAAATGATTTGAAAAATGTAAATGAATATTTTATAGAATTTGTAAAACCAAAGAAAATATTAGCAGATAATACAACTTATTTTAAAAACTCAAGGTTTATAAATACTTAAGGAAAAAACATTCAATAACTACAAAAATAAAAAGCAAGTTAAAATATTGCTCCTAAAAAGTGTGGTGGTTTCGTTTTATCATTGGAATTTCGATTTCTTACAACGGTATTTGTAAATCATTTGTAAATAGTTCCAGTTTTGGTTGCAACGAGCATAGCTGTAGCAGAGATCTGACTTCTGACGAATAGAAGACTATAGAAGATAAAGACCTTTGTTACACGATAAATTGCTCATTAAGACCCCATGGGATGCTCGTAGCAGTATCCGCCCTTGCACGTACCCCACAGCTCAAATGCTCCGGCCAGAACTCAATCGCGTGGGGGGGGGGGGGGGGGGGGGGGTACACAGGTTTAGGGTGCGTTTTGGGGCGAAATGCCACGACGGGGTGTCGATATCGGGTTATTAAGACAAAGTATGGGGCGCCACGACACTTGAAAGATGTTAAGATTGATAATTAACTGACGACCGGTCAAAAGTCGAAAACCAATCGCAGTAGCGTTGCGTAGCACTCCAAGGGGGCACTCCCACGGCACTGGCTTTTACACCTACCTTTTGGGTGTCCTTTCTCCAGTTGCTTAGGCCCTGTACAAAAGAATACATACACAACGCAACAAGAAGTTCAATTCTTGTCAGTCACAAAAATGCACAAATAATTGAAATGAAAAACAATACGTAAATTAAAAATGGGTAATCTATTACCATACTAGTTACAGGCCCGAAGACAAGTGTGCAGGTAGCAAATGCTACAAATTGGGGTTAGTAAACAGGTGCAACACAATAAGGGCTGAAGGCCAAGGAAACGGCAGAACCGCTGAGAACACTGGTCACCTAGGTCCCGGAATACGCTGAATTAATTTGCCTCAAGGCTTACTACGATTCCCGGAGCCAGGCTTCCATAAACTTGTGCTGAAGGCTTCTATTTACATTACTTGACGATAACTAGGGCTCGGGTGATTAGCACGCGGCCCACAAATAGCCTATACGATAGATTGAGAGTTCCGAAATTTCGCACGTCACTGTATAATACGCAATTCACTGTTCTATTTAATTTCTAGTACAATACCTTGATTCATCGCTAGGGCTCCAAGCAACTGTGTTGTTGAAGTGCTGATGCCGGAAGATTTCGACCTGGAGATTCAACGCTCTGGCGATGCTTACAGAAGAGGGTTGCGATAGCAGCTTAGATGCGGCAAGGGTTGATAGACAGATAGGGACGGTTGACCAGCTTACTCGGGGAATTGTGGCGGCAAGATCCTTCGAAGAAGTAGCAGGGTGGAGCCAAACGATAACTCACAACTGCTCACCCTGTATGTTGATGCTTGGTGTTCGTTCCTGTTACGAATCCGCCAACATGGGCGAAGAATTGTACACACCGGTACTTGGAACTTTAAGGGACGAAAAGCACTTATAACTGCCACAAGTCCGAGGGTACAACGCGCCCCTGAGAACTAAAGGGGTTGTTCTTTGTTCTTAAGTTAACTTGCACAACCGTGCGATAGCGAAGCTTAAATTGGACTCTCCGGGAGGGAACGCGCTGGACGCAGCGTTAATTTTATCATTACTTCATGCGTAAAACTTTCCATCATTGGGCAACTCGCTCGGGTACATAAAGGATCTATTGTTCGAAATGCTGACTTGCATTCACCAAAATACAGCGCGCAACCAGGCGCGGGGCTTCCCCCGTACATAACGCTCGTCTCGCCGGCGTTGTAATCTGATATTCAAGGCCTCGTCTTTTAACTTGAGGACTGAATGCAAACTCCATCTACCAGCGATTTATTAAGTCACTTAGCAGGGCTTTGATGCTATGATCATGCGTTACAGCGTCCGCCTCTAGATTGAAGCAAATGCTTTAATTAAGATACTTTATGCGACAGATGTCGGGGTCTGGCCTACATATGTTCCAAACAGTTAGATAATTTGGGAAAGATGCCCGATGGCTTAAATTATGCTGCAATATGCGGGAGCAGAATGCGGAATTACACATAGGTTCTTAACGAAAATCGGAAGTCTTAACACCTTATGAAGCTTACAAAATGAGTCTATTAACCGTCAACTTAAAACAACACACATATTAAAGGAGAGTAATATAAAATATATCTGCTACTTGCAGAGTTAATAAATATTGAATCAAAAATTAGATAATAATAAAATTTGTAAAGAGACAGTGATATTAATCTAAAATTGAATTAACAAAAATTAAGTATTTAATTTATCAAATATTAATAACAAAGTTGTTAAACGCATGATACAGGCAGTTATTAATTACTTAATAAATACAATTGTCCTATATCTGGTATTACAACTAAAAGATGCAACACTCAAAATGTTTTTTTGAAAAAATGTAAATTAATATTTTATAGAATTTGTAAAAGCAAAGAAAATATTAGCAGATAATACAACTTATTTTAAAAACCCAAGATTTATAAATACAATAATACATCAAGGCATAAAAGTTGGTTTTTGCAGTATAAGACATCCGCAAGCCAATCCTAAACTGGTAGTTTTAAATAGCAGAATTTTATAATACAAAACGAAGCGATGAAAGAGTCGTCTGTTGATCATATTTCTAGCCACGCAGCATCTTTCAGTTTTTATAAGTTATCCTATCATCTCCTTTGTTGTAGGTGTTAATAGAGGCTATATCTGCGTGTTGCCAGATGTCAGATCTGCTGAGACTTGTGGATGTGAGCTTCTGGGAATGTGCAAGGTTGCTAAAAATAAACCGGATGTGATTGTCTGGAGTTTCTGCACAGGTCTGCGCGGGGGTCTGCGCAATGGTTTCTGCACAGTTTTGGCGGCTAATTCAAATTCTGCGCAGGTTTTGGCGGGACATTCAAATTCTGCGCAACATTTTGGTGGTAAATTTAAATTCTGTTCAGGTTTTGGGCGGGAAATTTAAATTCTGCTCAGGTTTTGGCGGTAAATTCAAATTCTATTCAGGTTTTTCACGGTAAATTCAAATTCTGTGTATCATTTTGGCGGTAAATTCAAATTCTGCACAGGAAAAATTAACCAATTTAGATTTGACAGGGGGGCTATATTTGCGCGTTGTCAGATGTCAGAGAGAGCACGGAATTACAAGATAGGTAATGTGTTCGATCCCGCTGGAAGACTGTTTAAGTGGTAGGCAGTATTTAACATAATACAAAAATGTTGGAGCTTGAGAGACATGAGGGAAAATCCATAACACTGTTTGTAAGCACCGAATGTAAATATTACGTGTTTTTCCTGTACTTTATTAAATACACAAAGTTTTGAAACTGGGCGATAGTTATTTATTTCGCTTTTGCTGGTGGATTTATGTACAGAAGGACAGCATTCCCTCACTTTAGCAATAAACAAGTTTCTAAAGAAATATTTGTTTTAATATAGGTTCGAAAGCACTGCTGACAGACAGGTAGACAGCTAGACAGGTAGACAGGTAGACAGCTAGACAGGTAGACAGGTAGACTGGTAGACAGGTAAACAGCTAGACAGGCAGACAGACAGGCAGCCAGGTAGGCAGACAGACAGGCAGGTAGACAGACAGAGGTTGAGAAATATCACGGTGAGGGGGATTGACTGTCTCATATGGATGAACTCAAATTAAAATATATAGGAAATTTATTTGCCAAATTACAAGTCCATTATCGACTTTATCAATTGGTCCGGATACCTGATTAATGGAAACATTTTCGCGAATTTTTGCTAAGACACAAGATTGGGGGCAACAATATATAATTATACTAAGGAAATACAAATTCTGCTCATAATAGTTGGCAGGTGTTCTTCTTCTATGGCGCTACAGCCCGATTCGAGCCTTGGCCTCCTCCAATTTCTTCCTCCATCCATCTCTGTCCATTGCGCATGATTTCCAGTTTCGGACACCTAAGATCTTCTTTGCGTCCACGGCAACGTTATCTTCCCATCTTTTCTTGGGCCTGCCTACCGGTCTTCTACCTTCCATTTTTCCCATTAATGCTCTCTTAGGGATTCTTTCGTTTGTCATTCTGATTGTATGGCCAGCCCACCGCAGTCTATTTATTCTTATGTGTGTTTCAATTGATGCCTCTCCTAAGTGTTGATACAATTCATAATTATAACGTGCTCTCCATACTCCATTGTCGTTTATAGGCCCTAAAATTCTTCGTAGTATTTTCCTCTCGAACCCATTTACTGCTTCCACTGCTGCCTGATTGAATACCCAGATTTCGCTGCCGTAGGATAGTATTGGTCGTATGACTGTCTTATATATCCTTATTTTTGTATTGCGATGTATGTCTTTGGTTTTAAAGGTTGGCAATAAGGCAAAATAAGCTTTATTCGCGAGAGTTACCCTTCTTCTAATCTCTCTTTCTTCACTTCCATCTGTTGTGATGCTTACCCCTAAGTATATGAAATGGTCAACCATTTCTAAATTGTCATCTCTGATAGTCATGTTCTGGAGCGGAATATTTGCTCTTGTTTGGACTAATATCTTTGTTTTATGACTATTTATAATTAGTCCTATTTCTTTTGCCCCATCCTGTAGTTCTATGTATGCGTTTTTTGCCATTGTCATAGATCTTGCCATTATGTTTATGTCATCGGCATATGCTACCATCTGAGTTGATTTATTATACAGCAGGTTGTTCTTATTGACCGACATTTTTCTCACCGCATATTCCAGAGCTAGGTTAAATAGCATCGGTGCTAGTCTATCTCCCTGTTTCAGTCCTTGCGTTATATTTATTGGTTCTGTTAGTTGGCTTTGTATTTTAATGTGTGCTTCGGTGTCAGACATCGTTAGTTTGGTTAGTCTCACCAATTTCATAGGTAACCCTAGTTCGATCATAATCTGGTATAGCTTATTTCTGTTGATGCTATCATATGCCTGGCGAAAATCAACGAATATTTGATATATATCTGTGTCATGTTCCCAGCCTTTACTAAGAATCTGTTTGACTGTAAACAGTTGGTCCGTGGTTGATCTTCCAGACCTAAATCCAGATTGATATTCTCCTATCAAGTTTTCGATGTATGGTGTCAGTCTCTGGCTTAGAATATGGGTGAATATTTTGTATGTTGTACAGAGGAGTGATATGCCTCGATAGTTTGTACACTGCAGCTTATCGCCTTTCTTATGTATTGGACATATAATGCTTTTGTCCAGTCCGTGGGTATAATTTCCTCTCTCCATATCTGTGACATCAATGAATGTATTGTTTCCACTATTACGTTTCCCCCGCATTTTAGCAGTTCTGCCGGCAGCATATCTACTCCTGGACTTTTACCATTCTTTTGGTCCTGTATTGCTTTCCGTACTTCCTCTATTGAGGGCGGTTCTGTCGTTTCTTCGTTGTGTTCTGTCCCTTCGGGTATGTTATATTCTGGTTGTGGCATATTTTCTTCACCATTCAGAAGTTCCTGGAAATATTTCCTCCATGTATCTTTTATATCTTCCAGTTTACTAATTATTTTTCCAGATGTATCTCTGCATAAATTTGTTCGAGGTTTATATTCTTCTCTTAGGGATTTTAAGTATCTGTAGGCATTTCTCGTGCGGTTTGTTTTGAGATCCTCTTCCATTTGAATTATTCGTTCGTTTCATATACTCTCTTCTTTCTCCTACACACTTTGTCGGCTATACGTCTTTTTTCTTTGTATGTTTCAAGTTTTTCCCGTGTCGGCCTCTGTATGTGTCTCTTGTACGCTTCATTCCTTTCTTGAATTGCCTGGTCACATTCTTCATCATACCATGTGTTTCTCCCTGGTCCTTGTCGTGTTCCCAGTAATTCTGAGGCTACTTCCATCGTTGTATTTTTTAGATGATCCCATTTCTTTTCCATAGGACCCCTGTTCTCCATTAGCATCAAGTTTTTGGCTTAGTTGTTCATTGAGCCTTTGTACTGTTTTTGGGTCTTTTAGCTTTTCTAGGTCTAGTTAGTTTGCCTTGCCTGTCCGGCTTCCTTATTTCTGTTTATTTTACATCTAAATTTTGTTTGTACCAGGAAGTGATCCGTTCCACAGGAGGCACCTCTTCTGCTTTTCACATCGCATATGCTAGTTGCAGCTTTTTTATCAATGATCACATGATCAATTTGATTAATCGTTACTCCATCCGGTGATCTCCACGTGCCCTTGTGGATGTCCTTGTGCGGAAAGCAAGTCGAACTAATCCTCATATTTCTGCTGGTTGCGAAGTTTACTAGTCTTTCCCCATTCTGATTTGAGTTTTCATGTAAGCTGTGTGCCCCTATTGTTTCCCGGTATTCCTCTTCTCTTCCTACCTGAGCGTTGAGATCGCCTATGATAATTTTTATGTCATTTTTTGGGGACGAGTCGTAGACTCTCTCTAATAATTGGTAGAATTCATCTTTCATTTGGTCATCACTTACATTTGTCGGTGCATATGCATTTATTATGGATAGATTAAAAAACTTTGTTGCTATTCTGACTCTGCATATTCTGTCACCCCACGCCCAACCTCCTTTTCGGAGGGCCATTTGCTCAGGTACCTCGGGGTTGCAAAGCCCGTACTAACATCTAAGATGTTAGCCCCTGAGGGGTGGCAGGTGTTAATAGAGGCTATATTTGAGCGTTGCCAGATGTCAGTTTGCTTAAAATTGACTGAAAAATTTACAGACAGTAGGAAATCCACAACACTGTTTATAAGCACCGAATGTAAATATTATGTGTTTTTCCAGTACTTTATTAAATACACAGTCTCGAAATTGAGCCGATAGTTATTTATTTCAACCCACTCTTACAAACATTCGAACATATAGAGTAAGACTCACAGGTAAACAGGTAGATAGCTAGACAGGTGGACAGGTAGACAAGTAGACAGGCAGACAGACAGACAGACAGACAGACAGGCAGACAGACAGACAGGCAGGCAGACAGACAGACAGACAGACAGTCGGGCAGGCAGACAGACAGACAGACAGACAGGCAGGCACACAGACAGACAGGCAGGCACACAGACACTAATATGCACTTGAATAATTTTATGTGATGGATCGTAGATTTTATCGACCTCAATCCATACGTGAAAGGTAGGTCTTGCACCGTTATAAGCCATAGTACCCCATTTCAATTCTGGTTTTAAAGGTTTGAATTTTAGTAGTTGTTCGAATAACATCAAACTTGCCGGTAAACACACCCCGTACATATTTCCACTTATGAACTCTTGGGATATAACATCACAAATCAGATCTTGTATAGACACCATGATGACGATACTGAGACATATTTGGTTGAATTTCGATATATACTATTAGACCACAATGACTTCATACAATTAATCCGGTTTATTTTTTAGCAACCTTGCACATTTCTCAAACAATGGCTTCATACAATTAATCCGGTTTACTTTTTTAGCAACCTTGCACATTTCTCAAACAATGGCTTCAGTTAATTCAATTTTAGATTAATATTACTGGCTGTTTAAATTTTTTTATTATTATCTAATTTATGATTCAATTTTTATTAACTCTATAAGTAGCAGCTATATTTTATATTACTACTACTCTCTTTTAATATGAGTGTTGTTTTAAGTTGACGGTTGCACATTTCTCAAACAGGTCTAGACAAGTCTGAAGCTCTAGACAATAACATCTCTGATAATGAAGACCATTAACTACATCAGCAAAAATTCCCCCAGACAACAATGACTTCATTGTTCAATTATTTTTTTGCAGTCGTGCAGATTTTAAAACAATGGGCTTCATTGTTCAATTGGTAGAAAATAAAATTAGGCTAGGCATCTACATCTGCAAGTCTGAAAAAGTCTGCATTCCCAGACGATGACTCACATCCTGTTGAGCCTGGGATAATTTTGATAAGCGTAGAAATCTTGTAAAATTTCAAAATTAGACATTTAGCCTCAACATTCATCGTGGGAATCTTTTAAAATTTCAAAATTAGACTTTTAGCCCCAAAATTCATCGTGGGAATCTTGTAAAAATTTCAAAATTAGACTTTTAGCCCCAAAATTTCATCGTGGGAACCGGAAGTGGCACGTGACCTAGGTGAGGCCAATGACCCCGCCCCCGGATAGACCCGTGACCTTGACCTCGGCTAGGCCCGTGACCTTGAAAAGTTTAAGGTCAAAAGTGGTCCAGAACACCCCTAGGTATACTACTTACAACGCTTGGTACTGTAGCGATTGTCACCTGTTTATGTTGTGAAGGTGACGATCAAAACATATTTATAAAGAGTGTATTATATTGGTTTCATAAAGCAACTATTTTATTTCAATCAGTATATATAAGCATATTTATATAAGATACGCCCCCAAAGGCCGTTTAATCTTATATTTGGTGACTCTGAACATGTGATACACATCACTCTTCCACCTGATGCAACCAAGTCCTGTGAACTTCCACAAGTTGAATCCAGCCTCAGAACCCCCCTGTTTATTCTAGCCGGCACACTACGCTGCAGCTCCCTGGAGATTATCTAACTACAGCTAAGTGTTGTCATTTTACGCATTTCACTTTTGACACTTTGCAATTACTTCATGCAGTATAACTGCCATCACCTGAAGAAGACCAACCTACACCCTGAACCGCAGCCACCTGGAGCAAACCTGGTTGATCTGCCAGATCTAAACCGAACTTGTCTGCGGAACACGACTATCGCCAGTTTTCAACCGCCAGATCCATCTGTCAGACCATAAGCAGCCATTCATTTGGTGAAGAAGGTTATATAGTTACATAGTGTGTGGTGATTATCAACCATGGAACAGCATGTACCCTGTACCATTTATTCAAGAGTTTACCTACAAAATCTATGGTTCAACGACCTTTTCAAAACTAGATTTTAAAAAAGCGTACTTTCAGATACCAATTGCTCCGGAAGATACAGACAAAACAGCAATAATAACACGGTTGGGCAGCTATAAATACCTACGAATCAACTTTGGGTTACGGGACGCTCAGATTAGCTGATCGGCCCTCATGTCGGAAGTTTTTGAAGGGATGAGTTTTGTTTTTTCTATTTAGATGACATCCTAGTTTTTAGCTCTTAACAAATCTGAACATATTCAACATGTCAAAAAAGTTTTCGACTACACTGTGTGTAAAGAGGGAATTAAACCTCAAGAGTCAAAGGTAGATGCAATCAATTCATTTCCGCCTCCGACGACTACTCAACGCCAACTCCGAAATTTCATAGGAATGATCACCTATTACCATAAATTCATTCCTAATTGCGCAAGTCTCATCGCACCTTTAAATTTACTAGTTATCGCTGGAAAATCAACGGATAAACTGGTTCATTTAAATGATTTTCAGTTAGAAATATTTAACCCAATCAAATTAGCTCTGACAAAGACAACTTTAGTAGTTCATCCTATACCAAACGCTGAAATCAGTGTATGGACAGATTGATCTTCCAATGCTATCGCAGGTGTTTTACAACAATGGCAGAATAAAATGTGAAACCACTCGCTTTTTGTTTGCGAAAACTAACCTCAGCAAAACAAAAATATAGCGTACTCTCCAGAGAACTGTTAGCTATATATTTCGCAGTAAAAGAATTTCGATATTGTACTGATGGTAAACAATTCACTATCTTTACTGATCACAAACCTCTCACTTTCGCCAACAGGTGACCACTCACTTCGAGAGCTAAGAATGTTACAATACATTTCCCAATTCTGTTCAAACATACTATACATCAAAGGTACAGATAACGTACCAGCAGACGCTTTCACCAGGGTTTCTTTCATTTGTCTACCAAATACGATCAATTTCGATGATTTAGCAATAGCTCAACAGAACGATCTTGAATTAGAAATGTTATTGTCAAACCCAAATTTATCTTTCACCAAAACAAATTCATTAAAAGGAACTCCTATTTGGGTTGAAACTTCTACAGGCACACAAATACCTTTCATTCCACAATCTTTTAGCTGTCAAATATTCAAAACAATTCACTCATTGTTTCATTCTGGAATTCGCATGTGTAGGAAATTAATCACCAAACGTTATATCTGGCCATCCATGCACAAGGATGTAAAAATGTGGGTCCTTCCTGTGAAGCAATTAAAGTAAACAAAACTTCAAAATCACCATTCTATCCATTTGGTGAACCAGATTTCCGCTTCCAATTTGTACACATCGATTTAATTCATCTCCCCAATCGCAACAGTATAAATACCGGGTGTCTTAAAATGAATTACATCTAGTATGCTTTGAATTTCTCATAATGCAATTTAAAATTTTACTTGAAATTGGCAATACTGTAAGTCTATGTCAAATTCGACGTTAGCAGGTTAGATTTTGCGTCAGTTTTGACACCCTGTATATTTTTACCATGATCAATTGTTTTACTCGTTGGCTCGAAGTAATTCCATTAAAAAACGCAACAGCAGATGAAATAATTTCAGGAATAATACAAATTTTCCTTTTAAAATCATGGTTAGAATTTATGTCCGTTTTACGAATTAAAAACATTCTTTCAAGCACCTATCATCCAATCAGCCAGGAAATCGTTGAGTGATTCAATCGTACTTTAAAAATGCAATCACCGCAACAGGCATTAATGCATTGCTAGACAACATTCTATGGATTTTACTTTCTTTACGCTCTAGCATCAAAGAAATGCAGCACAGCAGAAATGCTATACTGTACAATTCTTCGATTATCCAATGATTTCTTTGATGACAATCAATTTACCCAGCCATCGGATACAGTAATGTCACCATTCGTAATTAATCTGAAACAATCATTTGGAAAGCAAATATTTTTCTTCACAAAAAACTACCCTACTACCACTGCTCACATTAATAAAGATCTGAAAACATGCACACACGTGTATCTCAGAAATAGCACGCACACTAGGGGCATCAAACCCAATTATCTGGGTCCTTTCAAACTTGTACACCGTTCAGGAAAATACATCTCTTTGGAAGGTATCAGCGGAACAGTCAGCTACGACAGACTGAAACCCGCCTACTTTCTAGATTTACATATGCTTGCATGCTTTCATATATTCTATTTTATTTTCATTGTTACATTAAAATTATTTTTTTACACGCCTCCTTTTTTCATTTCTTTCAGCTTACATCTGCGACGTAGATGGAGTCTGGCGCCAGGCAAGATATCTCCAGGGTCATGTAGTGTTGTGTTATTTATTGTTAATATTATTTAGTATCGTTTATTGTTATTAATTTTTAAGGATTGTTGAAAAGATCTATAAGATTTTGTAGCTAAATATAATCTTGTTATTTTCATACGGGGTTATATTAGTTTTCCTACCTGGCCTCCCTCCCTCCTTTTCTCTTTTTTGGGCCGGGAGTAATGTAGCAATTGTCACCTGTTTCTGTTCCGAAGGTGACGATCAAAACATATTTATAAAGAGTTTATTATATTGGTTTCATAAAGCAACACGCATTTTATTTCAATCAATATACAGGGTGTTCCTAAAAAGGTGTCGAATCCATTAACCACATATTCCTTGAGCAAAAATATGACGATTTAACTCAACTTACCTATATACAAAGTTGCTTAGTTTAGCCGCTAGAGGGCTTTAAAAGCGACTCTCTGGAGATGCTGTCGGTTTGTATTCGCAACTGATTATTATTTAGAGCTCGTAGAGTTACTCGTAGATCTGGGCTGAAACAACTTCTAGAAGCCGAGACATTATTTCAAACTTCTCGCACTGAAATATACTTAATTTGGCGTTGTCGTAATTCGGTCGCTCAAAATGAGCGAAATGCACACTATATATGTTACTCCACGAATGCCGCTTTTTGTGCACACGTTTGTTGCACTTAAGGGTTCTTTTGTTCTTTAAAAGATTTACTTTTGGCATATTATTAAAGTCGCTGTTCAAGAGATAACCATGGAATGATTCGACCGAATGCATACGCATTGGCGCCTAAGTTAAATCTATTCAAATTGAAATAAGCCAACCACTCAGACTTATTTCCAGGCACACCTTCAATTACGTCGGAGGAAATTGTGGCTGACGGAGTGACCTTAGAAGGCCTCATTCGATTAGAGTGGCATCCCGTAATCAACAATCTATCTTCATTGAAGAAGTCCGAAGAAGCCAATTACCCCACATTCAGGTTTAGTCACATAGGGTGTTAAAATAAATTGTTTTGCTGGCCTCACCAGCTAGAGTAGGATATTTTGTGTTTGTTTCAAGTAATCTAGTCCGGGCGCTGAGTTACGCTGTTCTTTAGTCGTTATACGATACATGCTATTAATTGAAATTGCTGAGCTAGTACTACGTTTGATCTGCAAACCTTTCCCCGTTATATTAATGCAACGGCTTGTAAAAGTGAGGCGTTTTTTACCTCTCAGAGTTATAGCAAGCGACATAGAGACCTCTATTGTGCTCCGAACGATTCACTACAATATTTTGCACTGGAAATTTGTTGTATAAGATTGGCTCCGCAAGCGGACTGTTATAAATTTAGTAGCATTTTTTTTGGAAATAATTGATGAATGATTTAGCTATAAATTTACCTGTGCTCAACGAAGTAGACGAAGCACACCTTTGGTTCCTTATTTTAATATGTGATTCTTTGTGATATATGTATACATTTATTTATGTGTATTTATTTTCCTATGTGATTTAATTAATGAGAGGGTGTTGTATTTGTTATTTGCCAATCAAGCCAGTAATTACGATCACATTTCAAATGTTAATTATCCAACTTACTTCATTATATGACTCTATTAGAATTTTGGGTTTTATTGTTATGTTGTCCGTTGTTGAAGCTTGGGCGAATTTAGTAGTTGATGAGTTCACCGATTCATATGAAGCTGTGCTCGGGTCCCAAACTGCTTGGCACCCCTACGATTTACTGTTAGTTGGTAGGTAAGTTCGACCCAGCCTTCTACTTTGAGCTAGTTCGAGGCCTTTGCGTTTGTGAACGGCAATTCTTAATGTAACAAAATATATAGCTGAATCATCTTGTACCTGAAGATGTGGAGGTTGTTATTGGTCTTGTTCAGGAAATTGCGACAAGACTTCTTGTCAGCTGCCAAGTTCTTTACCCCGTTACACTCTTAGCCCTTACCACTCTCTTCACACCAATATTTTTTCTTCCCATGTCTTCTTAAGCCGTCTAATGTTATTTAATATTACTAGGTGGCTAAACCATCTTAGGTTTTTTTTCCAATTTTACTTTTAGGGATTTCATTAGGAGTTCTGTTCTAATAGCATCGTTTTATACTTTCATCTCAGCTGCCTGTAGTCTTATTTTTTTGCTTGCATCAAGATTCAGTTTTCTTCTTCATAGATTAAAGTTAGTATATATACATGTTTCTGGATATCTGTTGATCATTCAATAGATTTCTGTATACTCCTTGATGTTCCTTATGTGCTGCTCGTATTCTGTCTTATGGCTTTAGTATTGTAGTATTATTTTGGCAGAATTTGCTTTTGTTTTCGCTAGATCACTGCCTTGATGCGGCTAAATGTACTATCTAAAATCGTTTAGGTTCAGAATAATTACTGTGCTTTTTTATTAAAGTTTAGTTCCAAAATATCGTTGGGGATGAACATTTACTATTAAAGCGGTGATTTGTAATTTTTGTTGTTTTTGTATTTGGCTTATGGCGAAGCCAAAATATCCATCGATAAATCAATTTTTTTTTCAAAACACTGGCTGATGTAAAGAGATTTCCCGTAAGTGGCACCTAAACGCCTTTGAAATGTTTAATGTTTGCCTTGCTCTGAATTTGGCTTCATTCAAATACACATGCACTTCATGTCATAAAAACTTTTAAGATTAAAGCGCTTATAAGAAACTAGTTCTCATTGCCAACCCGTGTATCAGACACTTCATTCAATTTATGTTCTGTTTCAGCGGAAAAGCATGAGCACGCGATGCATGCAACGTATGAAAACGAGATTTCTCATTCCTACAGCTCTATTTTTGTTCTACGGGAGCTTTTAGGATAAGCGCTGCGGAGTTTCCCGAATAATCGTAACTCGTTTATCTGGAACGCGAGCTTAACATATATTCACATAACGCAAGATCAGAGCGTTGCTCAAGAATTTTAATAACCCCGGGTGCATGATAACAGCTTTCACCTTGCCCTACTAGTTGCAAAAGTAGAACGCTTTTCCTCTTCGGAGAATTTCCAGCACATGGCTATATTTTCATTAAGCCGAACTGTGAAAGTGCCTGCCGATTTACCCACTGATCTAATTTTTCGACGTTCAGCAACCAAGCTTGTTCGGATTGTACTCGGATAAAGTTGCGACGTGAAGATTCGAGTAGGTGGATAAGATCTTTATAGAATTTCTCGGCATAAATATTTGGAGGGTTGGAAACTTGTTGTTGCAAGGGCAAGGGGATTTTATGGTATAAAGCTTTTTCAGCAAATATGTAACATTGTGATATCGACTGCCTTTATACTAACCAAGCAAGAAGTTACAGCGTGAAACAGTGAATTTCGTGGTGTTACTAAATTCTTCACGAGATACGGGAAAAGTGTAGAAACCCGCTAAATGAAACATGAGTAGTATACCCGCATGCTTATAATTACTAGTTACGCTTCTTTAATTAGAAAATGATGAACCAGTTGGCACACCAAGTGACACTGCAATTCATGAAATGAGTTACAAAAACTGAGGGCTTTTTGAATAAAAGTTAAAAAGAATAAGGTTGGAAAATAGTATATTATTATATGAGCGATTATGACAGCCATTATTCACGAAGATGACATTTGCGCCACAAGCTGAAGGCGCGTGGCGCAAGTCATCTGAGTGAATAATGGCCATAATCGCGAATATAATACGATATTTTATCTACTCCTATGCAATAGGAGCCTTGTGTTCATATTTCAGAATTATGACATTTGTGACAGCTGTTAACTTCAAAAGTCATTTAATAATAAGAATGAATTTTGTTATTGGCTACAACCTATTGAATAATGAAAATAGAATTTTCTGATTGGTTGCAATTTGCAAACTATTGAATAATGAAAATAGAATTTTATGATTGGCTGCAAACCGTGAATTATGAATCATAATTCATGGCCATTGTGCAGTAGGAGTAGATAAACTACTTTAATCACTTTTAAATTAAAAAACTTTATAAAAAAATGTAGATAATATCAAAGTCATAAACAGAAGGAAATATGGATATTGATCAGATATACAACCGTCTTGGCCTTGAAACATGTAACGAGCAAAATGTAAAAAAAAACTAAGAGCAGAGTATCATCGTCAGCCTTTCTCTATCCAATACCCTTCACTAACATTTTCGCTTTTGTTTCATCTGTTGCTCTAGTTGTCCAGTTTATTTCCACTACTTTAACGATGTCATCACGCCATCTAGTTGCAGGTGTTTATCGTCTCTTTTTATACATTCTTGCTTTTTAAGCAATAATGCTCTTCGTTCATCTATCGGGTTGTCTTCTTACTACGTGGTCAGCCCAGTTTTAGATAAATTTAATTGCCGTTTCAATAACATCAATTTTTGTATGCTGTCTAATTCTTTTATTTGAATTTTTTTTCTTCGATGTTATGCCTAAAATTCGTCCTTTTATTGCTCTTTGCGCCACTCGAAGCTTAAATTTCAACAGCATTTATATATTTGTCATTATTTTTGTCTTAGAAGCTTTAATTTTAAGCCTACTTGTTCAGATTCATCGTTTAGATCTCTCATAATATCTTTTACTTCTGAATTAATTATGACGATGTCACTTTTTCACTGATATTTGTTTCTTCGCAATCCCAGACGAGCCATCTTCCATCGTTATTATCATACATATAAAATAAAGCACAACACTACAGGCCGTGTTAAACGTTCGACCGTTACTATTTTCGGGTTTTTGTAAACAAACTTTCCATTACGTTTAATAGCGATATTATCAAAGAAAACAATTACATACTATGCCTATTGGTTGTGTTTTTACTTCCCTCGTCTGAAAGAACTACGAACACAAGTACATTTCATTTAATGATAGGGAGGGTTAATTATTTCCTTGCTGAATGAGTCCAAACGATCCGTTTGAATCTACCAAATCGATCTTCCGAGGTCGCCGCCCGATAAAAGTTCGGGTGGCATTTGTGACAGATTACTATTAGCGCATTTGTTCACGGTCTTACCTGTGTTATTTATCGAACTTACGACTTTTTATTTCATTTGCACCAAGAAAACAACAGTTATTTTGAGAGCTAGCTTATCTATTTTGAAATTGTTTCTGTAAGTCGAGATTTAAGACTGATGTTACATAACCTATACATTTTTTCAGATTTGTAATTATTATAATTATGCCTTTTACAAGCGAGCGAGACGCTTTTATTATTATGGTGCGTTTCCAAAGTGGAATTCGCAATGCAGCTGGTTTATGACGGTGGAGGATATTCAAAATGGAATGGGGAGAACTCCTAAAGAATCCCTTGCGATTTTGGCTGCACAAACTGCTATGAATTTAAGCAGGTACCTACATAGCAAATCTAAAACTTAAAATTATTCTTTGTACAGGTATTTCTTATGCAACTTGCCGGAAAGCACTCCAGGAAAACCTAAATATGCACCCGTACAAGGTATCGGTAGTTCAACAGCTGTATCCACATGATTTTGGACAACGGATTCAATGCCAATGGTTTATGGAGAATTTAAACTATAATTACGTTAGACTGCACATTTATGTCAAATGAAAGATGGTTTCATTTGTCGGGTTATGTTAATAGTCAAAACTATAGAACCTGGGCCACAGAAAATGCACATAATTATGTTGAAACCAGCTTGCACCCGCTCAAAATTGGAGAATGGGCAACTATGTCACGAAGGCGAATTATTGGCCCATTTTTTTTCCACGATGCAATAAATCCAGAAAGATATCAAATAATAATATTTAACAACCGTTTATCGAACAATTACACGAAGATGAGTTAAACGACGGATATTTTCAACAGGATGGAGCTACACCTCACACAGCCAACGTAACCCTTAATGATCTAAGAGAGTTTTATGATGATCGTCTTATAAGCCGTGGAGGATGGCCGCCGAGAAGCCCGGATCTTACACCATTAGATTTTTACTTATGGGGACATTTGAAGAATAATGTATACAAAAACAGTTTACATTTAATCTTGATGAACTGCAAGAAGCAACTCAACAGGAAATACAAAACATAACCGATGATGACTTACGGATAGTCTTTAATAACATGAGGAGGCGAGTTAATTTGTGTTTAGAAAATGATGGTGGTCATTTTGAGCACTTATAAGTTTTTACAAATATGTTTGCAGGTATATCAATGAGAATTATTTTGTATTAAATTGTTTTTTTTTTCAGATATATGTTTGTGCAATAAATATTGTAATATTACTTAAAATTCTATAAATTCACGTTTATTGCATTCAATTTTCTGCAAGATTTGTTAATTATAGTTGTGCAATGCGCATCCAATTAGTTTTTCATCATTTTACATGAAAATAAGCTTCCTGTATCCTAAAAGTGTACGTCACTGTGGCTGCTATACTTAGTTTTGCAAAACACTGGTGCACATGTGTTAAATGGGTTGCCTATATTACAGTGATCACGTGGTCTTTGGGATTTTTTGCTGGCACTGTACTAACGCGCGAAACTTTAAATGCGGCATTCGCCGCGGGCTACAACTAGTTAGCCATAATTTTAGAAGTATTACAACGTAAACACAGAAGCTGCGTGGCGCAGATGGGTAAGCGCCAGGCTTGCATGAAGCAAGTCCTCGGTTCGAATCCCGCTGGGGTCGTAAATTTTCCGTATCCTTGGCGATTAGAATCGGGCTCAGTGAGACCATTCACAGTTGGGCACCAAATTAACTGTGCTCTACTCAGAACCACAGACCTAAGAGATAGAGTAACAAGGTCAACACATCACCAAGACACACAACTCACACAGTGGTTGCTGTGCAAGCTCCAAAAGGCGCACTCCAACTCTGTATCCCGAATCCGGGGCAAGTTGAGCATTGTACCGCCAGAGGCCAGCGCATAAAGCACCAGCCTCTACACCGCAAGGTAAATGAGGTTACATATTATACATACATACATACATACATACAACGTAAACACATAAAATGATAGAAGAAGTAGTTTATAATAGACGCCACAAGGAAAGAATAAGCATCATTCTGCAGCGAATGCAGGAAAGGAATAAAATAACAAAATGAAGCTAGGTTAAAAACGAAACGGGGCTTTAGTATCCCTTACCTGTAATATTTATTTTCAAACTTAAAGAAATAAGTCAACTTTGTATTTTCCGTTTTATTATTCTAATTAAATTTAATATTGTATTCCGTATAATCGACATGTTTTCAAAGCAGGTCCTGTGCTGGAGTGTAAATTTACCTGTCTTTGGGACGAAGGGAGATTGATTAAAATACACATATATAACAAAAAAATTAATAAAGTTGAAAATCCCTGTTGCATTTGTTGCTATTTTCTTTGAAAACTGTTCCTGTCGATTTTTTGTATATGTTCCCTCTCAAACGGTTCACGATCACATCTGCCATTCTCTTGTGGCATTTGCCCATTCTTTGGGGGCAATTTATTTGAGTCAGCGTTGAAAAAGTGGATTTGCACAATACAGTGCTACAGGCAATGATACTGGATGTAGCCAAGAGATTATAGGTATCCTCAAAGATAAACTGTTGCTTATAATATGCAACTTTTTATCTACATGTGCTTTGTTCGATAGCTCAGTAGCCAAGGCTAGTTGTACTTTAATTGATTTGATTAAGAATACCTTGAACAAGGCTGAGAGCTTTACTCAAGTTTGCTCTGGCTGCAGGTCGCTGAACCTAGACCCCAGGGCAGCTCAAGGCTGCTGGCTCTTCCAGCTGCAGCTGGACTTACAAGTCGCCGGATTCAAGTGTTTGACTCTGGCCGGGCATCGTCTTCTTATACCCGCTCGGGCCCCTATCATCTGGATCTTCTCCTTGGATAATTCAGATGCGGATGCGCCGTGGTTAATTGCTCGCAGACTCACGCGCTGGAGGGGAAGCTTCAATTAGACGTTATTCAACTTTGAATAGATTAGTTATGTTTAAATTCAACTTGTGCAGGCGCAAACGCCACAAGTCGACTTTCTTCCTCTCCCTTGTCGTTGAATTTTATTCCGAATGAGGATTCGGTGTTGTCGGTAATCCTTATATTAATTTATTTCAAAGTAATGTCAGTTACTTGATTAAATAATCTGAAATGGTGATTGGGTTACTGGACACCAAGTCAATTGCAGATTGTTCCGGAATACAGTGACTCAGTGTTTAACATTTCTATTATTTCGCCAAATTTTGTGCGAGTTCTCATTTCTTTAAGAGATTTTATAGCAGAATTTGTAGTCTTAAATGAATCTCTCAAATTGCATTCCCGTGCTTGTAGTTCATGTTCACGCACTTGGTTGCGAAGTCAGTAGTTTCATAGACCCTATCGGACTACCCATAGATGGAACAGGGACTACCATCACGGGGAGACTGCGTTTTTAAGAAATTCTGTGCAATTTAATTATTGTAAAAAATGAAAAAAACATTTTTTTTCCAAATAATATAAAACTAAATATCTCCAACAAGTAGAATTTTAGGTTGGAGCTGGTTTTCGTAAGTTAATTTAATAAAGCCTAGTAATCAAATTAAATGGTATTTAATTGAATTAAGGGTTGTGAAGGTAATGCCAGGAGATATAAGTTGATATATGAACCATAAGTAATAAAGGTGGTTTATGGTTGAGTGCAAATTGGGGCCGTTGGTGGAGTTTGTCTGCGAATATATGGTGTCGCTGACAAAAGATGTGAACTAAGTATGACGTTTGTTGCTTCCTGGCAAGGTGGAAGTAACTTTACGAGGAAGGTAGGAGCCGTGCTGCTAAAGGTGGTGCTCTTGCAGCCATCCAGGGTTAGAGGGTAATCCTGAGTTTGGAGTTCGTTGCGGTTCTTGGTTTCCAAACTGCATAGCACAGCGGTGGAGTTTGAAGTAGCCCCTGGGGAAGAGGACACCTGAGGCGTTAATACCTCAGATAAACATTCTTTTATCACAAGCAAATTAATAAAGACAACGAGATAAGACTTGCCAGATGAAATAAAATTTTGGTTGTTTTATTCAGTATTAAGTACAAGTGAGGTTATTAAATACAGCGTCTCTTAAAATAACACAAGAATATCATTTAACAAGTTTGCATTGAATCTAACGGCAATTTAATAAAATTATTATTTTACCCAAGTGTTAAAATCTAACCATGGTTTGATTTATTCATGTTCTACCGAACTAGGCAATCGAGATAAAGATTTAACGATTAAACTAAAGGGCTATTTAATTAAATTTCAATTAAGAAGTGTACCTAATACAAGCAATTTGTAAGTAGCCACAAAAATATTAATTAATATAAGAAATACTAATACGTCCATTTATTGCACTATATACATAGGTACTAGAAATAATATACTGGCGTAGTGCAAGAGAGCAATCTTGTTTCAATTTGGTACTATTTTCAGTAAGTATATTAAAATATATCAGATTACGTAATGTATATTGAATGTCAAGGTTGGTGAAGCGTTTTCACCATTTGATGAAAGTATTGTCCAATATTGTCCGAAATTGGTAAACTGTGCTTATAATGATTATAATGCTTATAATTGTTAGACGTGTGTTGTGTGCGATGTTAAAATTTGAATTTTGATACTTTTACAATGTGCTAATGTAGTATAACATAAATTTACTAATCTATAAATCTCAAGGAAAATAATAATTGTACTCGTCGGGGTGCCCCCCCCCCTCTAGCTTTTTCGTATTTCAGGGAGCGGAGTTACAGCACTAGGCTTTTTGCATCAGTCAGTATCAACTCCTTAGCACATAATCGCTCTGCCTGGGTTAGCTTCTGGTACTTTTCGGTAATACTGTTCAATAGTCACCGCCCGGTTAACTATTGTTACAGCCCGTATAGTCAGTACAGCACTTACTATAAATTCTCTCAACTGTATTCACAAACGCATACGAAAACTAATTACTGTGAAAGAGTATGCATTTCGTGGGATCTACTCCGCCAATTATCTTATAATCATACAGCGCTAGCAAGAACCTCGACGTCTATCATCTGTTATAATTTCCAAAAAGATACCAACATTGAGCAACTAACTAGTACCTACATTCTACAGTAGCTACCACCTAACTCATTAATTAAGGGTACGCATTGTTGCACCTTATTACATAAGTAAATATTGGTTAGCATAATCATATACGCCAACAAACTACGCAAAGCAGCCCACTTTCATCGACGTCGTGTCACTGTAACAGCTCCGAACTTTATGCCCCTGATTAAAATTCTATCAATACCGACTGGAAAACAAGGCCTCAGCTCTCCGGTCTGACGTCAGCGCAAGAAGGCCAAATTGACAAAGATTTTATTTTATTTGGACTTACTCAGTCTGCAGCCTCAAGGTGAGAGTTTTTCATTGACCAATTCGGTCTTCTTGTGCTGACCTCAGGCCGGAGAGCTGATGTCTTGTTTTTTGGCCGGTATTGATTCTATCCCTATCCTAGTGCACATTTCTTGGCACAGCATATTGATTGAACCTACATGTTGGGTATCCTAAAAACCAGAACTCGTAATTTAACTTCTAGTATATTGGGCAAGATATTATTACATAGTAACGTTTCGCTTGTGAATCTAAATTCTAAAGATACTTGGAACGTATTGGGAATTTAATTCGCCGCCTTATCAAACGTTTGCATCTCAAGACCGCTCTAAGAAGCGATAGCGGGGGCCGGTAGCCGATGCGCAGGAAGCCACGTTTGCGCGCAGGAGTGTTTCCCCCGCCGCCAGAGTGGGGAGCACGAGCGCCGACCGGGAGCCACTGAACGTATAAAAAGGAGCACATGGCAGCTCCTGAGTCAGATCCCATCCTGGGGTTCTCCCCTAAGCCTTCTCCCAATCCACCTGGAAGAGATTCCATTCCCGAGTCCAATCCCGAACTCCTCCTGGTCCACCCGGAGCGATCACTCCCTTGCTTTGGTATGGTTACTGTCTTAGCAAGGGAGAAATCGCCTAAATAAAAGTTCTTGCGGGTTTGGTATGGTTACTGTCTGCCTGCAAGAACACCCAGATAACCTAGAGATCCTTATCAAACCCGTTCCCGAACCGTCATTAGTTAAAGGCCGAAACCGCGGAAATTGTAACTAACATTCCTGTAATCCGCTGGGCGAAATCACCGCCACCGTCCCGTCCGTGATCATCCGAGTTCCGAGGGCGCATTTCATTTGCGTTTTCGAAAGCCGTATTTCAACTGTATTAACTCGCCCGAATTGTGAGGCACCAGGAAGTAATCAACAGCCCGCCGCCGCCAGGCTGAACGCATACAGAGATTATGCGATAAGGGACCTGCCTGTAAGAGTCACCGCCAGCATCTTATGAGCATTCCTGAAGCCCTCCGAAAAGGATCTCCGCACCGCCGCAATCCAGTCGAAGCCGCAAATTCGCTTGAACGGCGAATTTCCCGAGAGTCCGACCGCCGCATCGTTTCGAGCCGCGAAAGCCGGCAAATCGAAACACCATTTCTAATCCGAAGTGTTCGTAGCAGCTAGCCATTGTAAACAAATCTCACCTGGTGCATGCGGCCGACGACCTTTGCTCCGAAGTCGCTGCGCGAAGCAGCTAATGCGCGCCCGACCCACTCCGGGACATAGCCCAGAGGCGTAACATGCGCTAGGCCGGGGCATTCTACCAGATTCCTCCGCCTCCGCGTAGCAGCCCCACCGGCGTCCAGAAGCAACTCCTGTTGATGCAACTACCCCCTTTGGCAGTAACGCGTAGTGTGCATTATTATTTCTATTTTCAATGTACATAGTTAAAGACAGTATATTTTATTTTTATTATTTATCCTGTGTTATTTATTGATCTACGCTATATCCGAGCATTTTGAACGTATTCTTCGACTTAGAGCATACCCGAGGCAATAAGGCCAATTAAAATATTCCTAAATAAAGGCGGGTCGTTACAACATCTAGGGGTAAATTATTCCGAACTATAAAGCAAAACTGTCTGTAGTCTGTTGAAAGTGACAGCTAACAATATCTTTGTGTTGAAGGCGTATAACGCTTTATTCGTTTTTCTGGCTCTCATGAAAGGCTGTACAGTCGTTAAGTATTCGAAAACTGAGAACGTGATGTTTGGAAAAGTGAAATCTTTTGCAGGTAACAATTATTTGCGTTAAAACGTAAGGCTTTGCTCTGGCTCTGTTGAAGGGTTCTACAGACCAATGTGTTTCGATTACTTAATCACCTAGCGACATTTTTCGGCTAGTCTTAGCGAATGGATATTTGGTGATACAGTAGCTCAAGTTCGGTGTGAAAATTAAAAAATCGGACAAACTAGGTGTTAGGCTCGAGAAAAGGCCATGAAGCGGAGTTTTGCAGGTCTGTATGTATTAGAGAAAATCATAGAAGTAAATATGAAAAAGAACGTTCTGAAGCTGAATCTCTACGCGACAAGTTGTCGGAGTCCAAAACTATCTTAACAGCAAATGTAGTACTGAATTTTCAAAAGAATTTGGTATTACATCAAAATATTTGTAAACAGAAAGTTTGGATTTGGTTTTAGGTCGGTCTAAGGGGAAGAAATTAAAAAAGTTGAAAGATGACAATGACAATCGTTGTGATTCATGCTTAGATCTTTATAGCATCTATGAATTCCAAACTAGTCTATGTATAGATATTTCCATAGAAAATGAACTGGACAAAAACATGCCTCGCCATTAAGACAAAAGATGGACAGTGAAAAATGGAGCAACGAAAGACGTAAGTTCCCGATGGATGTGTTTCGGGCTGAAGTGTTCACTGTTATTAAAGATGCTATCAGAGTTGCTCTAAAATAATAGTCTAAATAAAAGACTTTCAAAAAATAAAGAATTGATTGCATGTTTGAGAGTGAAATCGATTTTACCAGGAAAATTCAACCACAAAAGGAAGAAAGCCCAATATTGATCGGTCTTACGACTTACAGGAAGAAATTACTCATAAAAAAAAACTTAAAAGGTTCAGACGTATTTATAGAAGAGGACTACACGGTGGAGATTTTAACAGAAAGGAAACGCCTAAAACCCCTTATAAATGAACTACGGAAACGTAGCAAGCATGTAATTTAAAGCAGAACGTAATAATAGTAGAAGGCAGAAAAGTGTCTGAAAAGGAACTGCAAGAGCTTATGGAAGACACCACGAAAAAGAGAAGAAGGTAATCATCGGGTACATCAGAAAAACAAGCCGAAAAATTAAAAAAACAAAACACTGCCAAAAGACAAACAATGCAAACCAGATAAAACCCAGTTCAGCGATGAAGATGAGCGGGACGAAGAAGCATAGCAACTAGGCAATAAGCCGGACGGAAATATGATAACGACCCAAGCAAAGCCCTCGGACTGCACCCAGTTTAAGCAAACTTTAGTGTAAACAGACCCTACAATTGGTAGGTTGGGCGAATGTGTAGCGAGCAATCACCGTAAAAAACCTCAGCTGCTAAGAAGAGATCATCAGAGGTCACCTTTGCAACATGGAATGTAAGAACCATGTTGGAAATTGGAAAAATGAACGAAATAGCCCGCGAACAAGAAAATTATAATATAGATATTTTAGCAGTGCAAGAAGTGCGCTGGAAGGATTATGGAGAACTAAGAAAAAATAAGTTTACTTTCGTATATAGCGGAAATCCTGGCAAATAAGGAGAATATGGCACAGGCTTTTTTATAAATAATAAAACGAGAACTGCCCTACTGGGCTTTGAACCTAAAAATGAAAGAATGTGCAAACTGCCAATAAGAGGAAAATTCTGTAATATGTCATTCATATGCGCTTACGCTCCAACTGAAAACGCGGAAGAGCGAGTAATTGAAGAATTTTATGATGACTTGTCAGACATGTGTGAAAAACCGCCAAAACACGATATGCTGGTAGTGCTGAGGGATTTTAATTCAAAAATTGGAGGAGAAGCAGCTTTCAAAACGGTTGCTGGGAAGTATTCATTACACACAAAAACTAGTGAAAAATGATAAAATGCTATGCCAATTAGCAGACGAATTTAATTTGAAAATAAGCAGCACTTTCTTTCAACATAAAAGGACACAAATAGGAACCCGGATCATACCAGGAACGCAAAACATGAACCAAATTGACCACGTGATAGTATCAAGACATTGGACATCCAACGTACAGGATATCAGAAGCTACCGTGAAGCTAACTGTGACTCTGATCACCTCCTGGTTAAAGGTAGACTAGGTCAACGAATCTCAACCGTAAAGAAAGCCAAGGGAACTAAAACTAAGAAATGGAATACCGAAAAGCTGCAAGCCCAAACGACACTAAAAGAATTCCAAAGAAAAATTAGGCTTCGCTTAACAGAGAAACAACTAACAAACAACTTAGAAGCTGACTGGAATAATATAAAATCAACTTTGATAAATGTAGCAAATGAAACCCTTCCAATAAGTAAAAAGATACATAAGGAATGGTTCGACAAGGAGTGCCAAGAAAAAGTACAAGAAAAGAAAAATAGTTAAATAACCCGACGGAAGAGTCTAAGGTAGTCTATGAACTGAAAAGGAAAGAATCGAATAAGCCTTGTAGAAGCAAAAAAACAAGTCCTAAAAACAAAAATTCAAAAACTAAAGGAAGCAGGAAAGAACAATAACAGTAATAAATTCTACAAATCTACAAGAGAACTAACAGGAGAATTCAGAGTTAATGTATGCAAAGATAAGAAAGGACGAAACGTTACTGAGATAAAAGAAATCCTAGATAGGTGGCAAGAGCAATTTGAAGAATTAGCAACGCCCCAAAATATTGAATAGGTAGAGAAAGTGGAAGTGCAAACAGCAGAAATAGAATTGGAGCCATCCACATACAGAAACAATGAAAATCATACAAAATTTGAAAAACTCTAAAGCCCCAGGAAGTGATGCCATAACAGCAGAGTTGATAAAGAGCGGCGGAACGTACCTATGGGAGAGAATACATAATCTAATACTGAATGTATGGGAAGACCAAGAAATGCCGAATGATTAGAGGATGGACGTAATTTACCCCATACATAAAAAGGGGGACAAAACAGTTTGCAGTAACTACCGCGACATCACGCTGCTAAATATAACTTACAAAATACGTTCAAGCTTAATTAACAGTAAATTAACTCAATACTCTGAATTAATTTTAAGCGAGCAACAATACGGTTTCCGACTAAACAGAGGACCAACAGATAATATTATTATGATACATGAGCCAGTGTAATCAATTACAATAAAGAAATATTTAAAACGAATAAATTTGGAAGATTGCTATAATTAAATCGTGATGGCTGTTAAATTTTAAATATTATTAATAAATTTAATGGAGACAATGAGAGAGGAGATTTTGATATTAATTGAATATACTAATTTAACGGTTACAAAAATTTTTAATAAAGTTCAAGCCAAGGTTACAATTGACAAATGTATTTGTTAGAATGATAAGAATTAATAGCATGTAATAATAGGATATTTAAAATAAATAAGTGTGCAATAAGGATTGTATCTAACAGGAATGAAAATTTTGTTTAATTAGTTACAAAAAGAACTCATAAAAAGGCAGACATGTATCTTGAAAATTACAAATTTTGATCAATAAAAAACAGAAATTAATGCCTTAAATTTGTATTATTATTCGGTTTATACAAATTTAAAAGGGCCTTACAGCAGATCTACGTGGTGTGTTATATTAAAATATTAATTGAAGTTATTGGAAGAATATAATCAGTCAAGAGATTATACAAATACAGTTGATTGGAAATAGACAAATACCTATGGTTATATTATTTTAAGATATTTGGATGTGTTTCTGCATACGGGAGATTATTGGAAGTGCTTACAAGTAACTATTTGATTTGGATAATTTGGAGGATATTACTAGAGTCGTCGGACTATCTGTAAAAGAACCAAGGTTAGATTTGGAACATCATAATATTGGAACTTACCAGGAGTTAATCGGCGTGGCAGTGACATTTGAAAGGAAGAAGGATTGGATTCTAGGAGCAAAAGGGGTTATTGACGAGACGGATGCAGTTCTAGGGTTTCCGGATTAGCATAGGCGTTACCGTTTGAAGGGTGGGCAGTAGGTGTTGCAGACTGTCGACATCAGGATCCATTCTTGGTTGAATTTTGGCAGTAAAAAGCAAGAGAAGTTATTAAGGTTTGTGTAAAAAGTTTATGAAAGTATTTTAAATAACAATCAGTAAAAGAAAATATCAAAATGGACTTGATATAGTGGTTACATAGGTGAATTGATTAATATGTGTGTCAATGTAATATACAATTGTCAATACCTGGCTTGATGAGTTTTTAAAATCGGTTTGACAGCAAATGTCATTATATATAATCTTAAAATTCAATTAATAGAGATCTTGATTTGGCGAACCACCCTGAGATAAGAGAACTTGATTTGAAAGAAATTATTATTTAATTAGAAATGGAATTGCATTAATAAAGGGCAAGTTTTAAGTAAAATATCAAATACATAATAAATGTTATGCAGTAGTAAGAGGAGCTAGTATTATTATATAATATAGTCTCCCAACGTAGTGCATTACATAACATATGGCTAGCCCAATGTGGAGCTTATATAGCCATTACATAATAATATACTGTAGTGGAATGGCAGCACCACGTTTGGCGACCATAAATATGGAATGGTTGCTTGGCTTATTGTATTTTTACAAGCACCACAGTTAGTTGCTTCATAATTATGTAAAAGCTTATAACGTTGAGTCGCCTTTTGTTTAATTATGAATATTACCCTACTATTTTCTTTCAAATTGATTGATTTAATTTGAAATTTTATATATTATTCTGTTTAATAAATGTAATGCATTTGAGACTCTTAAAAGGGGTGGTTCGTTAATCTAGTTGTCTGTTCTTTGATATTCTAATTTTATAATGACTTTTAATTATTGACTGCTACTAAATGTCAGTTTGACTTAAAACAACGATCAAACAATAATTAAACCAAAAAATGACAAATATTCTTTCTACTCACAAATCAATGACTCAATTTACTAAAGTAAATACAGTGTTATATTTATTTCACTGATTTAATTGTTTGTTTTTTTCAATATTCTTCTATAGCACGAATTAAAACCAACCTGAATTCCTGTTATTTTCACTGCTAGTCACCTCAAAACACTACTTCTTCTGACGTTCACACCTCAACTTATTGACAGACCAGCCTCGATGCTCCTCTAATCGTCTAACAAACTCCAACCTGTCAAAAACCCTGGCTGCTTGCAGATATGGTCTTGTTCCTTACACTCTTACACGCTACTGTCAACCTAACAGCTTTCTGGTAAGTTCCCACTAACAGATGTTACCCAAACTAGTCTTTTATTTTCCCCAGCTCCTACTTTGTAGTAATCAACCAAATAGAACCATCCAAATCGATCAGTTACATCGGCAACTCCCTTCAAATGATCGACTCGTTCTCCGTACAATCACCAAATCCAGTAATTAATATAAATTATTCCTTGTACGTGTTAATTATTCCAATTCCATTTAAATATTATTATTTTCTTATTACTTGTATCTAATTAAACCATATTCTATAATATCTTCAATGACTGTATACTTGTATTACTTCATAATTATATTTCCAATTATTTTTCACCTCGCAGATTTGTTAATCCCTCTTCATTTGTATTATACCCAATTATTCATACAAATATAGGCAGAATTTCAAGTTTTTATTAATTCAAAAGAAGATTTCCAAAATATGTCTACACACTTTTAGTTTGTTATTTTCACCATCCTTTTTAAAGAAAATTACTTTATGCTAGTTACAATTATCACTACACCCTTTTAAAATTAAATAATAAGATTTATACCTACTACATTCTATATTCTAATAGTAAGCATATTTGTCAAATGTAACATTAGCTTATCTTTCACATTAACTTCCACCACCATAATTGAATACTCAATTGCTATAATTTTCAAAATAAATTCTAAATTGTCTCAAATTTAACTTCCATTACTCAATTTCAACTTAACAAAAAATCTTATTCAAAACTTTTCTAAATTTGACTGTATTAATCTACCTAATTTATTTATTAATTTTATTTTTTATTTAATAACTGACCTTTGGGTATCATAATAATACATATCATGCGACAAACCCTAGAAAAATGCAAAGAGCATAACATGCTGCTTTACATTATCTTCATCGACTTTAAACAGGCGTTCGATTTGTTGTCCCGAGAAGCATTAAAAAATGATCTCCTATCCTTAGGGATACCACAAAAGCTTATTCGCCTGACAGAAATGACGTTAACGAGAACTGAAGCGAAAGTAATGATACAAACAGAGGAAACCGATAGTTTTGAAGTCAACAACGGAGTTAAACAGGGAAACCCACTGTCAGCTACCCTATTCAGCTTGGTAATAGAAGCATGCATCAGAAACATCAGTGTAACAGGTTGGATAAACACAAAGCTAACACAAATGTGTATATACGTAGACGACATTACTTTAGTGTCAAGAAGCTTGAAAGATTTAACAGAAAAAAGTCGAAATCCTTCAAGAAGAAGCAGCAAGGAGAGGGCCAGTGATAAGCGCCGACAAAACAAAAATAACGATGTGCAGGGATGACAAGGAAATTGGAGGGGGTCTGAGATATATAGAAATTAATAACAATAAGTATGAAATCGTGAATTTCTTTAAATACCTTAGTTCGCTCCTAAATAAGTAAAATAGAATAAGTGAAGAATAGCGGCGCGATTACAAGCAAGCAAAAAAGCGATGTATGCGAATAATATTCTACTGAACTCGAGGCTATTAAGTAAAAGGGACAAGTTAGTAATATATCGGAGTAGAATAAGACTGGCTGTTGTGTATGGGTGTGAAACCTGGACCCTGAGTGATAGTGACCAAAATAAATTACAGTGTTTTGAACGTAAAGTGTTAAGGAAAATCTTTGGTTTAATCCAAGACGAGGACAGCAATTAGAAACCCAGAATGAATTAAGAATTACATGCTTTAATAAACAATGAAACAATTTCAAATTATATAAAATCAAGAAGGTTAAGTTGGTTTGGTCACATATACAGAATGGAAGAGAGAAAAGCACCGAAGATTCTCACCTTCTGGAAACCACAAGAAACCAGGAGAGTGGGTAGACTAGCAGCAAGGTGGTTAGATGAGGTTTACAGAGACACAGAGACATCAAGAAGATAGGTTTAACTAACTGGAAAATAACAATTAAAGACAAGGTTGATCGAAAAGGCCAAATCCCACAGAGGGATGTAGCGCCGGTGGAAATAAGTAAGTAAGTAAGATTGCATGTTTGCAAACGTCGATCCACGACTTTTTTTGTTGGAGCATAGGGCATAATAAGGTGTTTCTGTAGCAATGATAATAGCTATCATTGTGTTATTTTCGTCACTTATTTTTTAAGTTGCTCCACCGTTGGGTGGGTTAGTTTTGCTTATTTGCAGTACATATACCGACTACCTATTCCTTCCAGTTCCTTTTGTCTTTGGCCATGTGTTTCACCTTGTTCCAGTTTGTTTTTAAGTCATTATATTCTTCTTTCACACTTATTTTCCACGTTCCAACTGGACGCTTCTGTTTCCTTTGATCGTATACTCAAGAGCTTATTTGGTAACATCTATATTTGGCTTGCGAAGAGTATGGCCTATCCACTTCCATTTTTTTTTTCATTGATTGCTTTCTCAATTGGTGCTTCGCTTGTTCTTTGGCATAATTCTCTGAGACTTTGTTGAGCGAATATATCTTCAAAATTCTTCTTAAGCACTTGTTAATAAAAGTTTGAAATTGTTTCACTTGTTTTTTGTCCAAGGGCCACGATCCACTACCATACAACATCCGATTTTTCACATTATTGGTATTATAAAGACGCATTTTTGTTTTCCGAGTTAATTCATTTAAAGACCATACTTTTTCAAGCCTGTTGAGTGCATCTTGCGCTCCACAAATTCTCCTTTCTATGTCTCTAACTGGCCACCTCAGCTGAGGTAAAAATGTCCTTCCTGCTAAACGAATGACTGCAGTTTGGTAAATTGTTTTCTAGGTACCTTGTCGAACAATTTGACGGAAAGAATTGATGCCTTTATTGACTAGCTTAATGAGGACAATGATAAAGAAATAAATGTGTCAGAAAATGAATTTGAATCACAATCAGAAGAGGTAGATCAACCTGAAGAAAAGCTTGAAAAAATGCAAAAAGCAGATAACTTCCTGGCTTGTTGCTACATTACTACTCGTAGACTACAATATGCAGAGTCTGCAACATTTACAAATTTATTTTTTAAATACGACGCACTCAGGATTTTTATAAAATGCCCCTAAATAAATTATAAATAATCAAAACCCGGTTATGGGCAGGTCTTTATCAAAACTTGTTAAAAGCCTTTATGATAATAAGTGTTGAGAAAGATGATATTGAGTCTCTCGATTTTGGAAAAAATTAAAAGATTATCCGTATCTTTCGCCAATATTCGTTGGAATGGCAAATACGCAATATTGTAATTGTAAAAAATCTGTAAAGGGTTTTACTCAGAAATCTTCTCGCATGTTGACGTTGCGACACTACACGATTTTACAAAATCAAAGGAAAGTGGTAAAAATATCCAACTTTCTTAATAATACTGACACAATAAAAGAACACAGTTGATAATGCGAATTTAATCAATTTCCTAGTGAGATTTCAACGCTTGACCCACGCTGTCACGCGAGACCATTCGGATCTCTGCGATGCAACTCCATTAAACGCAACGCACTTATTTGTTGGCCCTTTCTATTTTTTACAACCTTCACCCTATATCTGTTGGGTTCTATTTTCGTCAAGAGTAAAGCCTGAGCTATGTGCAAATTATTATTTTTATTTATTTCTCCACCCCTGTGGGTTGGCGTTAGAATAGACTCACAGTATCCCTGCTTGTCGTAAGAGGCGACTGAAAGGGTTGGGCTTGGGGCTAACAACCCTATACCTATAAAAACTACAATTGTTATGAAAAATACAGAAGGAAAAGCCGGACGGTCTAAACGAAGACGACACAACGCACGAAATAAGGACAATGACTTGGGAATTTTTGCATGGAATGTGCGCACACTATATCGACCAGGGGCACTTAGAATGCTCACTGATACACTATCGAAATACGAAGCTGACATAATCGCCATACAAGAGATGAGATGGGTCAAAACTGGAGTAATGCAGAGACGCACCTCCGATATATACTACAGCTGTGATGAAAAGCACCATTTATTGGGTACTGCATTTATAGTAAACAAGAAAGTTAAATAACGAGTAATAGGATTCTGGCCTATCAGTCCAAGAATATGCAGAATTAGAATAAAAGCTAGATTCTTTAATATAAGCATAATAAACGCGCATGATCCAACCGAGAATGCTGGAGAAGAAGATAAAGACACATTCTACGACATGTTAGACAAAACTTATGAAGACTGCCCAAACCATGACGTAAAAATTATTATAGGGGACATGAATGCAAAAGTCGGTAGGGAACCTATTTACCACCCTCATATAGGTAACCACAGCCTCCACGAACTTAGCAATGACAATGGAATAAGGCTAATTAACTTTGCGGCGTCAAAAAATATGGTGATAGGCGGCACCAAATTTGACCACAGAGACATCCACAAAGCGACATGGAACTCCCCAGATGGCAAAACGCACAACCAGATTGACCATATTTTAATTGTTGCGCGACACAATTCAAACCTCCTTCATGTAAGGGCATTCAGAGGTGCGAACATTGACTCCGATCATTATCTTGTTGGAACTAAGATCAGAGCAAGAATTTCCAACACTAAAAAAACACCTGGTCTAAGACAGCGCAAGCTTAATACGTCACTACTGCAATCGGAAGATATAGCAAATGAACTAGCTAGGAACATAAGTGCTAAGCTGCAAAATAAAGCACGGACACCTGGGCATGACATCAACAGGACATGGGAAAACATCAAAACGAGCATACAGGAAGCAGCAGAGGAAACGCTAGGAAGAGCAAGTAAGGAACCGAAAATATCTTGGTTTTATGACGAATGCGCTGAAGCAACCAACCAGAAAAACACAGCCTATCGAAAAATTCAGCAAAAACAACGAACACGTGCATCAATTGAAGAATATAAAGCCAAGCGAAGAGACGAGAAACGTATTCATAAAAGGAAAAAGAGGGAATATGAGAATAAGCAAGTAGAGGAGCTTGAAACAGCCAGAACGCAGAATGAAAGCAGGAAATTTTTCAAAAGTATAAATAACATACGCAAGGAATTTAAGCCGAGATGTACAATGTGCTATGACAAAGAAGGAAACATAATTAGCGATAGAACTGAGATACTTAATAGATGGATGGAGCATTTTAACCAACTATTAAATGGAAATAGCGCAGAAAGCGGTACACAGGAAGATGAAAACATAGGCATCGAAAAGGGAAAGATAATTAACCACCACCGACGTTGGAAGAAACTAAACAAGCAGTTAAAAAACTTAATAGCAACAAATCGCCAGGAACGGATGGAATTCCAGGAGAGATCTATAAGTGTGGGGGAAAGGAACTGATTGGCCAAATACATCAACTGTTAATTGAAATCTGGAGGACAGAGACAATACCAGAAGAATGGTACGTGGGAATAATATGCCCCCTCTATAAGAAAGGCAACCAACTAGACTGTACGAACTATAGGGGCATTACTCTGTTAAACACTTCATATAAGATCTTCTCAAATATATTGTATCAAAGACTACTGCCCTATGTTGAAAACCTGCTTGGGAACTAGCAATGCGGCTTTCGAAAAAATAAGTCCACAACAGATCAAATATTCTCCTTACGACAAATAATTGAAAAAACTACTGAATACAGCATAAATACATACCACATGTTCGTGGACTTCAAGGCGGCATACGACAGTGTAATAAGAGCCAAAGTGTATAAGACCATGACTGAAATGGGGATACCAAAAAAGCTGATAAACCTTGTTAGAGCATCACTAGCAAAAGTTCAATGCGTGGTTAAGATACAGCATGACGTGTCGGGGCAGTTCCAGACATTTAAAGGATTGAGGCAGGGTGATGCGCTGGCGTGCTTACTCTTTAATATAGCACTAGAGAAGGTAGTGCGCGACTCTAACATTAACACCACGGGAACAATTTACACAAGATCCGTACAGATCCTAGCGTATGCGGACGATATCGACATAATAGCGAGAGGCATCATAGATAATAAGGAGGCTTTTATTAGCTTGGAACAGGCCGCAAATAGCATGGGGCTCCGAATTAATGAGCAGAAAACAAAATTTATGACGATACCAAGATCGGAAGCGCGCCGTAATAGAATATAACAAAATATCACAATAGATGATTAAACGTAGAAGCTGTACGGCAATTTGTGTACCTGGGCTCCCTGATGAGCGATGAATCTAACACTAGCTTGGAGATAAGCAGAAGAATTATACAGGCAAACAAATGCTATTACGCCACCAGAAAACAACTCAGCTCTCATATACTCAGCCGCAAGTCCAAAATAATACTCTATAAAACGTTAATAAGACCTGTCCTAACTTATGGGTCTGAAACTTGGCCAATGACCAAATCTGATGAGTCAAGCTTACGAGTATTTGAAAGAAAAAATCTAAGGAAAATCTACGGCCCCATCTTAGAAAATAACATGTGGCGAAGACGATACAACCACGAGATCTACCAACTATTTGATGATATGGACATAGTTAAAGCAATTAAAGTTGGAAGACTAAGGTGGGCAGGACATGTGATGAGGATGGAGGATACTCAACCAACCAAAAAGGTGTTAATGGGCAAGCCAGAGGGGAAAAGGAAAGTCGGACGACCTAAACTACGATGGCTAGATGCAGTTGAAAGAGATCTTAAGAATATCGGTGTCAGAAACTGGAGAGCTAAGGCGCAGGATAGAGACGCCTGGCGAACCCTTCTTGAAGAGGCCAGGGCCCGCCCAGGGCTGTAGCGCCAGAGATGATGATGATGATTTATTTCTCAGTTAAAGCAAAAATAGGCAAAATTTTACATTTAAAGGTATATATGCAGAAATTAGGTACTCACTCTGTATATATTTTACTGATATTTTCTCGGTTTTATGCCAGGAAAGCATATAATTCGCATGCAAAATAATGTCTTCCTTCAACAAATAGTTTTTGAGTTATACCAGCAACAGGCAGATAGATAGATAGACAGAAAGACAGAGAGAGAGAGAGACAATCGGAATTGGGAAAACCTGTTTTTCGTCATCTAAGGATCCTGAAATCTGAAGATCTGCATAAATTTCGTAAGATGTTTTGTTTCGCGATTAAAATACTTCCTTCGTCTTTTAGACGAGGAAAGTAAAAATCACCAGTGGATATTTCTTTAGATCTTTATTTCTCAGGGTCCCTAGGTGACAAAAAACATGATTTCTCAATTCCATGTGTCTCTCTGTCCGTCTGTCCGCCTGTCTGTTGGCAGTATAGCTCAAAACGTATTTGTTGAAGAAGATGATATTTTGTATGCGGATAGCACACAGCATAAGTTTCTAGCTTTAATGAAAATAGAAATAGAATATGCAGCGATCGACAGGTCCCTTATATAGAGCCAGACGCGATCCAACTGCTCTGCCGATACCGGCGTGGTTTAGCGTCTAAAAAGCGGTCGATGGGCTAGCAATTAGGGGTCGCAAACCGGGATCCCGACTTTCAAAAATACCGGGATACACGACTAAAACGGATGCTTCAAAATACCGGGATTGGATTTATGGAAACCGGAATTTTCGAAATTTTCGGTAGGTATTTCTTTTTCAAAAAATATAAATCGCGTGGGAACCGACGGAGGACGGACTAGAATGAGCGGATTCCTCGTTAGGAATGGAAAGGTCTATGGGTAATAATATTGAACATCTGTGATCTGAGCATGACGAACCTGAAGACACACTGCCGCTTAAGAGACAATTAGAAATTGAAATACAAAATAAACTTCAGGTTCAGGATAATACTTCCAGACCAACTGATGGAACATTGACACATTGGTAAAAATAAAGATGGCTTTATTTGAAAATGACGGTTCAAGAGGAAAACATCTAGAAATTGCGTATGGTAGCTTAAAGTCGATTCTTCCACCAGTGTGGAGTCTGAGCGGGTGTTCTCGTCATCAGGTTACTTTTGTAACCATTTGCACTCAAAATTAAGCGATCAAACATTAGACACGTCATTTTTACGTTCTATTTTCTAAATTTGAACCAAACATTAAGAACACCGATTATTTTTATTTGATTAATAATACTATTTAATTTAAAAAGTTAAGACCATTATTTTTGGTCGTTTGGTTAAAGTCTGAATTTAGACATGAGTGTTATTGGAAAAAATTAAAATGTGATTTTTTTCTTAATGTTTTTATTTCTTTAATAAATCGTCACCTCTAAACTAGACAGAATGCTTTTCTAAATATCGAAAATATTGAAAATACCGGGATTCCGGTATTCGTAAAACTTCAATATTGAAAATACCGGTTTTGGTAAAAGAGGCCGGTATTGCGACCCCTACTAGCAATATTAGTAATCGAATTCGGCCTGCCAGAACGCTTGGGAACGAGCCTGGGCGCCCGAGTTTGAATCCCAGCGACTGCAATGTTTTTTAAATTTGTAAATAGATGTAATTCGCGTGAGAAGGTTTCATGTAAATCCCTTTACAGATTTGTAGTATTTGCTTCTTGCATTTTTCCATTAATGTTAGGTAAGTGTCCAGAATTTTACAAACGAACAACGGACATTTAAGGCTGAAGTCCCCCGGGGTCTTTTCCTTGCCAGTCCGCCCCTGCGCCCTGTCTGCTCGTTTGACTAGGTTTCTCCAGAAAGTTTTCTAGGAAGTTGCCTTCTCGGGCATATTCACAACTGCATTGTTTATGTTCGCCCCCAGTTTTGTGAAGTGGAGCACGCTTCGTGTTGCGCTTTGATGTATAAAGTAAGTTTCCAATTATAAGGATAATAAATATTTTCTTCGCAGCGTTTTACTTGGGAGAATGTTTTATTATTGGCGCTAGATGCTTAATTAATTGCGGATGTCATGCTAACAGCATGCATAATAGTTTGCTTATATTACAGGCTTACCTTATTTTCTTGTAGAAAACTGGTGATGGGGAGTGTTTATACAACAATGACTTATAACATGACAAAATATGTATGCCCAATAACCATCTGAATTATAAAACACAGTTAACGTTATTGTAAATGTATGTACTTATAGCTATTAAGGCAACTAGTGTTTTACAGAGGATTTAAAAATCGAGGTCGATCATGTAAAATTCGAGCGAAGCGAGAATTTTATGATCGACCGAGATTTTTAAACTGTAAAACACGAGTTGGCTTCAATATTTTTTCTACAGCCGAGGAGTTTGTTAGCTTAAATGCCCTCGGGGCTTCGCCCCTCTCCAAAGCGGCCCTCGGGGCTCCACCCCTCTGCAAGGGGGCCATCGGGACTCCGCTCCTCTCCAAGGGGGCCCTCGGGGCTCGGCCCCTCTCCAAGGGGGGCCCTCAGGGCTCGGCCCCTCTCCAAGGGGCCTCTTGGAGCTCCACCCCTCTCCAAGGGTGCCCTCGGGGCTCCGCCCCTCTCCAAGGGGACCATCGGGCTCCGCACCTCTCCAAGGGGGCCCTCGGGACTCGGCCCTTCTCCAAGGGGGCCCTCAGGGCTCGGACCCTCTCCAAGGGGGCTCTTGGAGCTCCGCCCCTCTCTAAGGGGGCCATCGGGGCTCCGCCCCTCTCCAAGGGGGCCCTCGGGACTCGGCCCTTCTCCAAGGGGGCCCTCAGGGCTCGGCCCCTCTCCAAGGGGGGCTCTTGGAACTTCACCCCTCTCCAAGGGGGCCATCGGGGCTCCGCCCCTCTCCAAGGGGGCCATCGGGCTCCGACCCTCTCCAATCGAGCACCCGGGGGCTCCGCATACAAATCGGTCCGATATAATAACTGTACTTTTAATCTTCACAAATAATAAGGTTTTATAACCTCTTAAAGTACTCCGTGCTTTAAATGGAATGGCGTGTTTTATAGACAACATAAAGCACGCCGCATATGACCCTTGGAAACAGTTTAAAATCACGGCTGTAGAAAAAATAATTTTTAAATACTGGCTGTTCCTAGTAGTACGGGTCAAAGGATAACTGCTATTTTAAAAACACAAAGTACCTACCAACGAACGCTGTGACTTATAAGAGAGATCTTAAAATGCAATTTTTATTAAACGATCTGCGATACTACTAAGAAAAATTGCATATTTTCGTTTTATAATAAATCATTATTATTGCATTATTGATTTTAGACTTTGGATTACAAATTCTAATGTAATATTCATGTTTGCTCAGAAACCGTTGACAGCAAAATGCAACAAACTGCAATAAGTTGACTTTGCCAGGAAAACAAAAATACCAGACATTATGAGCTCAGAAACTATGTTCAGGCGTAGTTGATTGTTTGTAATTTTTAATATGGCAGTCAGCCTATGGCCCGTACTACGTGGGGCACCCGGTATGTTTACTATAAACTCAAAAATTGCGTAGACTTATCATATTTTTCGGGAGAATTAGAAACCAAACGTGGCTACAAACATACTATTCAAGTTTGAGACTTAAGACAATAAAAGAAATGCTATTACTAATAAAATCACAATAAAATAAAAAAAATAGCTTTACGTAATGGAAATCTTTATTCACCAATACATTTAAAGTATGTGTTTCCATCAATTTGTTATAGACGATTAATTTATTTTCAAATATTATGCACGCTTAGTTTTAAATACCAAGCTCTGTAGGTTAGTGGTTAGCACGCCTACTTAGCGTTCGGGAGGTCGTGGGTTCGATTCCCGCGGCAGTCTGATCTGATTCAGGTTTTTAGGTGGTTTTCCTGAGTCAACAGGGTACCTTCTCTGAGGCGAATGCCGGGGCGGTAGTTGTCCACCTTTTCTGACCATTCTCTACCCCTCCTTTCTCTCGCCCATCCTACAATTCCCGTTCTTGGTTGAAGAGGGACGCAAGATCGTTTTAGCAGTCCGTCCCCAGTTGGGGAAATCGAAATTACCTTAAACTTTTACCTTTTTTACTTTAGATTTAAATTCATAATTTTGCAAATAAAACTGTTCGATAGCCCTGGGACTACATCTTAGAACTATTTAATTCAATTTTGCAGACAATTGTCTAAAAAATACTGTGTCCGGAAAAAAAATTTTTGGGAGAATTTTATAATTCCACAAAAAATTCGTGTTGTTAGTTTCCAGTGCCGAGTTGATGTAATATGGTAGAGAGACGCACATCATAGAATACAATTTTGATATCAATAAAAATGGTGGACGTATGAAAATTGTAGATAAAGGAGTTGTGAATAGCATTTTCGAAGAACACTATTGCGTCTGTAAGGCAAGTTGATATCTTGTTAATAATTATCGTTGCTCCGATATCGCCACATCTGCAGTTTAGCGTTTTTTCTAATAACTATGCTTTGTAATGCAACTGTTATGTTAAAGATTTCTGTAATGCACACCTCGTGTGCAGTACCTGTTTACTGATTAATGCCGCTCGCATTAGACGTGTCTACGGTGACTATTTTGAGACATTTATTAACGTATTTGGTGCGAGAACCGCCCCTTTTTGTCGAAAAATCTTTGGACGTTAAAGTTTGCATCCTTCAGTTTCAACAACGCACTTGATGCCCAGAGCTCCAATCACTGAAATGAAGATTTTAGAAGTGTGGCGACGGACTCTGAAAAATTCCAATGAGTGTCACCATTCCGCAATTAGTGTTTTTCGAGAAATTACCGTTCCGATTTAACGTACTACCGTTTAGTAAGCTTCGGTTATGAGCCAAAAAGAAAACGTTTAAGATTAATAATTCGTTGGCGTGCAAGGTTTTTGGATTTCTCTGGGTGGCCGAGTTTGAATGATCTCAGTAAAATTATAATTCTTCGTGTGGACCCGAATATCCGCGAAAGAGTTTTTGAGTAGCTAATGGACCCCTAATTTGAGGGGCTTTTCGGTTTTTTTGAGTGTATATCGACGATTTAGTGCCAGATACCGTAAATAGGGCCCTCGAATTGTCAAGTGCAACCTATCAGACAGTGCGTTCTTGTTTTTTCGTATCCACGAACATATATACCGGTGTAAATCGAAGCCCACCCACGCGTATCCATTGTTTGCAATCCGTGAAATCTTATAGTTCATGTGTAGGGCGATCTAAATCTTGAAATAAAATTCCCGCAGAGGTTCCAGAATACACAGTTGAGTGTGTTTTTCTTTTTGACAACGTGTCAAGAGTTCAGACAGCAATAAGTATCAGCGCATTCCTTAGACGGTCCCGCATTCAGATAACACCTCTAAACGCGAAACTCAGGTAGCCTTCGCCGCCCCTCATGTTAAAAGTTATTGGGGGCATGTAACGGTTGGTTTAGTGCGTTTTTCTCGGCATAACCGTGTGAAACGAGCACGCAATAAAGTTTTAAGTGTGAATGACCAAGTTGGCGTACATTTAACTGTGAAGCTCCGAGCTAAAGACATTGTAAACGCTGGCGCAGAAGCGCCTTAAGCGCTGTTATAGGATGATGCGCGTTAGTGAATTATAGAATGTTTGTATGACTAATGTTACGCACCAATTCTGTATGGAATTTATTATAAACCTGTGCGTGGCGAAACTCGGGGGCATTGTGCACAGTCGAAAATTATTGTGACACCCGACTTTCGGCCCGGCATTGTGCAGGGGCTCCCATGTTATTGCTTGTTTATATACTTGCGTTAAAAGGTATATGTATGTTTTGAGCTAACAAACAGCTGAGCATTGGGCTCATTTGACATTCAATCTACCACGTTGAGTTTCATTGATCGAGGTTGTTAAAAAAGGTAAATTCAAGTTGAGCGCTTCAAGTGCAATTTTTGTAAAGAAAGCCGCCTGTGCGACATTTTTCTTTACACAAGTATATGTTTAGTAATTCAAGTAAGTATCTACCCAAACCGTAAGCCATTTTTGAGCAACTGTTAATGCTGTAGATTGTGGAACGCTTGTGGCGCCCAAAAATTAAAGGTAATGCGATGTGTTTATGCTATTTATATCGTTGACTTCCGAACGCCTTAGTAGGAAGGTGATCCATCACGCTAATAGTGGAAGTGGCTTCCAAACGCCTGTTGCCTGTTCTAATGTCGTTTTGCATTGTAACCTGTAGCAGGCATATGTCGTGGGCATAGCTTAGGTCCTCTAATCTGGATACAGGTCCCAAACTGACACCTATCTGCGTGTGATTTACTTTTTAAGAACAGAGTTCAAAACTATATTAATAATATTGTGGACAGAAAACGTTGCCTGTTCGATACCTTATTTTTTAAATTTAGATTTACTGAATTACTTTTATGGACGATTCTGTGGTTTACTTCGTTAAAACGTTATAACGTACAATTCTTTAATAATGTTGATGATTTTATCTGGTACACCTTTTTGTATAGTAAGTCCCAAATTGCTGTGTAGATGAGAGTGTCAAAACGCCTTATCAAAGTCAATAAAAATTAGGAAAAAAGGAAAACGGAGTTCCAGTGACAGTTCCACTATAATACAGATGGTGTTAATGTGAGCCACATAAGACCAATTGGGTTTGAAATCTGCGTGATCATTGTGAAGGACGAGTGCTGCGGTTTTTGCAATTTTGGTACTCACTAAGTTTACCTTTCCACTTGATTCTGTAGGTATTCTTTTGGTGTTATAAAAAGCCTATATGAGTTGGTTCCAGTAAATGTGCTGTGCTAGAGGGGTAGAATTTGATAAGCTTCGGCGGTACGCTATATGGTCCGGTTACTTCAAAGGTTAACTGGTTAATTGCCCTTCGACACTGAGTAGAAATGCTTAGATGTTGGTGTGAACTTTGTCGGTTAGGTTGTTTGTCCGTTGGTTATTTTTCGTGTATTGTAAATTCAATTTTATCGGTCTGGCAGAGTGCTTTGGAATATACTGAACACCAACATCATGAAGGCATCTTCTGAAAAATATCCCATTCTTAAATCCATAATTTCTCCGAGGTAATTAAAATTTGTCATAATTTAAAGCAACACACTACACTGTGGTGTAGAACAAGAACAGCAGTCATTCAAAATAACAGAGTAGCCAGGGCTATTTGCAGTGCAAGTGCCAGATATAGTGAAAAAGTAAGTTAGCGAATTAGCATTTCATAGGCCAATACGGTCGTATTATAATAGCTTAAAACATGATCAAGTGTAGGGGATATTGTTCGTATGCTCGTCCATGTTATCTAACGAAGATTCAGTTTGGAGTATGAGATCGTTTTTTTAGCAGTAGCTGCTGACAATGTATGTAGTGTAAGCGGTATGGTCGTTTGACTGTAGCAACAATTCAGACTGATGTCCTTTATTTTTTCCCGAGTACTGGGTTTTATTGGGCAATATTAAGGCTACTTGAATTTTTCTTTCGGTATTATTTTCATTTTAGGAACTATGAATTTTTGAGCACATCGTTCGCTTTGTTAGCTGCTGTGATGACACATTGTATATAGGTTAGGCTTTAACTTAATGACTTCGTTCTTGTTATAAATAGAATTACATCTCTTATCAATTTTTTACTTATTGCAGAATGCTCTTCATCACTGTTAGTTCATCTCATTGGGAGTTCAGATGTTTCTCCTTCGTGCAGCAATTTTCCACAAATACACATTTGCGGTCACTGGCAGTTGAATAGTGAATGCCCAAGTTGTTGGCATTTGAAACATCAGAAAAGGCTGCTGTATAAATTGACGGACTGGGAGGGAAATATATTTATCGTTTTCGGCAAGTCATTGCGAATGTAAATAAAACGACGTTGTGTTAGTTGTCGCCTCAATTATTGCAGAAAATCGTCATCCACCGTTTACCTTGCCACACTTCTAATATCGTCTACCCACCTTTTTTGGGGGCGTCCCACGCTCTTCTTTGTTTGTCTTGGCCGCCATTCTGTAATTTTGTATACCCATCTGTCTTTGTTCTGTCTGGCCACATGACCAGCCCACCGCCACTTCATTTTAGCAATTTCCTCGACCACATCAGAGATTCTTGTTTTTCGTCTAATGTCCTCCTTTCTAATTTTATCTCGGAGTGAGATACCAAGCATGCTTCGTTCAATAGCCCTTTGTGTAGTTTTGAGTTTTTTGGCGTAGGCTTTAGTTAGGGTTATCGTTTCCATTCCGTATGTATTGACTGGAAAGACACACATGTCATACATTTTTTTCTTAAATTTATGGGAATTTTATTGTTCTTAAGAATGTATCCCAGTTTTCCGAAAGCCGCCGACGCAAGTCTAACCCTTCTGGTAATTTCGGCATGTTGGTTCTCTTTCTCTAATTGGCATCTTTGACAACGTTAGTCTTAATCTAATTAGCAGTCTAAATTCCACTTACCATTCACGGCTTCTATCTTATTCACAAACCTAAATCTAGAAACGAGCAGGTACCAGCAGATGGCATGAAAGAAAATACACAAGGTAAAATATAATTACTAAGGCTTTAATGAATTTAAGATTCTTAGGGTATCTTGCATTGTATGAAATTAAGATTAGAAGTAGTCGATAACGTTTTTAAATTAAGGATAATGTACAGATGATGCTGGGTTCGATAAATGTAAAACAACCCAAAAGGTCAATTATAAAATAAATACAAAGTTACGCCGTCTTCGTAAAATAGAAAGTCAAACGTTAAAATGTATAAATTATTAATAACAAATTATTATATGTTGTACAAACAAATCATAGTGTGAAATAGTATGGGGATTATATAAGAAAATGAAGAAGCTTAGTTAATTGTTCTCCTGCATCCGAAAAGCGGAGATAACCCTAATTAGAGAACTCTCCTCAGGCATTCCAAAAGGCTATGTCCTTGGACGTCATTTGCGGACGCGACGCTTATCACATGATCTTTGGGCAACGAAGCGCATAATAAATATATAAAATCAACTCTTAGTCGAAAAAATATCTTCGCCCAACGCCATGGGACGTGCAGATCAAATTAGTCCCGTTTACTACCTTAACACAAAATTGTTCGAGTTGAAGGGGAATTCAAAATTAATATAAATGACACCCTAAGAGCGTCAGTAGCTGGCGTTGCCGGTCGCAAGCCCGGGTAAAGGAGGAGGGTCCTGTAAAAACACGCAAGTTAAAAAGACTACACAACAAAACTGTCAAACAGAACGAGGACGACTCAAGTAAACAAAGAAGGATAACAATTTAGTATTTGCGACATGGAATTTCAGAAGTCTGCAGATGGTCGGAGCTATGAAGCAATTACAACAGATACTGCAGCAATTCAGGAAATCCGATGGAAAGGGAAAGAAGTCATGGATTTCAAACATGTTACATTGTTTAACAACGGAAACACAACTAATACATTAGGTACAGGCTTTCTAGTAAGTAGAAAAGCACAACATCTGGTAAGAGGTTTTAAAGCAGTAAGCGAAAGGATATGTACTGCGAATAGAAGGAAAAGGAAATAATATAACATTTATTAACTGCCACGCACCAACAGAGAGGCATATCAAGAGATAAAAGAAAGTTTTTATGAGATGTTAGAGAACGTAACCAGCGTACCTCCCCAAGGACATGTGAAAATAGTTTTTGGAGATATGAATGCCAAAATGGGTAAAGAAATATAGTTTGAAGAAGCCATATGAGAACACAGCAAGCACGATACGAACAACGACAATGGAATTAGAATAATTGATTTCGCAATTAGTAATGGCATGATTATAAAAAAGCACCTGCTTTCTACATAAAACCATACATAAAGAGACATTACAATCACCCGATGGAAATACAAAAACCAAACCGATCACGTACTGATTGATAAAAGACATACACTTAACATTATAGACATAAGAAGCTGGCGCAGATCATACATATACACCGATCACTTCCTGGTAAAAGGAATCCGTAGACAATATGGAAAAAGAGGTATAAAAATAACAGAAATAAGGCATAACAAAGAAACATACCCGGGTATAATATAGAAACACTGATACAAGACGATAACACAAAAATTAACTACCAGAATAAAATAAATAACATGTTAAACAACAGGAAGAAAGGGAAGGAGTGAAAACGATAGAATATAGGTGGCACGAAACAAAGGAATGTGTTTAATTTAGATTAAGCAGATATAAATTTCAATTCAAAATTTACGAAATCCAGTTCATAAGTTAAAAGCCATTTTGCTTTCATAATCAGTCGGTTTAAAGATCGCTATCGCCAGTAAGCATATTATGTTACGACATGACCTAGAACTTCGAGTTCAGCGCACGGACTTGCAGACAATGCGGAACCATAATCGCTTACTGCTCACTGATTATTTTGAAATATTAGAATCGTTCCAGTGAACTATACTTTGCACTTTGAAATGTTAGTAAGTAACCAGTTATATTTGTATAAAAGCCCATTTATTTTTGTAATAAAACAAATCGACATTGACTGTTTGATTCATTTACATCGATACTATCTTTCCAAGCCTAAATATTGAAGTAAGAGGCTGCACTTCGGGTAGTTATCTAATCCCTTTAAGTGACATTGACTAAGTTGTTTTAAGACAGGAATGCAGTCTCATTTCTGTGCTTAAATATTAGGGACAAAGAACCAGTGGAAG